>JAFIDM010000006.1:5592720-5648391 GCA_023159025.1 Thereuonema tuberculata | reverse complement strand
GAAAAACACATTAAAAGTAAAAGAAAAGAAATTCATGTGCCAGTCTCCACTGGCCTGAAATGAATTTTTTGTAGGCATCAAATTAATCGCCTAAACATTATTAAACACATTAAAAGAGGACCTAGTGTTTATCAGTGCAAAGTGCCATCTTTTAATGTGTTTAATACTTTTTAGACGATTAATTTGATGCCTACAGAAAATTCGTTTGAGGCCATTGGAGACTGGCACATGAATTTCTTTTCTGTTACTTTTATTGTGTTTTTTTTGCTTTTTAATTTATGCTTGGAGGTTCCATTCTTTTTCCCACCTTATTTTAATTAATATTTGAAGAATTCGTTTTACCTATGGTATAAACTCTTCATTAATCTATTGCTTTAATTTTTTTTCTTTAACTTTTTTTTCTTTGCAATCCTTGGTTCAAACCGGTCGTTGAAGCGTTCTTGATTTTTTTTTAATACATTATCTTCAAGATGATCATGATTTCTATATCCATTTGATAATGATTTTATTAAATTTTTTAAACATATTTTCTAAACATACTGTTTGAATATATGATTCACAGATTCACTAATATATGGGAAGCCAGATTTAGAATTAAATCTGCATTAAATTATCGATATGTTAAAGTAACTACAGTGTAAATGGGAAAGTAGTAAGTCATCCAAAATAACTTTTGAATGGAGAAAGCAAGAGTTGGGAAATTTAGTTAGTGCATGGCCGCTTTCCCACACCAATATCGGAAAAGACTGACGCCAGCGCTCTTAGCAGCAAAATGTGGAAGTTAGTAACCTATCTAGGAAACTGAGAGATGCGGATAAAAAGTAATAAGACAATTGTGGAGCATCATCGAATTAGTAGGAAATGGCAATATACAAAAACAAATCATGCAAATAGAGGAGGGGGCTTTAAGTTTTTGGAATGCCATTTAATGCAATGTTGAGCAGGTTCACTATCAACCGCAATATACATTAGTCTGCGAGAAACAACCGCCAGGATCTGTAGACTCTACAGGATCCGACTACAGATTGCAAGATTCTAAGTCGGAGATCCTGTAGAGTCGTCGCTTTCACTGTTTACACTTTCTTTTTCATATAACCCCAGAGAAATCAATCCATTGGAGTTAAGTCGGTTGATCGTGGAGGTCACTCTATTTGACCACCATAACTGATTGCCTTATCTTTGAAGAAGTCCGACAGGAAGTGTTGGTGCTGGCTTATATGGTGGAGCAACGTCATTTTGGAACCACAATGACATTAGGTATTCTAGAGAAACATTATGTAACGATTCAGTTAATGTATCCTGTAGCTTCTGCAAGTTCTAGGTTGCTTGTTAAGCATCAGGCCACGCGTGAATTGCGCCTCAACAGTCAAAACAATATTTGATGAAAATGCCGGATTTCGATCTAGAGTGTTCGTTGCAAAATTGCACCAATGAAAGCGTTCATCCCATGGCAGCAGTGGTGACAGTTACCGGACGATAAGGGTGAGCACCATAATACTGTAAAATTTCTCATAAACGGGATGATAACAAACCACATGCCAGACTAACCTCTCCCGAACGAGTTAGTCAAGACATAGGCCACAACATTGAATGGTTGCATATGAATACTTTCCATTCGATCGGCCCCGTCTATCTGCAGTACTGCAATCGAACTAAGCCTTTAAAACAGCATGACTGATAGTCGAGAAAAACGGATGTGGAGCAGTAGGAAATTCCTAAAGATACTGCGGACTTCGCAATATAATAGTACCATCTCACAATACTCTTCGTTCGAATAACCTGCCATGATCTTTTGTTTACAAGATACTATGTAGTTATTCACGGAATATTCGATAGTCGACAATTCTTTATAGAATTCATAGCATGAGTTTTATCTGCAGAGATGAAATCACATCACAGCCTTCATTTCCATACTGCACACAAACGCAGTACAAATGCTTGCGACAATGTATCACCTTCTATTTGCACGATTCATTGCTGTGAAATATCATTTTCTACTAATTCGGTGATGCTCTACAACTTTCTCATGTATTGTTTATTTCGTAACCTTCAGTTTCCGAGATAAGATTAGGAACTTTCACATTTTGCCACTAGGGGCGCTACCCTCTGTCTCATCTGATAGCGCATGGTCGCTTTTCTATAACAATATCTGACCTTTCTAGCTAGCTATTGTCATTCAAAAGTTACTTGGGTGACTTAAAGCTTTTCTGTGCATAATCTATTCTATATAATATACATGTAAATATTTTTGTTCAATTAAATTTATAATCGAATTATAAGTGCATTATCTAAACTAATATACGAGAACGAAGAAATTATTTTAAAAGTTACAGAGTTGTAATATTATTTGTCATCTCACGTAAGGAAAGTGTCCTTAACTAAGCAATAATATCATTCAGTTTAATATTATAATATCATTCATATAAGTGGCTTTGAAGCTAATCGTGGCTAGTGACCATTCTGAAAGTGGCCACTGCGACGTCTCGAGGCAGGTTGTCGGGGATGGATTTTGAAATGGCAAACATTTCCTATCTTTTACCAACAGCGGTTGCTTTCCAAGAGTCTTCCACTGCTTTCTTAATAGTAATAGCAATATGATTTCTAATGGAAGAATACGGAAGAGGGAGCAATGGTTGGATCATAGAGCATCCCTCTTTGGCCAGTTTGTTAACCTGTTCATTGCCATAAATTACACAGTGGCCATGTATCCATTGCAGACGGATATCAGTAAGAGCTTGCAAACGGAGAAGTCTCTCTTGACATTGAGCAACAAGATCTTGTGGGTTCAGGGAGGCAATTGCTTATATCGCGGCCATTGAATCCGAAAGGAAGACGACGCTTTTAGTAACACCCAGTTGGAGGAGTGCGATTGCTCTTCTGCTTCACTTACGGCCGCAACTTCTTCGTCGAAGTTAGTCCTAAATTTCCACCACAGGGAAGGCGCCTTTGATAAGCGTAGAGAAAAATCCAGCTCCGCTGCAATCATCTATCAGTGTCAACGTGGATAGCGGATGTCAAGCGGATCTATCAGTGTCAACGTGGATCCAGGTTAGTGAAGAAAAATTTGTGGCGATTGTTTCAAGTGCTGCTGTTTTCAGAAGGATCGGCGGGACGTCGGCCTTCGTACATCAACGCCAAAGAGCGAAGTAGTGAAAGGAATTTCAGATGTATCGAAGCAAAGAGATTCAACATGGCTGCTTTTCTCTCTTGCTCGACTGTTTATCTTCCCGACAAAGCTTTTGCTTTAGGTAGCCATTCAAAACAAATTGTGTTGAATGTATATTGCAAACTTCGAAGAGATAATCAATCTCACTCAGCCCGTGTCATAATCGAATTGACAAGTGCTACCACAGATATGACTTCATCAACAGTTTTCAGGACTAGGGTCAAAGTGAAAACAGCATTTTCGTTCTCTGAATCACAGTCGCACGAGGAAGGGCTCATAATGGAAACGGAAAAGTGTTTTCAACCCAGCGAAAATGTGTTAGTTTTGATCTGTCTTGTATCCGACAAAACATACATGAACTTTATTCTAAATAATAAATTCCAACTGTTGCTGTAGTCGTTCAGAAAATACACAATGATAATGATCTGCCAAATTTCACTGTGAGAACATCGATTGTACTTATTTTGACAATGGCGGGATACTGCATCGTACATGATTGATCGGGAAGATAGTATTTTATGGAGACCTCGATATTTAAGAGCAATTAAGCACTATCCATGATATTGCTTTATTAAAAACGTTTATTTCCTTTTTTTTATTATAAGCCCATTTTTGTTTAATTGTATTCTCTTAAATATTATTATTTGGGCATGTCTAAGTCATGTCAACATCATTCTATAGACAGCCATTTTCATCTATTACATCCTACAAAATTACTGAATCCTCAAATGCAAATAACTTTATAATGATGCACAGCTGCTGAAAAAAAATCAAGATTTTTATCAAGACTATGAAACGTCGAGTTAAACAGGACATTGACTGTCTCCGGAATTGAATTGTAATCGGCTGATGGCAAGAAGAATATTATCTTGCCGTAAAGGAGCATAGACTCTATTCGTTAACATTCAGCGTGGCAGATTGCCTTCCACTAAGTTCTACCAGAGTATCTGGTGCCGAATCATGGAATATATAATCTAATCGTATTGTATAGTTAAAAGAATATTCACATAAAAGGTGTCATCTTTTCTAACGTTTTATTGGAGGATTATAGAAATAGTACCATTTTTAACTGTCATTAAATAGAATTCATTAGAAATATAAATATCAAATTTATATTTTTAGGCATAAAAATAGAAATATCAAGAAGATTCTCGAAGAAATAGTAAAAGAATTATTGTGATGACTGACATTCATTTCTTATTCCTTTAACAATCGTAATCTCCTCTTAGAAGGATATTTCAAACTATTTCCATTAAGTTTTCTGTTATTAAGCATTAATTTATTGATAGTGAATCAATGAGTAGTTACTGTTTTGCTATTTTTATATTTATTCTTACTATGTTTTCATTCAATGATTTAAGGTCAATATCGATAGATCTGTATTGTTTTTGTTATTTATGCTTACAGAACAATCAGTCTACTTTAAAAAAATTCTAGTGTTGTTAAGCTTTAATTTCAGATAAGTTGTTTGAAAGGGATTTGGTAACAAAATTTTAATTCGAAAACTTGTAACAAAATGAAGCATATATGATTAATTACTTTGAAAACATTTCATAGAAATAACTTTCTGTTTACTATAGTTTGGCAAAATTATGAGTTAAATTTAGGATTTAAAGATGTTCAATACAGTTATGAAGGCGGCAGACGATGCGGTATTCCGAAAAGAAAATAATTTTTGAAATCGATTTTATAGTCTACTCTGAATTATCACTGTCTGTACTTCAACTTAATAACTAAATCTATTGAATCAAATACTATTATTTTGTTGTATTTCATAGAGAATGAAGAATTCAGCAGGGCTTAAGACGTGACGTCTTCTGGCTTACGATTTAACTTTAAATTTAATTAATAAAAAAAATTCATACGATTTATTAAAACTTTATTAAATTTTTTTTTCAGGTTATTTATCTCGATCATCCGAAAAGACGAACTGATCATCAACGAAATGTAATTGATTGTGAAAGAAACTGTTTAAACAAAATGATGGAGAAACATCTGTCGTGCAGGTATTGTTTTCAGTTAGACAAGTTTTAAAAAATAGAAATATAATTTTGTGCTAAAGCCTAAATGTAAGGGCAACCCATTATGATAAAAAAATTTAAAACTAATTATAAAAACGGAAGGATTAATGTAAGGAAAAATAAAAAAAAAGTTAATAAAAAAAACCTCTACGCGTACATTGAGGAAAAAAGATTAAACGAAAGAAAAAACAGTAGATATACGGATTGGAACATTCAACCACCAGCATATGTGAGATTTGAGACCTTTCCTATCAAGCTGTAGTTGCCAAATAATAAAAGAGGATTGCATTTTTAACATTTAAGCAAATAGCGGCATTCGAGTGAAAACAATGCGAATTATCTCGAACATAATAGGGTGTTAATCCCTGAAAATACGCAATTCCCACAGTGTTTGTCAATCCGACCTTCCGTTCAGGAGTTGTTAGGAATGGACAGACACGAATGGACAGGACAAACGAAATAGCTACTGATTTTGGTCCCTGTCACAGTAGCTTCCAAAAGGGTCGCTAATAATCTATAATCGATAAGTCACAGCTATAATAACAAAACCAAATTGCATACTTTGTAGACTGAAAAAATACAGTATTTTGAAAATCTATATTTTCCTTTATTATACATTATGTAATAACCTTTTACATAATCTAAATATTAATTTTTTTGTTATTATAAACGAACAGAAACTGCTTTCCACTCCATTCCGAGGATTAATTTATAAAAGTTTAGAAATATATTAAATAAGATACATTGATTGTGATTTCAGAAAGAAACTTGCCATTTATTTGGCAAATTTTTTCATATGTTTTTTTCAATTTTTAAAAGGGTTGGACACAATAATTCAAACCCCTATACGAAACAGAAAATACTTCATTTGCGTGACAAAGCCTCAGCATCTAAAAATTGACGTCCGTCACCTGAGGGCCGTGAAGGCGGAGATATCAGTAGATCAGCACCAGTCGTCCGGGTTGCACGTGAAAATTGTTCTAGCAGTGAAACGCCGTAATGTCCGATCTCTCAGACTTCGAAACGGGCTCGATCATTGGAGTTCGTGTCGCTGGAGCTTCATGTGGGTGTTGCAAGAAGCACTGGGTCAACTATTATGACAACTTATACAAAACTTGGTAAGACGTCATCTGTGAAACAGAACGGTGGAGGGTCATTCCACATCAAATCACCCGATGAGTTCACCACCCCATCACAGATTTTTATGAAAATTTATTTGCATATATAGTGTCATAAGATAAGACATTCTGCAAAATATGCGATTTTTAGGTCAAATATTTGCCGAGACATAAATTTTTGAAGCTTTTTTTTTGTGCCACGCCCCTTTTTTGACGTATTTCCTTGAATAACTCATCTGCTAATCAATCAAATGGAACCAAATATGTTTTCCCCATGTATTTTTTTATGCTGAATCCAAAAATCTCAACGTAATTAGTCTAGGACTAATAGTTTTGTAGTAATAGACAAGCATTTAGGAAAAAATTTAAATGGCCATATGGGACAACATTTAAAAATTTGAGATTTTAATCCAAGTCTAAAAAAGGTCTAAGGTAACTGATAAAAAAAATCAAGAGGGTGTTTTGCTCCTGAGCTTAGAAAAAAAAATCGCAAAGTTGGTACTCTTTTTCGAATCGCGTAAATGAAATATTCAAAATTATTACTTTGTCAATGCATATTTAATTAGTAAATTCAAGTTATCCCTTGCTTTAGTCATAACTCTGTAAGCAGTAAATCTCACTTATAACAGGTAATAACCCAGGTAAAACCCATATTTTCAAACTGAAAACTCACCATCGCCGACCGCCTAAGCTAGACACCGTAGGCCTAACATAGCTATGTATTTTGCAGAATGTCTTATCTTATGACTATATATGCAAATAAATTTTCATAAAAATCTGTGATGATGTGGTGAACTCATCGGGTGATTTGATGTGGAATGACCCTGGACGAAAGTTAAAGCTCACCGTCAGGGATAGACGGGTATTGAAGAAGATTGTGACCCGACAGCACAAGACAAACAGTGTCCCAGATAACCTCCAAGATGAACACCCATCTCTAGAACTTCGTATCAGTCAAAACTATCGAACGGGAACTGTATGCTGCGGACATTCTTGGCACAGCGGGTATTCCAAAACCATTGGCGACGTAATTCGCTGAAGCGACAGTTCTTTTGCTGCGTGCACAGACATTGGACAGAACACCATTTGGTCTGACGAATCTGCATTTATATTATTTCAGACCACTGGCCCTGCTTGTTTGTGGAACACCCGCAGAAGCGTTTCATGTTGACTGCTAAGCATGGGATGCCATATCTTGGCATGGTCTAGAACCACTGTGAAGGGGTCACACCACAACATTATTTCAGCATTCTGATCGTATCCTACGCTGCAGACTATGTTCCTTGGTGAACGAAATCTATTCCAAGACGACAACGCCCGCATGCACACTGCTCGTTGTCCAAACATGAATCGATGAGCGGCAATATTAAGTGGAACATCTCATCTGGCCTCCTCAGACTCCTGATCTTAACATAATCGAACCTTTGTGGGGTATTTTGGAGATCAATGTTCCACTTATCTCCACACTATGAACTAGAGACCGCTCTGAACAAGGAATGACTGCGAATTCTCTTGAACATTGTGTATGACTTGTATTTGTCCATCCCACATTGGATAAAAGCTGTAATTCAGGCAAAGGGTGCCACGCCCTACTAGTAAAGATTTTGTGTCGTTTCATAGGTGTTCATATTATTTTGTCTATCCCCTGTATACTGTTAATGCTTTTGAAAATGATTGACAAAAGAAATGGAAAAGCTTATTTTAATATTTCGCTAACGTATTGTTATTGTGTTTTTTGAAAAATTTCAGCTTAATTCTAATACTTAATTATAGCTCTTCTTTCTATTAAAGAGAAAAGGAAAAGAAATATTGAATATGAATTATCCTTTTCCTTATTTCTGGAAGTACTGTATTTTCTAATTTTTTATCTACTTTCCTCTAACTACTATTAGAGAACTATTATACAATTATTATACATATACATTAACATTATTAGGCTATCGTATTTCATCATATCATATTTCAGATTAATGTGTTTAATCCGTTTTTCATTGCCATATTTATCGAGATATAAATGAGATATTAATTTATTTTTTTTAGGTTACCATTTATGCAGAATTCGTTGAAGAATATTTGTTCTACTTCTGAGTCCTTCAACCATTCCTTGGAAGCATCAAAAATTGTTTTAAGTAAATTTATTTCAGGAGATAAGTGTAATTGTCCCCGAAAATCCCAAGAATATTTATTCAAGGCAGACCTGAGTTATTATAAACATGCCTTTGATGGAATAAATGTGGATTTCTATATAGTTCTATTTCAAAGCAATATATTTCTTGTTACTATTGATTACTTTAAATTAAATTTTATTGGTGTTTTCGCAAAGGTATGTGGCAATTTAGGTTTGTTTCTTGGTATTAGTTTTCCATCCATAATAGAAGGCTTAGAAATAATGTTGTATTTTCTTAGGAAACGATTTAATGGCTTTCTGTATTCCTGAAGTTCACACCTTCGAATGTGATATTTTTAAACTTGTGTAAAGAAAAACTTGTAGCTTAATTATAGCTTCTTTAATATAACGTCTAAATAATATACTTCTAGAAATCCTTAATATAACAATAACTCCTTTAATTTCCGCGATATTTCATCCTTCTTAGCAAGGTACTTCATATTCGTAATCCTAAAATAATGTAGAGGAAGAAGAATAATTTCTTGTCCTCTGTTCCCAACTGAAGAACACCTTCGCAAAGAAGGATGAAATATCGTGGAATTTAAACGATTTCTGTTATTTTAAGCATTTCTAGGTGTAAATTACTTACAGGATATATTAATGAAGCTTATATAAAAAATACAAATTTTTTATATATATATATGAGAATTTCTTATATATAGCTTCATTTATTAGCTTGCTTGCTATTCTACAAAAATATACCTTTTGCATTAAATTTCAGAAAACATATTTGCATTGAGATTAATATAATGTCATTGCTATATTTCTTGTAAATATTCTTAAAAATTGTAAACTACGACACTTTTGTAAGGTATCAATAAATAAATATATGTTTTCAAATAAATAAAATCTTTTTAACTTTTCAAATTTATTAATATAATCTTTACCGTCCTTATGTTCTCGGTAAAATATTTTTTTTAATTCTTATATTAAGGTAAAGTGATCAATTACTGGTATCAACCTTTTATTTTTTACCATTAGCCTACGTAATGAGATGAAATTTGAGGGTTATTTTCGTTAGTCCACTGTATTTGTGTTAGGTCTATTGAACTTGTAATAATTTGAAATAATTAATAAAGATTAGGCTTAATTTTAACAAAAAAACATTGGCATTTTTAGTCTAAATACTGGCACATCATGTCTTTATTCTGGCCCCTGCCAGTAATTGGTCAATTGCATTATATACAGGCTTTCATAGCCTATATTTCATCTTAAATATTAAAGCAATGGCCAATTATTATTAATTGAGTGTAGCCTACTTTTTTCATATTTATTTTATAGAGGACTAGATTAATGTTTCATGATTCATTTTAATACTTTTCAAAAAGACCTCCAGAATATTTTTTGTTTTATTTAGGCCTATTACTTACGAACGTAAATACTTAGTCCGTTCGTGCTTAAAATCAATAATCTTCACAATAGGACAAAAAATATAAGTAGAAACATGCTAAATATAAATGTTTTTTTTAAATAGTCAAATGGACTGAGGGATTTACAAGTTATGCTTATGTCTGCACGGTCCCTTTTTGCCTCATCAACTTATATAATTTGCTAATGTCGTCCGCAGTTCAGCGGTTAAATAAACATAAATTTATTGCAAACTAGTACTTTTGATTCGACAATGAATCTATACTTAAATTTGACAATATAAAAGCAAAGAAATATCCTAAATGCAAAAATATAAACAAAATATCGACAAAGCACAGACAAAAGACATCGAAGGATCAAAAGTTGACGTTTTGTTGAAATCGGCCATTCTGAAAAGAAATGACGTAACAAGTGTTCGTGCGGGTGAAAAAATATTTTATGCGGTTTTCTTAGTGAAATTGGTAATGAGGTAAGTAGAAAATTTGACTTGTCAGTTTTAGTTAAGTAATTTTAACCAGAACATGCTTTATTGATTGGTTTTTATCAAGAAATTAAGACGCCGATAGACTATTTTGTTGCTCTAGAAAGATTTTGCTTCACATTATTTTATTTTATGTTTATGACTGGTGTGCCTAACTTCAATGGATGCAGTTATGGACAAAAGTCGAAATTTATTTCTATGAAAATTTCATTGAATTTTGAACTTGTTTAGTTGTATAGTTTAACTGTATCACAAGCTAGTTGAAAAAAATTGTTTTGATAAGTCCTACCAGTAAAGGACATTTAATAAAAAATGATGTAGGTACTGTAAAAGCCCCATTATCCCAGCCCCGATTATCGGAGTTTCCGCATTAACCGAGCTATCAAATATTACTAGGATTTTTTTTTTCGTCCATACTAGACGTTCATCATACTAGTTGTCCATGACTAGATTCATGTTCATTACTGGGTATCCATGACTAGATTCATGGTCATTTTCTGGCTGTCCATCACTACATTTTTGTGATCCATTACTGGATGAAAGTTATATCTCTGTAATTTACTTCAGTATTATAGTTTTAAGATATGAGAAATATCGATTAAATACAGGACCTTAACTTTTAGCGTAACAAGTGCTATAACTTTCACAGATATTAGTACAATTTCAAAAATAGTACAAATTTCTCTTTAAAGTGTTCCTAATTGCAGCCTTTACCTTATAACTGTATATGTTTCAATTTAAACTGTCTTTTCAGAAGCAGAAAATGGACATTTCGTCGCTAATTTCACGAACTGGCGAATCCGAAAATTTATCAATTTTCAATTCATGTGCCATTGATACTTATTGGAAGTGTACTTTTCAACCTTTCAACCCACTAAGGCACAAATGATAACAATTCCCTCATATGACCTGTAGTATACATATTGAGTACTTTTAAAAACCACCTTTTCTTCATAGATGATTTTCTCATAACTATCGAATTACAGATTCGCCATTTCGTGAAATTAGCGACGATTTATGCAAAATATAGTCTACAAAGATATATTAAGCACAAAGAACTATAAAAATACAGTATAAGATAGATCCCAGTTGGCCAAATTGTATCCGCTTAAAAATAAATAAAAAATTAATAAAAATAAATAAATAAATGAATAAATAAAAATAATAAAAAGCGGATGAAATTTAGTAAAAATGAAATAAAATTAAAAGATAATTAAATGAAAAGTTTGTTGAAATTTATTAACAATTTGGAAATTTTTTTCTTCAAGGCAACTTGCAAAGATTTTTATCTTGCTTTTTTATGAAAATATTAATACATTAAAACGCTACTGTAGTAAATGTATACAAAATTAAAAGGACCCAGGATTTTTTGCATTTTGTTTAAAGGATGAATCTGTCATTATAAGTATCTGTTCATTAGTACTATTATCGTAAAAGTGAAATTTATAATTCGATTTTTTAACTAGATTCTTTCGTGAATATCTAAAATAACAATAAAAAAAAACCTTTACCTGTTCAAATATCTTCCTAATAACAGAATCTATGAATTGTTTTCTTCCATTTTTTATAAAATGCTGGCTTAAAGTGCCTGGCGTTGGTCGGGAAGGGTATGGGTGGGGAGAGGGTGGCGAGTCTTGATTCTTCCCTTATATATAAGAAATATCAACCCTTTTCAACCCCTTTCGGGTGGTTAACCATTTTCCAAAATAGCCTATATTTTCCGGTTGGTGGAAAGTATCTTTGCAAAATTGTTTTCCGATTAATCAAACGATGTAAAATTGTATAGAGAACATACAAACAAACAAACGTGACTATTAAATATATGTATAGATTATTTTTGAATAATTTTCGTTTTATCAAGTAAATTCAGTTGTTCAAATTAGAGTTTGAACATTAGAATTTCCTAATAACTAACATTCAAACTATATCTCTATCTACAACAAAAATCATCGTAATTTATCAAATTAAATGATAATTGAGTTGTTTTCGAAGAGAATATAGATCTTCTGCAGTATTGAATTTTTTTTATTCTTTTCTAATTAAAAGCCACAAATATAATGGCTTTTAATGGATAGAATGTTTCTCTTGTTATTAATAAAAGTTTGGCTTTATTATATAGTTTTCTATAATTTATTGCGGTGAAAACTGAATTGAAAATAAATTAAGAAAGCAATCAATCCTATAAATATTTTATAAATATATTCAGGCTCTTCATGAAATATTTATAGGATTGGTGGCTTATTTATAGGCTTGGAAACTTTATTCAGGCTCTTCAAACTTAACAAACAACAAGATCAATTGAAATATAATTATTTTTCTTAACATCATTAGTGCTTTTATTGATTAGATATATGAATTCCTCAGCAATTATTTTACAGCCTATATCAAGAGATGTAGGTTAGTTCCCAGTGTCATCCCTCCAGCATTTAGGATAAAGACCCTATTGTAGAATCTCGAGAATTATTAAATGATTACGGGCAGCTGGAAGACAAGAAACAGAGAAAAACAGCTATATTAAGAATTATAATAAGAACTAACAATTCCAACGGTATGGATAGTAATGCCTTCATAAAACAATTGAGCATAGTTTCACAGAATATATAGAAAAAATATTCAAATAAAACGCAATTCACCAATTCAGGTAAGTTAAAAATTTTCTAGTTTTTGGAATGTTTTAATATACAGATAGCCCTCGAAATAAGACTATCCTATACCTCTTTAAACCCTAAGACGATAACATTGTATTCCATATACCGGTCAGCTTACACTAATGAGTTGTAGTAATACAACGAGTTAAAAGCAGTACAATGATATTATTTGATTTTAGGCAAGTAAGCAGAAATTAAATAAAATAAACATGTATTTGCTTTGGTAAAACTAGATATTATCTTAGAACTTAAAACACAGCGAAACGATATTCATTGTGATAATGACAATGACGTCACTCCTCAACTATTTCTCAGTGACAATCAATTGTTTCACAATAGCTGCCAACACAACGAGCGTTTCGAGCGGTTAGAATTTTATAAAATCAATGAAAACAGTAGCGTCAGGCGATATATTGTGAATGTCTAAGCAAAGTTCGGAGAAGAAAACATTAATTCTGTTATAAAACATCCACCGGTGTTGAGAAATACTACTTGCAAAATTAAAGAAGTTGTGATATCAAATAAATGGCTTCGAACTGCCGACGACAAACGCAGTGCAAATTGGTAGAAGAGTGGATTAATATTAAATTGAGATACGATGATCTCTGCTAATAATGAATTCGAAGAAAAATCTATAGATTTTATCAGTCTAATGAGATATCAGCTTCGAAAAAACATTTTAACTGACGTCATGAAGAATTTTGTTTTTAAAAATTTCAATTTGAATGCTTGGCCTCTTCTTGAAAAATGAAGAATTTGCTTTTGAGAAAAGAAGTAGAAAAAAAAAACCGATGCTGAAAATTACCCAACAATTTTGAATAAAAATAAATTTTAATAAAAGAAAAAAAAAATAAACTAAAGCTACTCGAACATCATCCGATTTTGCACAAACTTAGTTATCCGACTTCGAGTTGGTCCGATTTTGTCAGGCGCGAACAACATCCAACGCGCAAATGAAGTCGGCCGCGATAGCAGCAATCCCATAATTCAATGCGCTTCCCCCAGCAGCTGTGGAAAATCCGAAAATAATCGAGGTTTTGAAACCTCTCTGATAAATTCTGCCGCGTACAATTACTGCATTTCAGTATAAACTTTATTTATGCTTGAAAGAAACTCACAATACTCTGATATTCATTGTGTAAACGCTCATCATCGATTCGAAGCGGTGATGCTCATTTATGACTGACGTCTTCCAACGCTGCCCTGTGATTGGTAATTCCGACCAACTTTCCCGAGTTGGTCCTACACAACCGACTCGAGTCGGCCAACTTAAATCGATGCAAAGTCGCTGAAAAACATGCTCAAGGTCCGCTCTAGCAACTCGAAGACTGGAAATTGGCCAACTAAGTTGGTGCAAAATCTGATGGTGTTTGCGGGGCATTAACATAAAAAATTGTAAATCCAAGCTTCGTATAATAATATTCTTTTTTCTCCTCAATGTTTTATATGAAAATAAAATTAAGTACTTTTAAAAGTTATAGTTTAATGCTGTCTTAGTATATTTCTCTTTTAAATTATTTTTTCTTTTAAGCAACAGGACAATTTAGATTATATAAATACTAATTTGTCTTGAAAATTTCCCCTTTTCTTTAAAAAAAGTAAGCGTTTCTTTAAAAACTAATAGTGTGTATCGTAACGTAAAGCGTCATAAGACTGTGTGTCGCTCTTCTGATCCGCCTGCATCGACTTCGAAAGCTGAACTTCATCCCAAGAAGGTGTTACTGAGTGTGTGGTGGGATGTGCAGGGAATAATTCACTGAGAGGTCCTACCACTCAACCAAACCATCAATGCTGCCTTCTACTGTCTACAGTTAGACAGGCTGCATTCAAATTTGGTAGCAAAGCGGCCAGGTCTCATCAATCGTCGCGATGTTATCCTTCATCACGATAACGCCAGGCCACATACTACTGTCATCACTCGCCAAAAGTTACTGGGCTTTGGTTGGGAGGTTTTACACCACCTTTCCTGTTCTCCTGACTTGCCACCAACTGACTATCACCTATTTCGTGCGTTGAACAATTCCTTCAGTAAGAAAATCTTTGATGATCTTGATGCTGTGAAAACTGCCATCCAAGACTCGAAACCGCCGGAATTTTACCGCCGTGGGATTCATCTCCTACCAGAAAGATGGCAAGAGGTCCTAGATAGCAATGGGGAATATGCACAGTAATAGGTACTGTTTGTTTTGCGTTTATTTGTTCTTCTTTATGGGTAATAAAAACGGATAGAACTTTTGCACTCACCGAATACTTGACAAAGGTTCTAATTGTTTCATTGAACCGAAACTAGTTGTTTTGATATGTTATTGTAACATTTCATTTAAGGTACGTCGGCGTCCTTTCAATTCCTATTTTATATTGTAACAAAGATTCATTAAGTTTTTATTAAGTATTAATTTCTAGTGAGCTAATGTACTTTCATAAATGTTGACTTTTCACATACAATGTGGCTAAAGTGAAAGACAACTAATATTTCCATTTCACAAAGTCAACAAAAGAAGCCTTTTAAAAATACATCATGCCTAGATTTACCTGGTCTATGTGACCAAAATGAATATTTCCAATCTCTACCTATCTTTCATGGCTCCATTTTCAAGCTTTCAGTATTCAGTCGTTAATTTGCAATATTCTTGTAAAAGTTTGTAAACATTGTCTTTTGAAATCTAAAGAATTCTGATGCTTTATAGTATTATTGGCATGAAAAAGATGCATTTTTTTTCTTTTTGTAGGAAGATAAAAAGCAGATCGAATATCTCTATCTAACTGAAGCTGACATCATGAGATTTCAGGGTAAATATCATTCTAAAACATTATTAAGGAAAAGAATCACTTGCGAGTATCTACTGAGAAAGGTCAAGAGGCAGCTGAAAAGTAAACGGGACCGTTATGTTTCGAATCGTGATTTTTCAAGAAGAAAAATTCTTCCTGCCCCAGTAATAAGCATTCCAGGTGTAGACAGGATTGTAAAAAAGTCTGTCAATAAGAAATTGAAAATAATTTGGTTTTTAATTATTTTCACTTGTAGCGCTTTAAGTTTCTTTCAAATTGGAAGCTGTTGTCTAAAATACTACTATGGCGACCCAGCTATCGACGTATATTTCGAGAAAATAAGACACGCCCCTAACTTAGCAGCTATATTTTGTCCGGTGGATATATTTGGAAAGAATGTAGTTACTGATAGTTTAAGAAAACGATATCACGCAGAATTTAATGTATCAGATGATGTTGAAATTAATTTTTCCGATTTCCTGAGATTCTCAGATATAACAGCAGAAATGTTGTGGGACATGTATGAATTCAACTCTGCAAATACAACTGTAACGGTTAAGGTAAGATCATTTTATGAAATTATAAGTTTTACATTACTAAGGAATCGAATTCTTTCTAATAATGAAATATACTCATTTTTTTTCTTTTGTTATTATAATTATTTTTTTTAATTTTGAAAAATATTTTGAAATATTCATTGTTGGTATTTTTTTTAGAGTTTCATTGTTTTGAGTTGTTCTTATTGATTTTTAATTATAAATTAACGGTAATAAAAAATCAATATATAAATTTCTTAATAACCATCGGGAAAACAATTTAAAAGATAAATTTGCAGTGAAAGGTTTTCTGACCCAAGTTTTCTTTTTCACTAAGAATTTTCTGTTCAATAATTTTAAACAACTGAAGAAGTAATTCTCTGATGAAAATATTCTCTAGCACATAAAGTTTACTAGATGTTTAGTTCTGCAGTGTTCATCTCACGGCACGAAATAGATTTGGACATGTTTGTAGCAGTACCATTTGCTAACAAGATTTTTCTCCTGAAAAATCTTTACATTCTTAT
Source organism: Thereuonema tuberculata (assembly GCA_023159025.1). Classification (NCBI taxonomy): domain Eukaryota; kingdom Metazoa; phylum Arthropoda; class Chilopoda; order Scutigeromorpha; family Scutigeridae; genus Thereuonema; species Thereuonema tuberculata. The sequence goes on along the minus strand of JAFIDM010000006.1, from coordinate 5,631,590 downwards.
TAATCATGTCTTATTATATAGTCTTTGATTTTGAAAATTTCATAAAATGAAATGAATTACTTTAAAAAAATATATATTTTTTTCGCTAAAGATTGGAGCTACAAGTCAAACAAGTGAAAACAAAAAGAAACGTTATTTTGATAGGCAGTCGATTAGGACATCAAGTGGAACTTGTATTCACATAAAATTTGGTGAGTTGAAGATTTTGCATTAGATATTTCAAAAATATTACTTTTATTAAAAGTTTACATTAGAAATTTAAGAAGTTGGTTTTGATTAATCTTATAAACTAATTTTTCAGAATTATACAAATTTGTTTCTGATTTTCAAAATGTAGTCCGATAAACCAAAACCATTATCATGGAAAATATTCATTCAATGTTCTTTACTGTAGTTCATTTTTAATTTGGAGGTAAAACTTTTAAACATTATTGTTTTGAATAATTAAAAGTATCCGGATTTATATTTTGGATTTATATGATGAAAAGTATCCGGATATCTACCCGGAAATGTTGTCAGACTTTTCTCGTAACACACTCCCCAGGAGTGAACAACAGCATGGAGTATTTCACCTTTTGACCTCCACGACGGAGATATTTTCCACCAGGTGCTTGAACGTCTCTGGAGGAATAGTAGCCCATTCTTTCTGAAGAACTTTAGCCAGAGCAGGTTGTGAAGTGGGACATTGGGGTCTGGAGCAAAGTAGTCTTTCTAATTCCTCCATATATGTTCGATGAGATTTGGGTCAGGATTCTGGGCAGACCATTTCCAGAACATTATTGTCCAGACCTCACTGACCTTGCATTAAGGTGTTGTCATGCTGGTAGAGGGATGGTCATCCCGAAGCGATCCTCTACCATCGACAAAGTAATGCCTTTCTACCCTTCCGCATTTACATTTCAGCACAATAGTGCAAGAGGACCGAGTCCATTCCAGAAAAACACTCCCACACCGTAATGCTAACTTCGCTCTTGGCACTACATATGATGGTAGAACTACATATTCGACACCCTCACACCCTCCCATCGAACCGCCACATGGTATAGCGTGATTCATCACTCCTCAACACATGTTTCCGCTGTTCCACTGACCAGTAGGTCGCTCTTTAAACCACTTTAGGAGGCGCTTAGCATTCAGAGGGAAAAGGTTTGGTTTGTGGCAGCTGCTCGTCCATGAAACCCCATTCCTCTGACCTCTCGACGAACAGTCATGTGATGCTGGTGTTTAGTGTGTTAATTCTACTGTGAAACTCACAGGTGAATCAAAATCTGTCTATTTGCATCCACTTCTTCAGCATACGACGTTTCCGATATTTCAGTATGCCTTACCTCCCGTTTCCCGGTTTTGTTCTGGTTGCGCCTACCGTTTCCACTTCATAATCACGTCAGCAACAGGCGATTTCGATAACTTTTGAAGTGTTAAAATATTCCTCAAAGACTTATTACTCAAGTGACCAATTGACGTCCAAAGTCACTGAGCTCTACTGATCGACCCATTCTAGTGTTATTAAGTATCAAATAACAATACAGAACTTTAAAAATCAGACCCAGGGTTTACAAGTGTAAACAGCTGTATCATTCCTGCCACCGTTTATGCCAATACTTGTGACGTCGTTCTGCCATCTAGGCTTCAGTTAACTGTTGCAGAGGAGTCCGGATATTTTTTTTCAATTAGTTTACTTTCGCTTAAAAAATAGTTAAAGTTGTAACTTCAGCTCGGCTTATAAAATTATTTTTTTCAGTAATTTTCACAAAAATGTATACAACATTGTATATACAGTAAAACCTCGTTAAGTCGTCACTCAAGGGACCGAACATTTTTGACGACTTAAGCGGAGTGACGACTTAAGCGGAGTGGGCATTTTTGGAAAAAAAACACACTGAAATACAATATTTTTATGAATTGCTGTAGGATTCGGTGAGAAAAACAAGATTTTCAGAAATCAATACATGCAAATGAATGAGTGGAAAATAAAAAAACAGAAACACATTTTATACTTAACACATTTTATTTTCTTTTACTGGCATTAAAATAATCCAACAGTGTTGATTGATGAAGGTGCTGATTACTGATAACAATTCGAAACATTTTGTAATGAAATGGAGCTCCAACTTTTGTGTACATAGTTAATCGTATCTAAAACCGAAACTTCTAGCTTTTCGTTCCTATCCAAGGCTTTTATCATGTCCTTTACAAGCATTTTTTTGTACTTTCGTTTAAAGTCAAGAATTATCCTTTGATCTAAAGGCTGAAGAAGTGCAAGGAAGAAAAACAATTTCATTCGCTTTTAAATTTTCGGGGCTTACTCGCTATAAAATAAAATCACACTCAGTAGCGGTCAAGAAAAATGTCTACTCTGCGAGAAGTGTGTAATTTCTCAAGTGAATTTCCCACGTGAAAATTTCCCGTAAAGGCTAGGCTTTCTTAGAGTGAAGGGGCGGGGCTGAAAAGATAGCAGGCAAAATTGGGAATAAAAATGCTTTTCGTCATTTTTGAGGGTGACGAGTTATCCGGAGTAGAATTAAATTTGGTGACGAGTAAAAGCGGGTTATTTTACATTATTGTCTATGAGACCTTGTCGGGACCAAAGGAAAACGACGACTTAAGCGGAGTGACGACTTATCCGGGTGACGACTTAACGAGGTTTTACTGTATTAAAATATAAATCAAAAAGAAATTGAAAATTCATCAGAAATTCTCCTTGTTTAAATAAAGGACAATTTCAAGCTTTTTAAAAATGTATTTCTTCTTAATTTAACATCTTCTAGATCAAAATTAATTATTGTTAAAAAAAATTATGCATTTTTTCAATAATGCTTACACTTTTTGATAATGTTTTAGGAGTTCAGGGAACATTTCTCGTATTATCTTCAATTTTAATACTTATAATTATTTCGAAAAAGGAATTTTAGCAAACAAAATTATACTTAAATGGGGAGATGGACGATATATAGATGAATACTGAAAAAACATAGTAAAAAAATGATCTTTTTTTTTTAAAAAAAAATAATACTTTTATGAGGCCTTTAGATTGTTATTTTCTAAAAAATAAGCTTTTTTTCGAGTACAGCTTTTTGTTATTAGGTTCATTATCGTCAGCGGATCTTATAAACTAATCAAAAGCTCCAGTCTTCCGTTATTATTTCTAATCAATACTTGTAAATAACAAAAAGCTGTACTCGAAAAAAAAGCTTATTTTTTCGAAAAAAACAATCTACAGGCTTCAAAAAAGTATTATTTAAAAAAAAAAAAATAATTATTAAATTTCACATAGTATAACTTAATATTATATATAACATTATTATAACATTATTTTCGTGTTATAATAATATTTCAGAATGGGTCGCAGTTTTTATATATTCATTAATGACATTGAACTTATTTGTCAAGATTTAATATCGTGTTATCGTTAACTTTTATTAGATAAATAGACTAGTTCTTGATGTTAAAATTTTCTTAACGTATATGAGATAAAATGTTTAAAATCAATAAAATGCCAGCACACAATGTCGAGATAAAATTCAAGTTGTAAAAGTATTTTAACTTTTTATAACTTGAATTTTATCTCGACTTGTGTGTGGGCATTCTATTATTTTAGAATAGTTCTTGATACTTAATAAATTGTATACTATATGCTAATATGTTCAATGAACTATGTTCTTTAATTGATACATCACTATGGTCAACAACGATTTAGCAGAATCAACTGATATATTGCTACCGAAAGTTGGTGTTGGTTCAGTGGTGGAGGGGTACAGAATGCGACTGGAGCAAGGTAATTAAAACCACAGAGACTTTAATTTTCTAATGTAAAATACGAAATACAGAACACTCAATTAAAGGATAATAACTTCCTCGTGGCGGTCTGAGGGCAAGCGGTGCGACTCGGGAACTCCACGGAAGTTGGAGCGTCTACCACGGCTTGTGTTCAATCTCTCCGTAGCTTTCTAGGTTTCAGCGGTCATCTCAAGTGTCCTCGGCAACGAGTACGATTTCTTCGGCTAAGGATCATCTTCTCCATAGACTTCTGGGTTTGTGCGATCTTCTCAGAATTCTCCCGGCAATAGGCTTTCTTCTTTATCTCCGAACTGGAGATCTCTCCATGGCGATCTGCCACACTCGAACTCAGCTACTCTTTCTCTCCAAATGAAGAACTCTCTCCCTCTCTGGGCTGCTGCCCAACAAAACGAACTGCTACTCTCTCTCTCCAGGCGGAGAACCTTTCGTGGCTGATCGCCACAAACGAACTGACTTTGCAGCCTCTGCACTGCATTATACGCTCGATTCCTGCCTCCCTTCACACTGAACGAGTCCACTATCCAGAGGGAGACTGGTTCGGACGGAACTACTCTTCACAAAGGCGGATTAGAGTAAGTCGAATCAATATTTTAGGGGGGTGGACAATTCCACTGGTAACAATATTGCGCCGTAAGATTTTTTTTTCTGACAATTTTTTTAAATATTTTTTATTTGTACCATTTTTAATTATCTTATGATGAGATCTAATAGTTTTATATGGATACATCCATCATACTCTCATAACGGTTGAGAAAAGTCATAACAAAGAAGATAGAACATTGTATCAGAAATGACGAAGTGAAAAATTTTCTTTTTATTACAAAAAAAGTATATCTTTAAGGGTTCAAGGATAATATTTTGGTAATGTAACATTTAAAAGAAAATTAACAAATTGTTTTCTAATGATTGTTTTTTTTTTATTAATTATATCTGAAACATTGAAGAAGTGAAAGAAGTGTTGTCAATAGTATATTTGAATTACATAATATTTGAGTTCTAAATTTATGTGTTTATTTTATTTTGACCTAAAATGATAAGATGATTTGAAGCATTCCTGAAGTTGACAAATGAAAATATCTTACCGGGGAGTCAACCAGGTAAAAGCGGTATAGTAATCCGAGCTTTCGAACGTGGATTCCACGCTCATTTTCAGGGAAATGAATGGAGATGTAGAGGCTAGAACCTCTTTTAAAAACGCTGTCAGATCTCTATGCGGTCCGTCATCCGACCACTGACGGACAACAAAAATAGTCTCTGTAGAGATAATGGAGTTTATCCATTAAAGTTTATCCATCTCTTGGTGATATATGATTTCCGTTCTCGAGTTCCGTGACGTATCACTCCGGGAGCGTCAGTTGCAGCTCTGGAGCTCCTGCTGTGGCCCACACAGGATGCGTCGGTTGCCGTCTTGAGCTACTGGACGGACCACACAGGGAGCGGCAGTTGTCGAATGAAGGACCACATAGGAAGATCTGACAGCGTTTTTAAAAGTGATTCTAGCCCTTAATTTATTCATAAAATTATATTAGCAGCTTTTATTGTTCATAAAAACATATTAACAACGAATGCACCTTTTAAATCTTAATGATTCATGTGGAATCTGTTGTTACTTTATCAAAGCTTACAAAAGTTGCTAAAATGATTAAATGCCTAAACATAGATTTATGTTTATTCTTAATTTTTAGCCTGAGAATTTTAACAAACGGATTAATTAGTATCACGACACTGTCTGTCACTCCGGGGCTTTTTTTTCATGAATTAAATCATTTATTTCTGGAATACAATTCGTAGTTCCCGTTATACAGTATTAAAAGTGATAGATCTACCTGTGTTTTCCTGTTAGAAAACATTTGTAAAATCGTGAAATTTTAAATTTTAATTTTTCCTTGTTTTCAAGGTGTCTGTTTTTCTTAAAAAGAAACTAAACACAATTCTAGTTTTACTTTTCATCCTGTCTCTTTCTAAAAAATTGACATCAATTTTTCTAATTTTTTTATATATAAAAGGTTTTATTTGATATATTTGTCTTACTGTTTAAATATCATGAAATTTAAAATTATTCTAAAGTTTTTATTTCGTTGTTTTAATTTTTAGTCATTGTTTTTCATATTTCACTATAATTTTTTTCCATAAAATGTATGAGAATGATAAGAATAGAACAGAATTCATGGCTGATTTTTATGTTTGATTCTTTTGGTTTTATTTCCAATGAAAGAGGGTAATCAAGTCCCTATTCTTGGGCCAAGCACGTATCTTAAAGCAACGTTTCCACCTGTTCAAGCATTGTGGTTGGCAACTAATCTCTATTTACGGGTATGTATTTCTTATTTTACTACAATCTTGATTATTTTCTTAATTTTTGAAATGTCATTCATTCTTATTGATTGTATTATATTGTATTGCCGGTATGCACCGAAGTGCGTGCTTCGTATCCGAAGCCTCCGTGTTCCAGGGAGCGCTAGTGTTCCCAAGATGGCGAAACCCTAGCACGGGGTAGTTTCCCGTGGCCTTCCCCAGGACGCCATTAAGGAATGACGTCAGACCGAAGAGAAAGTGAAGAAGAGGCTGGACAACACAGGAAAGGAAATTGAAACAACCATGCCACTGCCGGGATTCGAACCCAGGTACTGGCGCACTGGCCGCCACGGCAGACCGCCGCCGAGACCGCACGGCCACGCCAGCACGGCTCTTATTGATATAATGGGTGAATATTTTCACTGAAAAACAAATTTTTGTATTCAATTGAATCTGACAGATGAGTGGTGATCAACGAGATTCTCGAGATACACGTAAAGTCGAGACAATAGCCTCTTTCCAAGGCTTCTCGCAAAATGTTGACACACACTATTTTACAAAGCAGTCGCACCCAAAATTATATTGTAATTATTGTCATATCTTCATTTCTAATTTTAAAATTTAAATATTTGGAAAATATTACAACTACTTGAAACTTTCTTCTAAAGGATGACTTGTTATGATGGTGTACTGAAGTAGGAATGATAAATATTTGTTATCTGTAACATCTTGTCTAGCTCCTTTTGATCGATATAGCAAAGTTAGAAACAATGGGATCATAAAGTATCATAAAGATCATCATAAAGATAATAAAGATCATATCATCATAAATTCATCTGAAACTTCGCTGGAATTAGGAAAATAAAGTAGTTAGAAATTAATTAAATAGTCAAAAAGCGAATTAAATAGTCAAAAAGTATTTCACCCCTTTTTCATCCCCTGGGGGTAATGGGTCCAGATAGGTGTTTTTACCGCAGGCTCCTAAAGAGGAATTCAGCAAAGTTTGATCCAGATAGGACAAAGGGACCTAGCAGTGTAAAGCGAACAAACATAGAAACAAACAAACAAATATACAAACAACAAACACACAAACATCCTATATATATATATGAGATGTAGCAAAGTAATAGTACAGTGTATTTTTATTTTTGTCCTGCATCCTGTTATATTTTCAACATAGTTTTATACTTAAGATTCATGTAAATCAATATATATTCAAAAAGAGATAATTTTAATATCACACCGCATTGTCAGTCAGTCAACATTTTAGTAATTAGGATAGTACAATTTCGAGACCTTTTTTTGAAATAAAAATTCATTTTATAGTTTTCTAATGATTAGAATTCGAAAAATTATTGTTATTATAAAAATTTTAATGGAACGAGCTGTGAAATGTTGGGACCTGGACTTGATATCACCGGTTAACTAAGCTCGATGTATTTTCTACTGAAAATCCTTAGTTGAACAAGTATTTGACTTAAAAACTTTAAAGAGTGAATAAAGGATCCACAATTCATTCTCTATTTGCTGGAGAAAAGCCGAACCATAAAAACCGAAGACCTTTGATTCAAGTTTGATTCCATTGTAGTTTGAAGATACAATTTAACAATGCTCTATATATATTCATAGAAAACTATGGAAAAAAAGGAGCTCTGCAATTAATAGGCTCGGTTGTTTCCAAAGTCCAAAAGTAGGCGTAGTCGTACTTCATCGATCTACGCCTTAATCTCACACATCATCAATATTTGTATTTTCAAGATTTAAATCATTTCTTCAGCTGCCCTCAAAAATGACAATGATTATAAACGATATTTACAACCAATCTTAGATTACAAAATGAAACTTAAGTGATCGGAGATATAATTACAAGCAAATAATGAAACACTATTGACATGTGTTATTTTTTCTGGATAAAACTATAAAAATAGTGTTTCTCATTTTACATTTTCATTTTCAATGAAAAACAGATTTTCATTTTCAATTGAAATTCAGTAAACTGCATTTTTTTTTTTTCTCATATTCAATTTTGTATTTTTTGATTTGTTTTTATTCAAATTCAGATCAAGCATATAAGTAAATTTGTTTATTTTTCTAATACATTTTGAATATTAAAAAAAATATTACTTCAGTTTAATTTAAACATATAATAGAGGGAATTTAAATTTTTTAGTTTCGTCAAAATCGATTTTTTTTAAATTCTTGAGTTGCTTAGAATTCATTTTATAAAACTTTTTTCGGGAAAATTTTTAAGTAACAAGTTATTTTTTTTAGTTCATTCTAAAATTATTGCAATGCTATAACCTGTTACTATTGAAATATTTGTTCAAATTGATTCTTGTTGAAGATATATTGTTTTGAGGTTAAAATTGTAGATTTATCGTGTTATTATTATTTTCACTGTTGTTTCATAATTTTTCAGAATTTGATCAAATTATGTTGATAAAATTACGCTGATTATTGTATGTTGATAAAATACTAGATCATTACTGTTATATTACACTGAATTGCTATATAGTACTGAAATTGAGGTTTTAAAAACCAACAAGCAGGAATTTGCAACATATTACAAACAAAATGGCGCTGATCAAAACATTGTGTCCACTACATAAACTTTAAGTGAATTTAAAACTTCATAGGATATTACGGCTAATAAAAATTATTTAATATTATATACATGTTTCACAGTTACGTTTTTACTGCGTTTTCAAGTGAAATTTTGCAAGTCAATGAATGTTTAATTACCAAACATCTTTTGATTTTTATAGAAAATAATTACCATTTTCTATTACTCCAATAGTTTTAATTTTTTATTCAAATTCTCAATTAATAATCTTTTAATTAGTATTTATTTGTTATATTTCTATTAAAAAATGTAACTCTTCCCAATAAAGAATATAAGAGATGTCAACATTTATAAAAAGTGGAAGAAATACATACAGTAAAACCCCGTTATTAGGCTCGTCAAGGGACCATGACCTACAAGCGTAATAAGCGGGATAGCGCTATAGACGGGAAATGATTTATGAGATTGGGAAACATTTAGACACCATTTTACAGGAAAGATACTTGATTCTGCAATAGATATAGTACAAATATGATCTTATTTCCTATTAAAAAAATCTTTGTTGTGGTTTGCCGTGTGTGTGTATATGCTACTGTTATGGATTATGACATTTTCAATGGGTTCATATTAATATCAATTGATACACCACTAGGAGCAACATTAATATATTTTCGGAGCAGATTTAGTGCACTGCCCGCTATTTCACGCGCCTTTTCTTGAATGATTGGGCCACTTAATGTCACTGATGCACCACGGGACTGACGAATCCATTCAATTAGAATTTCCCCGGCATCTTCATATTTTTCACACTTTACTTTTTTACGTTTGCAACCACCCTTCGCTGCATCGGTAATTCCTTTCTCATTTTTTATTATTGTTCTCAGATTGGATGAGGGAATTCCTAGAGATTCTGCGAAATCCTTCTGACTTAGTGTAGAATTCTCGTCGTACTTACGGAGAATTTGCAATTTTTCACTTATAGAAAGGGATTTCTGCTTCGACATTTTGCACTAACTTACTGTATCACAGACCCGCACTTCAAAGAGTTCAAAGATTCCCTCCTACCAGGGAAAGGAAAGAATCTTTACAGTGTTACATTTCTTTCCGTTACAAAATTTTCGATATAAAAAAGCGCTACAAGCGGGATTTGAAGCGTTATAAGAGGTTAAAAGTATACAGAGTTACATAGAAAATTCCAGGGACCGTATGAAAGGAGCGAAAAGAACGGGATAGTGCTATAAGCAGGAGCGTAATAACGGGGTTTTACTGTATATTCAAAGTCAAACTGATAAGATTATTGATCTGCTTATAAAATTGTATGAATACCCCACAATGAAGAATATAATATCAAAAATTTATTCCTGTATTTTATACTGCTAAATAAGCAAACTACGATTTTAAGGCAATTTCTCTAAAATATTTTGATAGTAACATCGATATATGTTCTCCTTGTGATGACTTTATTGTTAGCTATCTACAAGTATACTATTCTAGCACTTCCAAAACCTCTTGCTTTTCTGAAGGCTTTGTGTCTCTCCAATGAAAAGTTTCCTTTTGTTGAATCCTATGCTTTTCATTTAAGTATAATTAATAAGTATACTGTATAGCTGTTTCTTAAATAAGGTTCAATTTATTTAAGCACATATTCAATTTGGAACTTCCGTATTTAATTAATTTTTATTTTTTATTCAAATCAACAATTGAATAATAAATTGTTTCATATAATTATTACATTCCCGTATTGAAAATATTAAAAAATCCATGATTGTTATATTTTCTTTAGGTTATGTTTGTTTCATTAGAAGAAAATCCAGTGTATCAACGAATTCAGGAAGGCATAGCAATAATTCCAAGATTTTCAGGTGATGTTGTGTTATCGGTAACAAAGGTGAGGATTAATTGATTGTCAGACACCTTAATACTTGATAGTGGTTATTTTGTAGAACATCTGATAAATATCTGAATATTTAAATTTTCGAACTGCTAACTTCATTTTCGATTATAAGTGCTCTTACCATTTAGGAATATTTAGAAAGTTATTTACTAGCTTTCGTAATTCGTTAGTCCTTTTCCGTTGAGAAAGTTAAATTTTCTAGTAATTGCTGTAGATTTCTGATTCCAATTTTTATATATGTAGAGAATAGGATTATTGAGAATCCTTGAAAATATGCAACAAATATAAGAATGTATAGAACTTTTGAGCAATCTCCAAATTTTAACCAAAGTAATTTTATACTTTTAAATTTTATATATTTTAAAAATTATTTTAACGTATATTTGGACATATTATTAAAAAGGGAAAATAAACTCCACACAACACACCTATGAGTATCTTAACGGTTCTTAATTTGGGCACTATCCCTCTTTAAGTGGCATTGCACTTGATCTAATGTATACTCTTCTGCTCACTTAACATTTTTCATTTAATTCCAAAACAAAACTCCAATGATTGTTGGCGCATTGATTCATGTGCATCAAGTGGCGATATATGGCGGAAAGAAACTACAATATTCCGTGGCAAATTCAAAATACTCTACCTTCCAATATCTTTCACTTATAAACCTCTTGCATATGACCCATGTTCATGTCAACATTTTTTCATAGAAGGAACGATTCATTGACTTTCCACAATATGATCTTTACTCTTGGGATACCGTGTACGTTGAATTATACTTAAAGTATTTTTTTAGTAATACAGGCAATTTTATTTCTTTTATTCAAAATAATAGATTCTGAATTTGAATTTACCTAACCGTCCCTGTGACGATCCTATTTCTGTAGAAAAATGTAGAGATGACTGTATTGAACAATTACTTTATACAACTTTGTCATGCAGGTGAGTCATTTCTTTCACTATTATCATGATGAAACTTTCAGAAAATCATAAGAGGAAATTTTATTAATTGACAGAGCCAATTCAGTACACTTCAATTGCTGCTATTATCAATTTTGAGTTTCACGTATGTGTCAATTTTACTGGACAATTTTTTTTTTTAAAAGTGAAATCAGAAACTCCAAAACTTAGACATAACACAAATAAGCTTTTTAAAAAATTCAGGTTGTCGTAATGAAATTTTCTGTACTAAACTTAACGAATTGTGTCCTTCATGAAATTCATGATTGATTTCTAAAAAAATATTCTTTTCAATCTTATTGTGTTATTATTTTAAAAATGAATTTTGTGAGAACTTAGTAATGTTTTGAAATACTGTGAATGAATTTACTAAAATTTTTAATCTAGAAAGTTTTTTTTTTCCTAGATTGCCCTATTTGAACAATTCCCTTCCTGAATGTAGTTCAGTTCAGCATTTTAACAAATCTATAATGGCCTCAATAGAGGTACTGAAGAAAAAAACAATTTGCATTCGTCAGTGTCCTAGGAAATGTGTTGAATATATTTTTGGAGTTTCTGCTGATATTCGATCATTGGAAGAAAACCATATTAAAATATATATTTTCGATCGAAATATAAGAGTAATAAAAGAATTTAATTGGTACACCTTTTCATCTCTCATGTCCGATATTGGTGGAATTTTAGGAGCATTTTTGGGATTTTGTTTCCTAAATTGTCTGGAAATTCTTGAATTTATCTATTATAAATATAAGGTAATCTTTAAAAGTACAAAAAAAATTATTTTGCCAGTTACTTTATGCTGCTATTATTTAACGATAATATTATCATATAATAGCCATTGTACGCATATAGTTTTACATTATTTGTAATTAGAGAACTAAATTACTTGTAATTAACCTTAAATGTATAATGTCTCTGTACAGTAGGTACACCAAAATAAAATCTCTAATCCTTAAGTAGTGTTGAAAAGCTTCTTTTCATGATTAAGTATACAGCTACAGATAACGTTAGCATGATCTCTTTGGCTATCTTTTAATTTACTATGTTTTTCTTCAGTCTTTCTATATTCTGATTCACTATTCAGATTGCTAAAAAAAATTACTTGTACATTCACTTATGTGGATGCGTTTTTTTTAAGTATCTGTGATATATGAACAAATTCCTTTTTTTCTTGTAATTTATATTTTTGAAAAGGATGGATGGAGGGTCTTGTAAGTTTTATAAGCGATCTACGATCTACCTTGTAAAAAGTTATGGAGGCACGCCTCGACACTTGTTAAGAAAATACTGATATAATTTGACAAATCTCTTTACAAAGATTATTTTTTTATTAATTACAATAATTTAACTTTTTAATTTAAGAATAATTGTATAGCTTCGTTTTGTACAGTTCAGATGTTTTTGTAAATGAGGAAATTTTTATAATTCCTTTGCCTAATTCTGACAAAATAAAATTTTATTTTTAGCCACTCATGATTCAGTTTTTTATTTATTATTTTAATAGGTAAAACAATTAAAGATAGTATCAAGTCCCCATCTTAGAAAAGGTTTCTTCAACCCTAGACATCATGTTGCTGCGAAAACAAAACAGACTATTTCAAAGATTCATATCAGAAATGTTCGTGGATCTAAAAGGAACATTGCTGACAATGATTTTACTCTGAGCATAACTGGATTCGATAGATTGTTAAATCATTCCACTAATAAGTTCCTTAAGATTATATGGCTAAGTGCTTTAATTCTGGCAACATTGCTTTGCATGTATCAGAATGTCAGAACTGTTCTGGAATTTATCCACAGTTTCCCTGATACGAAAGTGGAATATGAGAGGAATAGCTCTGTAAAGTTTCCCACTTTCACTATTTGTCCCAAACAGCCATTTCTAAATTCTGAGATTATAAAATTGTACAAAGAAGTATACATTTCTGAATTTAACTTATCTAATGCAGACGTCGATGATATTCATGTTGCAAAGCTGTTGGAATTGGACGATGTCAATGTTGAATTTCTTTGGAATGCAACAAGAGAAAAGGAATTCATGAAGATTATTCTGAAGGTAGAATTTCAGAAATTCATTATCAATTTGAATTAATTGATATAGAAAAAATGCAGTTCTAATAATAATAATAATAATAATAATAATAATTTATATAATTTTTTATAGCACACTCAACTTTTTCCTGGAGTAACTAATTTTGATAATTATAGCAATGGGAATCAACATTTTGTGGAAACTACCTGCTGTAGCTGCTTATCAGTAAAAACAAGTAAGCAATTCTGTCTGTAATACTTTAATGGTTTCTACTGTAATAATAAAGAACTTCCAATGTTCACTTCAAAATTCATTCTAATTATTCTAGTATTAAAACAATAGTGAGAATTAAAGGAATAATTCAACAGACTGCTCACATTCAGATACAGCTTTATACTTCAGGCGATGATTGCTATGATGCTGAACCTGGGTTCGAATCCCGTAGCCAGCATGGAAGTTTCTTTTCTTTCCTTCATTTGACTGCTTCTCTTTTTCTTATTCTGCAGTGTATGGCAGACGTCTTTAAGATCTTTCACAATGTATGGCGCTTGGAACGACATTAGGCCGTAAAATAAATACAAAGAAAAGCACACAAACATTAAACTGAAATATCCCGGAGAAAGTCCAAGCAGCAGATTCATTATGAATGAGATTATTAAATGATAACTGCCAAAGTATGTGCTTTGATAAGATTCATTTTTGTCCTACTAATAAACCAATTTCGAATGAAAAATTACATAAAATTTAAATTAATAATGTTAAACGTAAATTTAACTTTTACTTAAAAAGATTTAACATTCAGCCAGAAGAAGCATTTACATGCTTGACATTAGAACATGCATTTCATGGAATAAAAATATTCTAATTTTAAAAATATTAGAGGAGGAATATTTAAAGCAAGTAATCTAAGATAAAAGCCTAGAAAAAATTAAATATTTGAATAAGAAAATAGTATTTTGAAATTTGAGTTACTAATTTTCAATCAATTTTTAACTTAATTTTTTTTTCAGCACAATTGTTAGAATATGAGGGACTAGGAACAAATATGGTATTTTTTAGAATGCATACTCTTCCAAAAACATCAGAGGTATTATTGCTTTATTATCTACAAAATATGTGAAATAACTCTTTCATTTATAACTAATTATCGAATTTAAAGTTCATCATCAATGTCATCATTTTTTTTGCAATTTTAAGAAGTTAAAGAGAATTAGAAATTAAATCCTCAAATTTTACATGCGTCATTACAATAATCAACAAGGAAACAAAAATGCCCGTAAATAAACAAAATTCAGTAAGCTATTAATAATAATGGCGTTACAAATAAGCAAATTAGGGCATTTGGTACAACAATTTGCATATCATTTGCATATAAGTCGTTTGAGATCACGATTTGCATATCATTAATGTCTCGGACCCTAATTTCCATAATTGACGATGATTGAAGAAACCTTTGCTGTATCAAAATATGAAATTCCTTGGGGAATTAATTGGCAATGAACATTTTTGTATTTTACTTGCATTTTACTTGATTTGCATATCGTTGGAGTAAGAAAAGAAATCTGTTACATAGAATACATGGAATTTCATGAAATTACTTGGGGGACTGATGTTGACAGAAATTTTTGAATACTGAATAGCTATTGAAAGAAACCTACACTTCCGTTAAAAGAAAAAATTGCATTTTTTAACTTTTAGTTATTTTTGTTTTGGTTTTTGTGTTTTTATTTTGTTTTGTTTGACAGAATGTTCTTTTTTGTCTTTTTTCATTACATACACAAAAAATAGTTACATGATTTATTCAAATGTTTTAATTTCTGTAATTTTTCTTCTTCTTTTTTTTTTTTTTGGTTGGAACTGCAAATTTGATTGAGAAGACAGTTCTGTTGTTTTCCAAAACAACTTTTGTAGTTTATATTAATTTACGTCTGTGAAAAGCTTTCGAAACTGTCTACAAACAATACAATCGTTTTTGTCTTTATTAGGTTCAAATAATTTTAGATAGTCATGTAGAGAATAACTGCAGCTTTTGTAGAAAATATATTAAACACAATATTGTCCACTGATGAATAGAATCCTAAACAATCAGTGAATGCAATAAGTAAAGGAAAATTTCGTGCATATAAATGTTTGATGTAATCAATTGGTTTGGCTGAATGGGAATGGAATGACTGATAAACTAATTGTAGTAATATCGAAATGAAGAAAACAGACGGGATTTTCTATATAGGAAACCGTTAATGATTGAATTTTTGATTAATCCTAGCAATATTTTTACGTGTACATATCATAAATCATCTTTAGTTCTCCTCTTGAAATTCTATTACTATTAATCTTTAGCATCACCACATAAAATTAAAATAAATGTAAAAAACAATGCTTTTGTTAAATAAACGAATTTACAAAGAGATAAAACTTTTCTTCTTTTACAACCATACAAATAATGACAAATGTTACGAAAACAAATAATTTGAGGAAGACGTGACAAACATTAACATATTGTAACAACAATTACTTATAATACGTAAACATGCTAATTCTTCAGTTTTCACTGTATTATCACAACTTGACGATACATTTACTAATTTCTTAGCCATTTCAACTATAAATTTATTTACTTATATACCTTCATTTCTGTTAATATTCTTGTCTTTGGTATTTATGCTTGAAAAAAAAAGAGAAGTTTTATCTCTTCGAAAATTCGCTTATTTAATAAACGAATTGTTTTTTATATTTATTTTAATTTTATGTGGTTATGTTGAAGTTTAACGTTTTTACATTTTGGAAGTTGAACGATAAAAACATTCTTTAAATTTGTTTGTGAATTTCCTTTCAATATAGACAATACTTTACACTCTAGTTTTGTCAAAGAAAATTGTGGTGATTTTGTTGGTGTCCTGGTTCGTGGAATAAGGTAGAACGGGAGTGATGCTGGATCTGAACGGGTTCTAATTTATTGAAGGAGAACAAGGGTTTTTATAGTTTTATTTACAGTGATTGCTGATTGGCTGGAGGGCTTTAACAGATGATTAGAAGGTTTAAATGATAACTGAAATTAACAGAACGATTTAAATTACAGTGCATTATGGGAGCCCTTTGGGATTTAAAAATAAACAAACGTTAACGGTTTGAATTAGAAATGATACAAAAATTCGATATAATAATTAGATAAATAAATGAATAAGTTAAAATAGAAAACACAGGATAAATAAAAACAAATATAAGTGTTTTTATTTATCCTGTGTTTTCTATGTAATAACACATCACAATAATTCTCCCCTAAGATATTTTTCTCCCGAAAACAAGAATGA
Source organism: Thereuonema tuberculata (assembly GCA_023159025.1). Lineage (NCBI taxonomy): Eukaryota > Metazoa > Arthropoda > Chilopoda > Scutigeromorpha > Scutigeridae > Thereuonema > Thereuonema tuberculata. The sequence goes on along the minus strand of JAFIDM010000006.1, from coordinate 5,614,737 downwards.
AATATCTTTATACAAGAAAATTAAATAATAGACTTATATGTATTACAAAATAAATAAATAATATAAGGCCCTAAAAAAAATACTGAGCTCAGAAGGAAAAAAAAACAAAAACTATTAACAACTATTTACAACGAGAAGTGTGCACACATAAAAAATTCGATGTAACGTCGTATCATTGCATGCACTGAGGAAAGGGGGAGAAAAAAAAATTCTTCCGTTTTTTGGCTAAGTGTTTGTAATTGTTCACTATTGCTTAGTTATGCACAAAAAATTTTCACTGTAAGTCCAGTAAGGTGAAAGTCACTGTGATAATCCTTTGGATAATCCTGGGCACTGATTTTTGTAGCACTGATGGGCACTGATTTGTTCACAGCAGAATTCTACCGGAACGCAAGGTGATTCCGTCGGAAGGCACTGGGTCACTGGGTGGTTCCGATTTCGGCTCTGCTTCGTCGGCAGTATAGTAAGGTTTCAACCGGGCTATGTGAATTACCTCCGGGTGAGGGCATTGATGTTACATCCGGGAGCAGCTGTCACTTCATATTTCACAGGTGAAGTTGGCGGATCACTCTGAAGGGACCAAACCAAGAGTGAAGTAGTTTCTCGGCCAGGCCAACCTGACGTGTGGGAATGTGGACCCATACGAGGTCAGCCGGACGAAAAACTAGTGGGCGGTGATTTGCGTCCTAGTGTCTCTTGTTCGTCTGTTGAGCATCTCGGATGTTAATGCGGGCTAATTGGGTACGCTTCATTGAGTGACGCCTTCAGAAGTGTGCGGTATTCCTGCTGTGGTTCCATTTGTGTCGGCAGCAAGGTGTCTATCATACTACGAGGGATTCGTCCATGTAGCAGGTAGAACAGTGTGTACCCTGTACTCTGTTGCATTGCGGTGTTTTAAGCAAACATCACAAAAGGCAATATGGCGTCCCAATTTGAGTGCTCGATATCAACGTATATTGATATCATGTCCGCTAATGTTCGGTTCAGCTTTTCACATAGTCCGTTGGTCTGCGGATGATAGCTCGAGGTCTTGTTGTGAATCGTGCGGTACAATTATAACGTTTCTGCGAGTGTTGATGACATCAACTGTGAGCCTTGATCAGACAGGAGGATATGCGGCGCTCCGTGCTTGAGCATGATGTCCTCCACGAAGAATTTGGCCACTTCAGCTGCAGTTGCATTAGGTAGGGCTCAAGTGACCGCGTACTTCGTGAAATAATCAATCGCCACGACTATCCACTTGTTGCCGGCGGTGGAATTCGGAAATCAGCCCAGTAAATCGATGCCTACCCCGTAAAAAGGTGACTCTGTTACAGGTAGGGGCTGGAGATTCCCAGGTGTGAGTTGTGATGGGCTCTTCCGTGATTGGCAAGTGATGCATCGTGTGACGAAACGGCGCGGCGCACAGCCTTGCTCTGACCCGGCTAAAAGAACGGCGGAACCTAGCTATTGTCTTCGCTGTGCCAAGATGTGCGGCGGTCGGCTCGGAGTGGCAGGCTTCAATCAGAATTCACCGCAGATGGCTCGGGATGACGAGTAGTAATGGGTTGGACGTCGGTTCGTAGCTCCTTTTGTACAAGATATTGTTTTTGAGCTCGTATCCCTGTTTGTAAGGTTGTTGTGCCGTTTGCAGAGTTTCGATCCGTCGGAGTAGGGAAGGATCTTTGCGCTGCTCGGCTGTGATATCAACTGCTTCCTCCAGGAACTGGATTGCGTTGTTGCTCTGCAGTTTTGATGGGGTATCTGGATAGACAGTCGGCGTCTAGGTTCTTTACTCCGGATTTGTACATAATGTGCATGTTGTATTCTTGTAGTCGGAGCGACCATCTTGCCAATCTTCCTATGGGGTCTTTGAGCTCAACCAACCAACACAGAGCATGGTGTGAATTCATTTCTATATAAGTAAGAACGAAATTTGGCGACGGCCCACAAGACTGCTAGACAAGTGCGTGGTTGCCTAGTTTTCTTCCGGTTTGGTCAAAGTCCTAGTCGCTTACGCATTGGCATATTGTTTATCATCAATAATTTATACTAGTACTGTGCCAATGCCATAGTTTGAAGCATCCGTGTGGAGTTGGATAGAACTGCTTCATCAAAGTGAGCCAGGACTGGTTGAGTGATGAGGGCTTGCTTCAGCTTGTCAAATGCTCTCTGTTGTGCTTCGGTCCAGGTAAAGGGTTGCGTTTTCTTCATTAGGATGGATAATGGCCGTGCAATCATAGCAAAATTAGGGATAAATCGCCGATAATATGAACATAGTAGAAACTTCTAACTTGCTTCTGATTCACGGGTGGAGAGAAGTTTTTGACTGTTTCCACTGTGTCTGGGTTCGGGTGGATCCCATCAAGACTAATGTTATGTCCCAGCACTGTCACTTAACGAGCGGCGATGGTGCACTTCTTAGGATTCAGTTTCAATTTAGGTCATCCGAGGACGGTGTCGACTTGTTGGATGTGTTCTTTGAAGTCACGTGAGTAAATGATGATGTCATCCAAATAACAGAGACAGATTAACCACTTCGATTCACCTAAGGTATTGTCGACTAATCTCTCGAATGTTGCGGGTGCATTACATAATCCAAAAGGCATGACGTTAAATTCGTACAGTCCATTGGGTGTTACAAATGCGGTTTTCTCACGATCCTTCTCGTCTAATTTAATTTGCGAATAGCCAGTTCGGAGATCGATGGTTGAGAAATAGTGGAATGAGCACTTGAATCCAGAAGTGAGTATATCTAAGGCATAGGGTATATGTCTTTTTTTGTGAGAGCATTTAACTTTCTATAGTCGACACGAACCTCCAGGTGCCATCTTTCTTCTTTACCAAGACAATAGGCGAGCACCAGGGGCTGTGTGAATGTCGGATTACACCTTTGTCTAGCATCTGTGTGACTTCGTCTTGAATCAGCTTCCTTTCCATAAGTGACACTCTGTAAGCCTTTTGTTTGATGGTTCGGTTATCACCAGTATCAATAGTGTGTTTTGGGGCTTCTTCCGGTATTATAGCGGGATTTGGCGGCTGAAATACTGTCTGGTGTTGTCTCAGTAGCTGAAAGATCTGTTTTGCTTGGGCCGGGAGCAGATTCTTATCCAACAGAACTTCTAAATGAACTTCAGAGATGAGTGGCTTCTCTAAGTGGCTTTGTTGTTTTTCTGTGGAGGCTGCAGACGAGGCTATAACTGATGTCACAAAATCTGGTTGTATCGTTTGAAACGTGGCTATACGGGAATTAGCGGTAATCGAAACTTTAGATTTGGTGAAGTTTGTAATCCAAGTGTTTGCTGTGTTACTAATGATATCACACACTGTTGCCGGGATACGGAATTCACTGAACAAATGATGTTTTCGTAAGGGCTCCACAAGGATAAATCCATCAGTTAAATTTTCACATGTTGCGGCGATCTTAATGGCTGACAATGGCGGGATAACTGTTGTTCGTGCAGCGGAGAGATAATGAGGAGCCATTGTTGTTCTGTCCGTTGGGTGTTTTAACTGAAGCACATTTTTCTCACAGTCAAGCATTGCTCTCGTCGCTTGTAGAAATCCATCCTAGGATTACATCGAAACTGCAATTTTCTACGACTAGAAATTCAAATGCTATGATGGTGTCGCCGAATTCCAGTCTGGCCGTTGTTTTACCTAGGACGGATAGGCGTTGACCTGAAGCACGGATAAGTTCGAAGCACGGATAAGTTCGAAGTTATCATTATTTTTCCTCTTTTCTTCCGAAATGTTTCAGAGATTAGACTTACGGCTGCTCCTGAGTCTACTAAAGCCTGGGTTGGTTTATCATCGAAGCACACTATGATTATATTACTTTTCAGTTCAGTTCTAGCGTTCGCGACAAATCTACCATCATAATCAGCTGTCACAGCTGCTAGTTTTCCGAAAGTGCGGGTGACTGGCTACGGCTGTTTTGGGCTGTTTGCGGCTCATAGGACGTCGTGTTCTGTGGCTGCCTGTACGGCGTGGGATGGCATCTTCCGTTAGCTGGGGATGTGGATCTGCTTCGCCAGGTCTGGGAGTAGGTAGGGCGGACATTTTGTTGATATGCAGGTGCTTGGTATATAGGTGTGTATTGAGTTCTCTGGCGGGGTTGGTACTGGTAGTTTTGGGCTGATCTGTCTGCATATGGCAGGTGCTGCAATGTTTATCAGGTGCCTTATTCGATGGCAATTAGAAGCAAATCGGCTTGTCCTGAGCCGTTCGCCATTCCTCCGGCCGTCCCACGGGTGTGGCCTTGGGTTGGACGGCGCTATAGGTTGCTTCTTGTGGGAATTGGTTGCACCATGGCGGCGGGGAGAGAAGCTGTCGTCTGTGGCGATGGGTTGGTGGTGACTGCATTAACCACGAGCTGTTGAATTTGGGCATGGAGGGCTGCAGTTTGTTGTTGCAACTGTTGGATGGCGTCGTTTTGTGATGTCGCCAAGGGATAGAATGATGGCTGTAAGGCAATGGAGACGATGTTAGGCAGTTGCTTAAATGTTTTGGCGTCACCTAGTCCGCTATGCGCCATAGCAGACTAGGTGACGCCAAAACATTCGCTCCATTCGCCGGCATTCCTCCAGGAATGTGGTCGTGTCCGCGACTCTGGTTGCCTGAGTAAAGTAGAGTGTAGACTTCTTCAGCAACTCCCTTCATCAAATGCTGAAGTTTTTCCTCATCTGTCATTTGCGGATTGGCGGCTCTGCACAAATCCAGGACGTCTTGTGCGTAATGCTCACAGGATTCGTCGGCGGTTTGTGCTCGTTGGTCCAGTTCCTTTTTTATCTGTTTAGAACGGTCGTATGGAGTGATTAAAGTGGCCGCAAATTGCTCTTCGAACTCTGGTCATGTAGTCATCGTTGTCTCACCGTTCTCGAGCCATTTCTTGGCCGTGCCTGCGAGGGAAAAGTAGACGTTGGTCAGCCGTTGGTCCCATCCATTAAACCTGGTGATCCAACCGTAATATTTGAGACACCTGAATGGATCTTCATCCGATAGGGCGTAGAAAGTTGTTGGCTCTCGAAATCGATGGGGTGTCATCGGCATAGCTGCAATACTGGCGTATGTAGCTGTCGAGACATCAGGCATGTTTGGTTCAGCTGGGGGTAAACCACGAAGTCTCCGACTGTAGAGAGTTGGAATGGCCTGCACACGGCTGACTTCCTGTTGGCTGACAATGGTTGTTAGCTGCGTTGGAGCTGAGTCGGGTTTCTCGGCACCAAAATATTGTGGTGATTTTGTTGGTGTCCTGGTTTGTGGAATAAGGTAGAACGATACTGATGCTGGATCTGAACGGGTTCTAATTTATTCAAGGAGAGCAAGGGTTTGTATAGTTTTATGTACAGTGATTGCTGATTGGCTGGAGGGCTTTAATAGACGATTAGAAGGTTTAAATGATAACTGAAATTAACAGAAGGATTTAAATTACAGTGCATTACGGGAGCCCTTCCAGCCGTTGGGATTTAAAAATAAACAAACGTTAACGGTTTGAATTAGAAACGATACAAAGATTTGATATAATAATTAGATAAATAAATGAATAAGTTAAAATAGAACACGCTGGATAAATAAAAAAATATATAAGTATAAATGTAAAAACTCATCACATATTTGTTGAGGGCGATGGGTAAGATTTTGCAATGAGCTGATAAAAAAAACACGGACTTTCTTTAACCTTACGAACAAATAACGATGTATGTTCAATAAAGTCTCTATAATGAGGGTTTTAGGCTGGAGAAAGGACAAAAACTATAATTGTTGTAAATCTTCGTCTGATATCAACATCGTTGAATATCTTATTTGAAGATGTCACAATGAAGCGATCAGACCAAGTCAATCATTTTGCTTTAAGCAACTATTTTAATACGAATTTTTGATCCTTCAAATACTCCTCTGTACTGCTGGATCAAGAACATTGAATTTATCTTTTTGTAGATATACCATTCCGAAGCAGTCAGTTTCATTCCCTTTCGAATCTTGACCGTGATTTAATAAGGTTTCCAAATAAGCACGATTTATTTATCTCCTAAAAATATACAGATTTGACAAAATAACAATTGAAGTAATAGAGTAATGCTGGTGGTTACTTTATTTATTTGCTTCAAGGGAACTGTGGTCATTTCATTTTACAATTTTAAGTTGGATATTTAAAATGTCTACGTTTTCGTCTCCCACCACTAAAATAGCAAATTGAATTGGCGAAGTTTCTGAAGGTGATGCTATTGGATGATATTCAATATCTTTATTATCTTCAATGGTGATTTGGGTTGGGAAAGTTTGAAAAGATCTACTTCGAATTTAAAGCATTTCCACGATTTCAAATAAAGTAAATGATTAAGTTAAAGTTGCGATCAGGCCCAGAGGACCGCGCAATGCAACTGGAGGGTAGGCTCCTGTGTTCAGAACCTACGGGACAAAGTTGAGGACGGGGGTCGGCCCGTCACTCGCCCGCCTTTAACTCCCGGGAAAGAAACCCGGTACCCATTCTATAGAGGGCTGGGTAGACCCTAGGGCCCATTTGGAGGAGAAAGAAGCGTGGAAAAATTCCCGTCCTCCGCCGAGGCCGGGAATCGAACCCGTCACGTCCAACCCGCAGCCAAGCGCCCTTACCTACTCGGCTACCGGGCCCACAAAGTAAATGATTATTCAACGTTTAAAATGTGGTAATTTTAATGTGGGAGAGAGTAAAAGAACGATAAAAGAGAGAGTTTTAGAACATGTAAATTAAGGGTGATTCATAAAGTACTGGAAAAATAGGCCTATAAAGAACGAACATCGAAATATTTTTCTGACTAATTGGATTAGACGACAAAATAGGGCATGGATTTCGGGATCGAACTTGCGATTCTGAGTCGGATGATGGGGTTCCCATTTTAGATTTCTACATCTCTTTCTACTGTTATATTTGAATAAAATAGAATTTAGGATCTATGTTCTGGTTGAGTGATTGTTTTTTTTCCTTTTTAGCTTTTCATTCATGATGATTACGAGGACCCATTATTATTAGATCCTCTTCTTGCTATACCAATTGAAAGTGCGGTTAAAGTAATATCATTGCAGGTCACAAAGGTATGGAAAAAGTAAACTTTTGTCTTCGTCTATTGCCAATTCCACATGGTGTAGAGACAAGAAAAGCTTATTATTAACATTTAGAAACATACTTCATGAAATCTCAGTGATAAACAAAGTTTTGACAAGAGCAAATTTTATTGAACCTATAGGAATAATTAGCTATCAGAAAATGAAAATAGCAACATCATTAATCAATGTACAATAAATCCTATCGTCATCATTCTTTCTCCCAGTTCAATTCAATATAATTCAAGGCATCAGGCAACTATTTGAATCTTCATTCCTAATGAATCAAAGCAACCATGTGAATTGCAAATATACAATACATTAAAAAATGTTATCACTTAAAATTTCAGACTACAATATAAGAAATAATGGGATGATATCCGGGATGATAATGTGAGATATATCTGAATATTTGGTAATTGCACAAATAACAGTAATCGTAAATACGAGTATATTGATGCTTCACAAAAACTTAATCTCAAAATCCAATGTTGTTGTGATGGTATGAGTTAAATTAAAATTATAAATAATATGTTATTGTTCTCATTTCTCATTAGATTCCCTATTACTTCAATGTTCTCCGTATAATTGTAAGAAATTTACAAATATATTGGGATAATTTCCTTTCAGATTATTCGTCTTCATCATCCTCAAAGGCCAACAGCGCCTCAATTGGATGCAATAACTTGTGAACAAAACTGTTTTAATAAGATGATGGAAAAGCATTTATCTTGCAGGTAATGTTGTTTTGGCATTTTCTTATATTAAACAAAATCTCTACTAAATAATTGAACAGCAAAACTCATTGTTTTCCTTTAATAAGAATAGGAGAAATTTCCATTATTGAATTGTATTCAATAAAAGTTAATCTTTTGAAACTATAGTTTACTCTTCTTTTCACGTATTTTTTTAAAATTTTTTGCTATCAAAATCTTAGAATTTCAAAGATACAGTAGTAATGTATCGCGATTATTTAAAATCACATAGGTAGATAGATAGATATATGTTTCGCATTCGAGCACCTGCTGGCTCATGGAGGTCTCAAAGACAAAGATTCAAATGTTTGTGCCAATCAGGACCGTTTTGAGGTTTATGAAACGTCAAAAACATATATTTATAAATTCGCCGTTTCTGTCTTTCGTTTTTCTAAGTTTAATCATTTTTAATTTTTTAGGTATTGTTGGAAGAGATCTTCACTTTGCTAGTACAGTGTTACCTCCGACTAACGGACAGTCACGGGACCAGAAGTTTCGTCCGTTATTGGGAGGTGTCCGCTACTGGGGAGGAATATCTTTTTTTCATTTTTTAGCTTATAGCATGTCATTTAATGAACAATTACGTACACTCGTAATTAAATTTCTACAATTATCATTGCGATAGGAGAGAATATGAACAATTGCAAATTATTTACTATGTTCCCATTTAAATGAGTGCTAATCCGTTTGTCTTACTTAAAGATTGACAAAATTAATTACAGTATATAGAAAATAATTTCTAGCCATCCATTTGATGCCTTAAACGTGTCCAATCCTAAGGTTTGACCGAATTCTCTAGCATTTTCTTGAAGCACAAAACATCGCTTATAGGAATGTTCTCTGCATGAGCAGAACGGAACCATTTTATCACCATTTCGTCGATTTTGCTTGCTTCAGTTTTACGAAACTTCAAATTCTTCGAATTTTCGTTTGAATTCACCATCCACATTTTTCTAATCTCATCTTTGTCCTTTAAAAGTTCACTTATCTGAGTTTTTCCAACTTTAAAACGTTCAGCACACTCAGCTTTTCTTATTCAGCAACTTCAAGTTTTTTCTATCAGTGCCAATCTCTTCCTTTTTGAGGCCATTTTAATTCGCACTAAATTCAATCAACACGTTTATAGGATAGCTTTACGAGGGATTGAAATTTACAAAGCAACTGCAGTGGAAAAAAGGGTCTCAGATTCGTGTATTGAATCATGGGACATAGATACAATGTATCAATGCATGGTGGGACACCGATACAATGTATCAATGTATGGGACACCGATATAAATACAACCATGATGTGTTTGAAGAAATGTTAATCGAAAATTTTTTTTTAAAATAACTGTCCGCTATTCAGAGTGGATAACATGGAATGTCCTATTTTAAGGGACTGGGACCCGCAGTAATGTCCGCTATTCAGGGTGTCCGTTAAAGGAGGTAACACTGTATTTGAATATTGTGTTTAATTGTTTGTAACAGTTAAGTAAAAGTAATCGGAAAGTATGATTAGTTACTGTGTCAGATATGATGATGTGTAGTTATTAATTGTTATTGACAAATTTCAGTTTATTGAAAATGACTAGTAGTAGGATACAGCAGTGAGATTCGTATGTCATTGTTTTATTGGTTAGGGAATGTTTTGAAATATAAGCAAAAATATAATAAAAAGGATTTTCATGATCGGATTTGGAGCTTTCTCTCGATCAACCACCTGGCTGTGATATCAACTGTGGACAAAGTCCTGTACATTATTGGACGACAGGTGATGTCAGGACTGTCTTCTACCAAGTAAAGGATACTATCGAGAAAGTAAGATGATCTGGGACATTCGTTGTGTGTTGACACCGAAATCCATAACGCATCGAGACTGTATATGTGACTGTTTAGGAAAAGTATTAATGTTTGCAAACGCCATCAGCTAATGGAAGGGTTCGAACGGAAAACGTCATTAACCAAAGTAATCATTTGAATGGAGAATGCCATCACCTACGGGAGTATTCAAACATCCAATCCTCGTAGTAGAATTCCATACAGGATCTTAATTTTCTTGGACTTCCTTTTCTGACATCAAACAGTCAATAAGATACATTTACCGTATATGCTCCAATAGAGACCCCCGGCGTTCATTTGCAAAACTAGCCTCGGCCCCTGGCGCTTAATAGAGACCGGTTGCTATTAGAGGCCGGCCATTATTAACAAAAACCTTCAGAACGCAATATTTTTACACATAAATACCGGCTAATATTACAAACAGCTACTTTATTTGAATTTCACATGCTTCAAAAGAATGTTAAAGATAAATGGCCATGTCTTTCTGTACCTTTCGCTGCTATTCGTCGTCCGAATCCACAATGACGGGCGGGCGCCTCACCGGAATTTTTTTTCGCGTATTCTACAGCGCGAATCTTAAAGGCAATGTCAAATGACCGCTTCGGCGGCAATTGGTAAAGCAATGTACCGTAAGGTATTATGCACAACTATAAAGATACGGACGCTTACACTAGAAACGGTAGGCAAATATCAAAGAACCGGCTACTGTTAGAGACCGGCTACTATTTGGCCGTATTCCCTCAGCAGCCCGGCGCTTATTAGAGACCGGCGACAATAAGAGCCTCGGCGTTTATTGGAGCATATACGGTAAGTTACTTTTTCCTCAAAGTTAGATTCTCCTAAAGTTTTATTGAAATTTCAAATAAATTTTTCTACGTCGCGTGTAAGCATACCACTCGAGCAAATTCAAGTTTAATCCTAAATATTTCGTTTTTTTCTAAATTACTCTGCTGTTTTGTTTAATTTTAACAGATTTTTTTCTTTAATGTTATTTAACTGCATCTCCGCTGACGCTTAAATTTTAAATCAAGAATCGTCTTTCGAAAATCAAGAATAATCTATGTTTTCAAATTTAAGTTTTTAAATTAGTTGAATTTTATTTTATTTTTTTTTATGTCGCATAACAATAAGGTCATCCGTAATTTCTTTGAATAAATTTTTATATCTTGTTTTCCGAACTAATAATCTCAAAACCGAAAACTGATGTTTCTTTAATCAGAAAAACACAAAGCATGAAGATAGCTGCAAGGATATTGCAGTGTTCTTTGATGGAAATGTTTATAGGATCATTATAAGGTTCAAGATGAAGGAACTATCGTAAAATGGCAAGCATTGAACAATCTCGGATAATGGCTTGTTAAAGTTAAAGTTAAAGTTGCAATCAGGCCCAGAGGACCGCGCAATGCAACTGGAGGGTAGGCTCCAGTGTTTAGAACCTACTGGACAAAGTTGAGGACGGGGGGTTGGCCCGTCGCTCGCCCGCCTTTAACTCCCGGGAAAGAAACCCGGTACCCATTCTATACAGGGCTGGGTAGACCCTTGGGCCCGTTTGGAGGAAAAAGAAGCGTGGAAAAATTCCCGTCCTCCGCCGAGGCCGGGAATCGAAACCCCCACCTCCAACCAGCAGCCAAGCGCCCTTACCCACTCGGCTACCGGGCCCACATAATGGCTTGTTAAGTAAAAGAAATGAATTAAATAATTTATGCAACTACCCAGAGAGTAGAATTAAAATATATGTCTAATACTAGTGCAACAGCAATTAATGAACGACTTGTCAATGGTACTTACAAGGAAGCTATTGCTAATCAAGTTTTAGATTTCTAAATGTTTGAAATGCACAAGCTTATACGTTGTTTTATGTGACGAATCAAGATTCATTTTTGAAGTCATATGTCTCATTTCGTTCGTTGAAAATGAAGTGAAGCCATTGAAGCAGAATGTCTCGTTAGCATGAAGAAGCACCCTCTCCAATTTATTGATGCAACTTGAGTGAATATTGCCACACCAGAAAATAATGACTGCTAGGAAAGACTTTCGATATAGTCACTTATCGGAATGTTGAACAGAAGTCTTAACAAACATACGGCAAGGTTAATATTGCATGTGACTGCGTGTGACTGACTCAATTATATATTGGCCTTATATAGAACTTTTATGAAATTTACAGGCCTCAGACGAAAGTGAAATAATTTTCCAAATCTAAACGGTTACCAGTCTACACAGTTTGACATGTCTACCATATCTGATGAAATAAGGAATGTGCCAGGTATTTTTAACGGTCTTTTTGATGGAGTATTTGCACTGGTTTAGCAATCGATTTTTCATTTTTAATAACAGTAAAAAATTTTTGCGGACTAGAATATACAGGCAATTCAGTTTTACAAGAAGGATTATTGTATTATGATTATAAATATATTCTATGGTTTGTTTGACCATAATCTCCCGACTTGAGATGACATTGTGTCTTGGTTGAGGACCTGACTGATAGACAATATCAGGTGTCGACTATATCAGTTTAGAATGCTACTTTCTTTATGAATATAATTTTACTACCAACATATCCTGAAATTGCAGTTATAGTAATGGTAGTTTTCTTCATCAGGTCACTGAATGTATAACAGTTTCTAATTAACTACTTAGGCTTCAATGATATTTCGAGTCTTAAGTATACGAGACATTAATAATTGAGCAGAAGATCACGAATCCAACGTGAGTGTTTTCCTTAAATGCAAAAAACCAAGGATCAGATTTATCTACAATATATTTAGTTTGCATATATTTTACAGTACCAACTGACCTACTTTGTTAAATCATCGGATGGCCTGAGATATGAACTCGCTGTGACATCCTCTATGTTTCATTCATTTGTAAATTGTTGAAACAGTTTCGAAATCCCAGGTTTTTATGTTAAGTAATATTCGTAGTGTTGAAGATATCCTATCAAATACATCATTAAATCTAATAATATTCGGACAGATATTTCATCTATTTTTTAAAAAAGTTGAAATTCTATGACAGGTACCGAAACAATTGTAGGCTGATAAGTAAACCTAGAATAATGTCTTTTTGAATTTGTTCCACATGATTCAAATAGCAGAATAGCAAACGATGTTTTTATCCACACCTACTTCAAGACTATTGAAATGACAACTGATTGACAGTATGTAAAGGATTTTTCTGACTTTCTGAGCTTCTTACTCTCTTTCTTATTCGACAGTTTCCTCAGCGTTTTCTTACGGCATTCCAGTATGTTGCCTTGACAGCCCACACAATTTTGCAGTTTTGGATTTTCATTTAAGAGCTTTTATTTTAGAAATGAAGATTAGAACTAAAAATATCCTTTATAATACTATATCATAAAGAGACAAAGTAACTATTTTGACTAATCACTAATTTATTTCTGATGTATTTCTTGTTTTTAGTTTAGATTTGTTGAGATACCATATTTGTTCTTAATGAAATTTCGACTAATGTATTGTAAGCAGTTAAATATGTAAGTTCATACGTTTCATTTTGTTAAATAATTTGTGACGTTTCATTGTGTTGTTGAATTTTGGCTAGAAAAAATGCTCTCAATTTTTCTATGACTGCCTCATCTAAGAAACTTTCCATATATACATCAAAGAAGTGGAAAAATGCACATTGAAGTCTTCTTCAATGTCATGCATAAAATAGCTACTTTGCAATTAACATAAAATTATACACTCTCGTGTATATATTTGAAATTGCGCAATCTATAATCTCAAGGCATATTATTAGCCCTGCAGTTTAACCAGACTTCTTTCTCCACATACCTGTGATAGATTCGACTTCGATTTCCTTCCATTGTTTAGGAAGAATTTAAAAAGAATAGATTAAAATGCACAAATCTTAAAACCTTAAAAACATACATACAACCAGCATGGGAAGTTTTTGGAATCCTTTCTGGCCTCCTTTGTCAACCTGTAGAACTTCATTAAGGGCTAGCTATAAGTAGGAAACAGCACAGTCTTTCCTAAAGAATAAGACAGCAAAGAATAAAACTTATTCTTTTATAGCTATAAAATAGTTACTTTTTTCATAGAAAGACAGTTTGTTTACGTTCAATGTAATTTCATGTTTATTACTTACATACCGTGCGGTTATAATTAAAGTACCCCACTTCTGCGCGGTTTAGAGTCCGCATTATTGCACTGATAGTAATGTAACTTTTGTATAAGCTATGTAGAGCATGGGGAGGAGAATTACAAAGAAAAACAAATTACTTCAAAAAGTTGCCACGAGGTGAAAAAGTAGCGCTGCAGGATAATAAACAAACGGTGGGAATATTTGAATGCTTTAGAGTCACCGTTCAATCTGCCCACCGTCTGCGTCGATGATATGCTGGAAGTGCAGGAAAGCGTGCTCAACAGTAGCCGAAGTGTCTCTCGTGAAGTGGCTTTAACTTAAGAATGATATTGGCTTTCAGTTCAGACAAGGTTCGTACACATCCCTCATAAACACAGGGTTCCCCACAGCCAAAAGTCACATGGATTAAGGTCTGGTGAGTGGGCAGACCACGCCTCTGGAAAGTTTCTCGACATAACACGATCATCGCCGACTCGGGCACGAAGAAGTTCCCTTACTGGGCGACCAATATGCGGTGCTGCACCATCTTGACTATTGTCTGTAAACACCCGCGTAAGCCTGGAATCACATGCCGTGTCAAGAGTTGATAGTAATGGGCTCTTGTAACAGTGAAAACCTGAAAAAAACTATTGGCTGTTAGTGAAAACCAGTTTCCTTTTGTTTGGCATTCTAATGGATCTTGAAAAATTTTCATTCAAAATTTGCAAAATTTATATAAATTATAATAAATGGTGTGGAAAAATAATGAAAACTTGCTATATGGTGACTAACTTATACTAAACGATATTTAAATCTTGTAATGCCTTAGCATGTATCCAGCAGAGTTTCTTATAAAATATTAACTTCCATTTTCCACTTTGAATAAATGTAGATGCCTTTAATTATTATAATTAAAGTTACTTAACTAGTGTTTCAAAGCAACAAATTTATTATACTTTAAATTCACACATATTATAGATCTTCACACTTAAAAAGTCCAAGGAAATTTTCTTTTATCACTCATTTCCTATATCTTGACTGTTCTTGCTATAAGAGCGTCAATATATCAAATCGTATTTTCAAAACTTCTTAAAATGTTCAATTTCCATAAATCTAAATGACTTTCCACCTTGTGATTTATATATTCACAATGTATCTAGAAATAATATTTCTCTCTAGGTTTCTATAAAGTTCACTAGAATAATTCCTAATCTTTATCGAACATTTATCAGTTTATCAGTCCTATAATCAATATGCCGAACTAAAATTTTAGTAGAAAGTCTTAATTCACAATATGTTCTTCCTTTGTAGAATTCGAGGTAGTTATGTACGAAATGTCACGTGTGGAATTAGAGTAAATTTCAAGTTTTTTGGAAGGAAACAATTCGTTAATGCATATTAGGAATAAATCTGATGGAAAACCCCGGTTTTTTTTTTGGTAATTTTTAAGAAAATTCGAGATTTTCTTGGAACTCTTTCACAGGCGGCGGATGTGCAAATTTTCAAGGCAAAAGCTTGTAGCGCCTTTCAGCAAAATTTTCCCAATGCCTACAGCGCCCTTTTAGCAAAAAATTCGACCGCCATATTCATTGTTTTATACGTGTGCTTCCGCAAAAGAGTCCCGCTTTAAATTCAAATTTTCATAAAAACTACCAAACAAACCCGAGGTTTTTCATCACTTTTATTCCTACGATGTATTAACGAATCGTTTTCGTCCAAAAACAATTCAATTAGCCGTAATTCCACAGCTGACATTTCATTCATAACTACCGAATTCGAAAATAAATAAATATAGTTCTACATACAGATTCGTCGATTTATCGATCCTAATAAATTGTCCTCTGATATTCTTGATAAATCTTATATCTATATAATTGGAATTTACTCCGTCATCGTAGAACATTCCGCCATTCGATTCTTCATTATATGATATCCAAGAATTTCCTTTATCCTTCGTATATTCTCATTTATTAGCAACGGCAATGGATTATTTTATCTTTATAAGCTAAAAAACACAAACAGGATTATATATTAGTTCGCCTATATCTGATGCAAAATTATTCCGTACACGTGGTGTACAACAAGCCTATTTTTCGACCTTCCAAATTATTTCCTTGTCGATTTAAAGTTCAATAGAAGTACTTATCTCATCAAATCCAGGATCACTTATATTATTCTTCTTGTAGTTATTGCTTCGTATTATACGGTTCTCCCTCCTGAATTTGATCTTCTATTTTCCTTGCTTCATTATTACATTTAGCCTATATGTCTTCCATCTTGCTTCTCTTCCATCATCTGTCTGTCGAGCAAGTGTTCCACAGCTTCACGCTCCATACAATACACGAGACCGCTGCTCGCGCTTCGCCGTTATTAGCATTCTTAAAATTATTCCAGTCATGTACGTTAAATCAAACAATGAATATTCCTATTCTTCTTAGTTATAATTATTGATAATCACCACAGACATAAAATTTAAGTTTGAATTATATTTTTAAATTTGAATAACATATTATTTATTCCCGATTCACTATTTCTGCTTGTGAATCCTTACAAATGGAATGTTTTAAAGTAATTATCTGCACTGTAGTACTATCTATAATTGAATCCCGGAATCCAAGAAGAGCCCAACTTCAAGTTTTATTGAAATTGAGTTATGGGTGCCATGTCATTGTTTCCGTTACCGCTCATCTAAGTATCAAAAAGAGAGGCCCTAAACCATTATTTAACCACGATAAAGTGATGCGAAAAGTCACAGTTATGTGTTGCAGAATACAAGAGACCAAATTTCTGATCCAATTTCCCACAAGTTTTGTTTCATGGACTTTGGCACGTCTTGGATTCCGGGATTCAATTGTAATACTAAAATAACAAGAATAATAAATTTCTATCTTAAAATAGCTTGAAAAAATAATGGGATTATTATCAAACTCATGGAAGTTAAGGATCCCGTATTTTCGTGATTTCACGTAATTTACGCGAGAATAGTCTCTATCCATGTCTTCTCACAAAATATTGAAATATTTAAATGAATTACAATATGGGGAAATGCATGAGACTTTTACTGCATTTTAATACAGTTGTAATAAATTGAAATCAGTCAAAATAACAAACAATAAATTCATTATGTAGCATTTTCCTAGTGACAGACATTAAAAATACTAAATTTCTTGAGATCTGCTGAAGAGGCTAATGGCGAGATCTCTAGAATTTCGTAATTCTCGCGCAAACGTGATCGTCAAAATAAATGTGTTAGACAGTAGTTACAAACTGTTTTAATACCAAATTGATAGCAATAATACTGTTTTAATATAACGGTTTTTAATACCAATATTAACTGTTTTATTATCAACTAGCAGCAAAGCCTGTCGGACGACAGGCATAAAAAAAATTGAAAAATCATTTTATTAACAACTATCAAATATAAAGTAAATGTAATCTAAATACTGCATCAACTTGTGAACGAAGATGATTCTACGGCAAAAATGGTTTTGAGTTTCGAAATCAGCATAAACAACTGAGTAAGTATGCCAAATTTCATTAAAATGAATGCAGTGGTAACAAAATTATTTGGTTTTGAACATATGTTGTGTTAGAATTTCAGTTGTCGAAGTCAGTTCCCAAGAATAAAATTTCATGGAAACAACATGCAATGACCCAACGAACTAAAATTTTCATCCATTTTCAGTACCCTTGATTCAATGGTATCATTGAGAACCGTTGGATCTATCTTAATAGCTTAATTATTCGAGTTACAGACAGCTTATTGTGCTTTAATTCTCTGACAATTTGTAGATTTTTTAATTATCTTTCTTCAAGTAATATAATAATAATGCATTGTTCCATTACAATATTAAATAATGTAGATGTCATATTGTTTCCTATTAATAATTGATTTCTAACCAAACTCACCTTTATATTATCTAAATACTGCGCTAACTTGTGAACGAAGCTTCTACAGCAAAAATGGTTTTGAGTTTCAAAATGAGCATAAAAAACTGAGTAAGTATGCCAAATTTCATTAAAATGGGTGCAGTGATAAGAAAATTATTTGGTTTTGAACGTATGTTTTGTTAGAATTTCAGTTCCCAAGAATAAAATTTCATGGAAACAACATGGAATGACAAAATGAACTAATATTTCATCCAATTTGAAAACCCTTGATTCAATGGTACCATTGAGAACCTTGGATCTATCTTAATAGCTTAATTATATCGAGTTACAGATAGACAGACAGACAGAGGAACTTAGCCAATTATATAAGTTGATTTCTTTATGCATGAAGTATTCATATTATTAATATCCACATGTAAATTTAAATGTCATTTTGGATCAACTGAAATTCATTAGACAAGCTGATGTATAATTCTGAGTTTAAATCCCTAAAATTTTTTGAAATTTTAATAAAATAAGCTTTTCTTTTTATCAAGATTACCCTTTATGAAGAATTCCAGGAAGAATTGGTGTTTAACTCCTGAATCTTTCAACTATTCCATGAAAATGTCAAAACTTGTTTTTAATAAATTCATTCAAGGAGATAAGTGTAACTGTCCACCAAGATCTCAACAACATCTATATAAGACCGATATCGGATATTATAGAATGGCTCTAATGACTGATGTGTATGTTGATGTGTTCTTCACTGTTTTTCAAAATAACATTGTTTTTGTAATTCTGGATTACTTTAAATTAAATGTAAATTCCGTTTTCGCAAATATTTGTGGAAATTTAGGTTTATTTCTTGGAATTTGCATTCCATCCCTCATAGAAGGTTTTGAATTACTTTTTTATGTATTTCAGAAAAAGAAATAATTAAGAAAAAGAAATAAAATACTTCACATAAGTAAACATTCACAGCCTTTGAGTTTATCATAAGTGGGAAATAAATGGAATTTTCACGCCATTCGGGGTTTATCATTCTCGAGAAGAGTGGGTCGGGCTGATGAGTCTCTAAAAACGAAACGGCCGTTCCCGATTCCTTTTCAGCTCCAAAAAGTGATTCCCGAACAAAATAAGCAACAATAAAAAATAAGTACTAAAGTGTGCTCAAAGAAACCTTTGACCTCATGATCATTAGAAACAGAAAGGCTTTTGATTTAAAAAAAAACAAAAAGGCATAAGTCATGGAAAACGACGAAACGGCCTTTCGTGATTTCCTCTCTTGATAAACTCAAAGCCGTAAATGTTCATTTGTGTGCAGTATTTGATTTCTTTTTCTTATTGATTTTCTGCACTTTAAATTTATTTTCCATGACTTAAGCATTTTGATTTGATTTCTTTTTTTGTAATCAAAAGCCTTTCCATTCCGATAGTCCGTAAAACGAGAGAAAAATTGCGGGTAAAATTGGTACTTTGCTTAGCGATTGCATGCGTCTAGTTTCTTCTGCTGTAGTTTCCTGTTGTCCCATCGAGCACATCGCGCTTCCGTTTTAACTTTAAAATTCCTTTAATTACATGTTTTCATTCATTTTTGATTCTTTACAATAAATGAAATTGTTAATTTATTACTTAGAATGTTTTATGTGCTCAATGTACTGAAGTGAAGTTATGAAAAGAATTGTTTATTTTAAATGAAATTTAAAATTACACTGCTGTTGACAGTTTAAATTTTTAAGCTTTTGCTTCAGCAGTAGCTTTCCAGAGTTTCGTGTTCTTTTCTTTACCTGCAGAAGTCTTAAAATGCACGTACACATTGTTAATCTGCCATGCTTGATTATAGATTACTACTTTAGATGCACTGTCTATCCTAAAAAAAATCACTTATAAAGCCCGTGCATCTGCTTAAACTGTTTAATACAACATAATAAAAATTTAATATACTGATAGAACCGGTTTCCGTTCCAAGAGGAACCATCTTCACGCTATGATTGTAGATTGTTTCGCAAAAAACGCTCGGAAAATTATTTTATGTTGATGTTTAGTTTCTGAATCCAACCGAGAATCCACAGCTAACGCCATGTTTACCAAGTCTCAGGAGAAATGTTGGGGCTTATGAACTGAGCCATACACACTAACCGAGTAGTACTTCTATCTAATTGGTGGTTCTCCTCTCTTTTGATAGACTATAATATTCATTAGGTCAATGATTTTTTTTGTGCACGTTAGCAGCAACATTTAATTGTTTTTTACTGTGTTCGGGAGTTATTGTTAGGAGCGAATTAATTTCCATTTATTTTCCCGCCTTTCTGGCTTTATCATCGTCGAGGAGGGTGGATCAGAGTGATGAGTCCCGAAAAAGGACGAAACGGCCGTTCCCGATTTCCTGTAATGATAAACGCAAAGGCGTGAACGTTATTTATGTGCAGTATTTGATTACTTTATTTTATTGATTTTCTGCATGTTAACTTTTCGATTTAAATAATTGGTTTTGAAAATTTTTTGTTTTAAATTGTAAAATCGAAATTCAAATTGTTAATTGTAATCAAAATTTCAATGTTTGTCGAAGTTTAATATACTTTTCAATACAATGTAATAAAATTTACATACATGTGCAAGGTTATGTGTATTAGAGGTTCTATGTATAAATATAATATACTAAGGATTTTGTTTAAATAATGAAAGTATTTCGAATAAAGTAAATGAAACTTAGTATTACAAAACTCTATATAGCTGAAATTGACTTTACAAAACAAATATTATTTTTTCGAATGTAAGAAATTCAATAAAGGAATAAAAATGATGTAGCACAAGAACAAAAAGTCGCATATAATATCAATGAATTTCATATAAGGTTGATTTTCATTTCTCAAATGATCTGCATTGTTGCTATTAAGTTGTTAAAATAAATCAATTTATTTTGTTGTCTTAACAAATTGAAGTGATAGATTAAAGCAGTTTTTACAGTTTTGTTTTTTATGTACAGATTGTTCAGTTTGAAAATTTGTAGCTCACTGGCAGCAGATTTTTTAGGATGAATACAGAAAAGTTTTCTTTTTTTTCTCATGTAAAGATTAGTCTAGGCCTACTATCAGTGTCAATTTTTGTAATTTAGATTAATATTTGTCTATGATCAGCATTTTAATTCTTTCGATCTCTAAACTAATATTTATTACCACTGGAGATTCACTGAAGAATGGTGTAAATGTTAAACTACAGTTAAAGAAGGTCAATATTACTAAAGGATATTATTAATTTTTATAATGATTCTGATTGTAGATTTATTAGAAATTATCTATTGTATTTTGGCATATTTTGAAAAACTGATGATATATTTAATTAATTTCTCCAAGTCTTACATAACTACGTACAGGCAGTATTCAGTACGACGATTCTAATCACTTTTTCACGAATTTTGTGAATAAAGAGTCTATGATGAATTTTATTTTTTCTTTTGGTCTAGAGTACCAAAAAAAAAAATTTAAAAAAAATGCCTCCAAATTTTTACGACAATCATCAATTTTCTTTTCTTTTTTTTATAAAAAAAAGAAAATAAAAAAAAAATTTCATAATTTTTAAAATTTATCTGTGAAAGATTTTTTTTTCTAATGTAATAAAAAGGCTTAAAACCACTCACTTTAATGCACTATGCATTATTTTAGTTATTTAAAGATTGGGCATTTTATTTTATATCTAAAAATTTCTATTCAGTTAATAACTAATGATCGAAAGTGAAGTTATAAACTGACGTTTTTTGATCGGAACCGATGACCAAAAAAGCGATGTCCTATTTATATTTGGACAGGAAGTCTGTTGTAGTTAAACGATAATAATAAAAACAGAGAACAACTACTGCCAAGAAATTATCAACAATATTAATATGAATGTAAATGAATATAAAGAGAAATAAACGATGAAAAATTGAGGAAACGGAATTGAATACATAATATACAACAAAAAGTAGACATTACCTGTAAATAGCAGGAAATGAACCTTTTTTGAAAGAAACTGCTTTGGTCATTAAATAATCTGGATGTACACTATTTAATGAGTCTTCGGAAAAAAAATATCGACCTAAAGTGCCAAAAAAAAATTCATAATTATTGTTCATAGGACTTTGCTATAATTCTTGAAATAAATGCAGAAGTTAATATTAACATCAAACTCACTAAACAAATTCCAGTCTATTAAAATTTAAACAAAGATTTCCTTTATTTTTGTATTTCTTTTTAGTTTAAACGTTAAGTTTCTTTTTCATGACTTATGCCTACTTGTTTTTTTTTTGTTTTCATATAATCAAAAGTCTTTCTGTTCCTAATAATCATTAGGTGAAAGGTATTTTCAGTGAACCAATTTTTTTATTGTTGTTTATTTTCTTCGGGATTCACTTTTGGGAGTGTTTCCTTTATTTTTCACGCCTT
>JAFIDM010000006.1:5557762-5573054 GCA_023159025.1 Thereuonema tuberculata | reverse complement strand
GTTTGAAATTATATTTATAATATGCCAATAGTTTACAGTTACCATTACACATATTTTTTTAATTGTAGTATTTTTACTTTTTTTTTATGTAAAATTACTTTGTTTTAAAATACTAATGTGGCCACACTTTTCAGTTGATTATTCAGTTGACTTTATACTTTTACTAAAATCCCTCACATGGTTATTATAATTAGATGTAGTAATGTTTCCCAGGTTAACGAAAGTAATTTCCATTTTTAATTAAAACATTTTGTATTCCTTTATTTTTTGCTAAATTCTTTAAATTATTATTATAACATATGACACAGTACAAAGACAACATCTTTGACTGGATTTATTGAGAATTTCAAATCTCATCCAGAGACCTAAGAATTGTCCAAGTATCTTCGCAAAATATAAGCAGTGTCTAGTAATGATGTTTTTGCAGATCTGTTATTGAAATCTCATGAAGTTTCAAGCTATTAAAGCGTTTTACAAATTCCTTAGATAAAGCACCGAGGGCACCACTAACTATAGGTGTCACAGTGGCCCTTTGTTCCACAAACGAGAAAATGCAATTGTCAGGTCCTTATATTTTGTGATCTTTTCCAGTTCTTTCTCAACAATTCGTACATCTTCAGTATTGCCACATCTATTAGAAAAACATCTTTCCTCTCTACAATTGTTATGTCTGGAGTGTTGTGTTCCAAATGACGGTCGGTTTGAATTCTGAAGTCCCAGAGGATTTTGACCTCATCATCTTCTAGCACCTTTTCAATTGAATGTTCCCACCAGTTTTTGGAAACTGGGAATTGATATTTTTTGCATAAATTCCAATGAATAATACTGGCTACTCTATCATGGCGTCTTTTGTACTCAGTCTAAAACATTTTTACTACAACTACTGATAAGATGGTCAATAGTTTCATCCTTCACTTTGCATAATCTGCATTTACTATCGTTGCTCACTTGTTGTATTTTGGTTTTCATCACGTTAAATAAAGCTTTTTTTGGGGCAGCAAATATTAACTCTTTCTGTTTTTTTCTTGATGTAACCATTTTGAAGCCTTTGCCAGTTTCTGGAATTGTCAATTTTTTCTTCAATTTGTTTTATATATTGCCCATGTAGAGACTTGTTTTTCCAACTTTCAAATCGTTATCTTATGATTCCTCTTTTATATTCCATTTTAGTCCCGATAACTTTGAAGATGTTTTCCTTACAGGCTTCAATCAGCAGTTTTTCCTTGCTTTTTTTTATGTATTCATTTAATCCTCGTTTTTCCCTTTTCCACAGTTTGCTTAACTTGAAGAAGTACTTTGCCTCCTTCCTTCCTTGGAAGGTGTAAACGATCAACATCACTTCGAGAGTCTAGTGCATGATGCATGGTCATTAATTTTCGAGTTCTCCTGCCTAAAGTATCCAAGTCAGCTTGTGTCCAATCAATGATTCCAGAAGTGTATCTAATAATAGGAACTGCCCAGGTGTTAATGGCTTTGATAGTATTACCATTTAGCTTTGATTTTAAAACGTTGCGTACTCGTTTTGTGTATTCACAGCGTTAACGAGCATTTAGTATTTTATTTGATTCCAGTATTCCAAGATATTTGTAAGAATCTTCAAAGTTAAGGGACTTGATGATGTTCCCATTTTCAGATATTATCCCATCAGATTTTTGAGGTTTTCCTCGTTTCATGTTAAGTGTAGCACACTTGTCTAGTCCAAATTTCATTGTGATATCTTCATTAAAAATCTGAACTGTGTTGACGAGGGATCTAATTTCCTTTTCAGATTTCCCATACAATTTCAGATCATCCATGCAGAATAAATGCGAAATTTTTCCAGTTTCTTTTGTGACTTCATATCCGAAGGATGTTTTCTCCAAAATTAATGTTAGGGGAATGGGTGCAATAGTAAAAAATAATGTTGATAATGCATCACCTTGAAATATTCCCCACCTGATGTTCACTTCATCAAGTTCTTGTCCATTTGAAAAGAAGGTTAACTTTTCAAAAATTTCATAGCTTCTTTTAAGAGATTTCTGATGTTTTCACTGATTCCAAAAATTTCTAAGGATATTTGAATCCAACTGTGTGGCAGGGAATCAATAGCCTTCTTGTAATCAATCCAAGCCATACAAAGATTAGTTTTACGTTTTTTTGAATTTAGAAGAATCATTTTGTCAATCAAGAACTGATCTTTAGTTCCACTTGAAGTTTTATAATTTCCTTTTTGTTCAATCGGATACAAAGAATTTCTTGATATTGTTACCAGGCGTTTTGTCCGCTCCCCCTTCAGCGCAGTCGACTCGACCTTCCCTGCATACCTCGGCCGAGTCGACCTGTCCTCAGCCTCGTTTGCAGCATCCTACGCCTATAAAACAAGGCGCAGAACGCCTGAACAGGAGAGCATCTTGGGGCAGGAGCCCAGCCGGATCTCCAGTTGGAGCAGAGCGCAGTATCTCGTCTTGGGGCAGGAGCCCATCCAGATCTCCACTTGGAGGAGAGAGAACTAGAGCGTCTTCGGGCAGGAGCCCAGCCGGGTTTCCCGTTGGAGGAGAGAGAAGCATCACGTCTTGGGGCGGCAGCCCATCCAGGTCTTCCGTTGGAGTAGAGTGCAGCATCTCGTCTTGGGGCAGCCGCCCATCAAGGTCTCTTTTCGGAAGAGAACACAGCAGGGCGTCTTCGGGCAGGAGCCCAGCCGGATCTCCAGTTGGAGCAGAGTGCAGTAACTCGTCGTGGGCAACCGCCCAACAAGGAGTGTCTCCCATTGGAGAAGCAGATAGGAACTCGTCTTTGGGCAGGAGACCATTTGGAGGATCACCAGTTGGTGCAGATCATAGGAGTTCTTCTCGGTGGCAGGAGTCGCAAATGTCTCTTTTGGGAAGAGAACACAGCAGAACGTCTTGGGGCAACCGCCCAGTAGGAAGGATCCCACTGAGGAGATCGAGTAGCGGAACGACTGAGGGTATCAGCCCAGATAGAGGATCTCCGTGGAGAAGAGAAGAGAGCGGAACGTCGAAGGACCACCGCCCTTACGGAAAATCTCCGTTAGGAACGGAGGATACGAGAACGAAGTGGGACAACCGCCCATTCAGAGGATATCAGTTGGAAGGAGAAGAAACGTCCTTACCGAGGGTCAAAGCCGAATCGTCTGTGTGACGTGCAGCTCACGGAAGAATCCCAACCGGGAGAATACAGTATCGTTTTGGCACCCGAATGGGGATTCAGTAGCATTGTTTGGCGCCAGTTCAAGAGACGGTATCCCGCAGTGTATTTGGAAGAGGTCCCGCCAGTATTTCCAACCGGGACGGAGAAGATTACATCTGTGAAGTCTGGCTACCGAAGAGGTTCCAGTAGTGTTGGACGGCATCGGGACAAGTCAACCCCTTGCCGTGTGAAGAAGTTCCTTCGCCGTAGTGTTACTTAGAGGCCCGGTCATCACCCGAAGGCAACGGAGAAGTCAACCATTGCCGTGAGGAGTCGTCCTATCGCCGCAGAGTACTGAAGAGATTCGGCGTTAGTCCTTAGACGTCGGGGATCGATTACCGTGACCAGCCTAAAAGAAGCCCAGTCATCCTGGAACTATCCGGACGTCCCTTCAACGGAAGGAAGACAACGCAGTCGACATCCCATGTGGAGGAAGACAACCCTGAGGGATCGAAGACTCGAAATTCTCTTTCGTTATTAACTGTAATTTATCCTAACCGAGTTAATAAAGTCTCTGTAATTTTAGAACCTTTTGTGTTCAAGTCGCATTCCGTTATCCCCGCTACCGTCCGTTTGTGCTCGACACAAAACCCGGTAGAAATGTATAGTCATAAATTGAATTTGCCAATATTCATGTTAATAATTAAACATTGGTGGTAGACATATAATAGCGCGAAAATTGCAGGGAACTCCCCCTTTAGTCTTGTCTTTCATTATTAAGAATGTCTTTCCACATGTCATCCATTCTTCAATTGATGAGGATTGTGAAATATGTTTGAAATGTCCTGTAAGTCTGTCATGTAGGCTGATTAGATGCTTTAGCCAAAATCCATGTAATTCATCTTTACCAGGAGCGGAC
The DNA here is from genome assembly GCA_023159025.1 of Thereuonema tuberculata. NCBI lineage: Eukaryota > Metazoa > Arthropoda > Chilopoda > Scutigeromorpha > Scutigeridae > Thereuonema > Thereuonema tuberculata. Next base: position 5,569,009 of record JAFIDM010000006.1, on the reverse strand, counting down.
CAGTTTTTTACTTTTTTGATTTGCTTAACAACCTTTTCTTTTGTAATAATCAGGTTTTGCATTTGTTTTTTCTTTGTTTCTCTAAAAGTATATTTAATCCATGTTGCGTTTTCATTGTATTTTACTGGGTTATCCCAATATTCTTCCAAAATTCCAAAGTTTCATCTTTATCTGGGCAATCATCTGAATTGCAAGCTGTAGAACCCCATTAAATTCCTATAAAACATATATTGATTTGTTCAAAATTGTAAGTTTTGCTGATATTGGGTAACACATCTTTCATATCAAAATTATTATTATTATTATATCGAAAAACTTTCAAACCATGGGTTTCCCCAGCTAAGACAGTATGGCGGGTCAAGGACCATATTGCCAAGTATATAAAAAAAAAAGTTTAAAAGAATAGTTAGGGATGGGTGCTTCTGTCCATAAATTTCCTAACTATGCGTGTTGTGTTGAGTTGTGTTCTGGAGTTGTGCGTAAGTGTTTTTATGAAATCCTAGTGTGCTGAGGCTGCAATGCAATGTATTAGGCACCAGACCAGGGGCGGACAGGACGATGGGTACAACTCATACTCTGTCCTGCCTCCACTGCTTCTGGAGCTCGTGTGCTAGGTCTGTATATTTACTTATCTTGTATGCGTGAGTTTTATGCATGTTCTTGCTGATAGGCACTGCAATGTCAATGATATAGGTCTGTTTGTTGACCTTATCAACAAGTGTGATGTCAGGTCTGTTATGATGTATAGTTTTGTCTGTGTGAATGGGGCGGTTGCAGTACAGCTTATGTGAGGGTGACTCTAGTACGCTTTGTGGTGTGTTCTTGTAGTATGGGACCGTGTTCTTAATAAGTGAGTGTTTGTGTGCTAGCTGTTGATGAACGATCGATGCTACCTGTTTGTGTTGGTCGAGGTAGTCTGTTTGGGACAGAAGGGGAAGCCAGATATTATGTGGTCGATCGTCTCATGTGTATTGTGGCATTCCCTGCATCTGTCCTCGTGTGTGTTTGCGTCGTGTAGAATGTGTTTCTTGTAGTTGCGTGTGGGGATGACTTGATCCTGTATCGCGATCATGAACCCTTCGGTCTCCCCAAACAGCTCACCACTCGTCAGCCATCTTTTCGACGCTTCCATGTCGACATGAGGCTGGCTGAGTTCGTGGCGATGTCTGCCATGGAGTTCCTTACGAGCCCATGACTCACGCAGCTGCTGAGTGTGGATGTCAGGGGTGATGAGTGTTAGAGAAGGGTTTGCGAGGTCCAGTGGTGTGAGGTGTGTGTCAGCCTTGACCATGGCTGAGTGGAGTGATGAGTGTTGTGCTCTTTGGTGGAAGTGTTCCCTAAGTGTGTATACTTGTTTTTCGTGTAGGGTGAAGAGATCGATGAGTTCTCGGCCTCCCTCCTTGCGGGGAAGAGTCATCCTTTCCGTAGCGGACTTGGGGTGGTGCATGTTGTGTTTCGTGAATGTAGTGCGTGTTGTGCATTGTAGTGCTTCGAGTTCAGTGTTTGTCCATGGAATTATGCCGAACGAATATGTTAGTGTGGGGACGGCAAAAGTGTTGATGGCTTTAATTTTATTTCTGGCATTGAGTCGTGTTTTGAGGATGTTGTGAATGCGAGCACAATATGTTTTCTTGAGTGCGTTTTTGATGTTTGCGTTGTCAATGACGCCCGCTTGCTGGAAGCGCAGGTACTTGTAGGTCTCTCCCTCTTTCATGGATTGGATGGCCAAGCCATGGTCCAGTTCAAAACCCTACAAATTCGTAGTCTTCCCGCATGTTACATGCAGCTTGCGGTATTTGTCAATTCCAAATTCCATCCCAATGTCTTCGGTGAACTGTGTTGTAATTTGTAGTAAATTGGTAGGTTGTGTGTTGTTTGTGGCGTAGAAATTAATATCATCCATGTAGAGTAAGTGTGTGATTTTGTATGGTGTCAGAGTGCCTGAGCTAAGCCTGTAACCGTGTTTTATGTTGTCTAACATGTGGCTTAATGGATTCAAGGCGAGGCAGAACCAAAGAGGACTCAAGGAGACTCAAGGAAAATACCTCTCCCAATGGGAATGGGGTCTGTAGTGATGGTGGTGTTGGAGGTGCGTAGGTGTAATGTTGTGTTCCAACTCTTCATCGTGGCATCCAAGAATGCCGTGATCTTGGGGTTTACTTTATAGAGTTGAAGAGTGTGTAAAAGCCAGGAATGGGGGACTGAGTCAAATGCCTTCTTGTATTCGATGTATGCGATGTGTAAGTTCCTATTCATCGCGCGCGCCTTCCGCAGGATTACTGAGTCAATAAGGAGTTGCTCCTTACAACCCTGGGAATTCCTACGACAGCACTTCTGCTGTTCAGAAAGAATGTTGTGTGTTTAGATGTGTGTGTAAATTTTGTCTGCAAGGCAGGAGATCAGGGGGGCAAGTGATTGGACGGTAGTTAGCAGGGTGTGCTGTATCAGTGTTCTTGCGCTGTAGGTAAGTGACACCCTGTGGAGGAAAAGAGGTATATGTTCTGGGTGTTGGATTATGTCAGTGAGTGCAAGAGCTAGCTTCCCATGCAGTGACGTGAGCCTCTTGAGCCAGAAGTTCTGAATGCCGTCTGCACCAGGAGCCTCTTGAGCCAGAAGTTCTGAATGCCGTCAGCACCAGGAGCCTTCCAGTTGTGTGCATGTTTTAGAGCTGTCTGTATTTCTGCGAGAGTAATGTCATCGAAGAACATGAAGTGTTGAGCGAGTTGTTGTTCCTCTGTAATCCACGGTGCTTTGTTATTGTGGGGGATGAGGTTGGACCACAGAGACGACCAGTATTTATGTAATGTCTTGCTGGTGGGTGTGTTTGTGTTGGGTATAGTGCAGGGAGATGTAAGGGATCTGTAGAATTTTTTTTCATTGTATTGGAAAGTGTTGTTCTGTTGTTTGCGCAGAGTGTATTGTTTGTATCCTTATAATCATTTTGTAAGTGCACTCAGTTTTTGTTTTAGTGTGTCGAGATGTTCCTGAACCTGGTTATGATGTTTGAGTGTGAAGGGCGAGTGTTTATGTGCTTGAATATCTTCGTGACCTGAGACATAAGTTTCTTTGTTTTGTTTCCTGCACAGTATTGTGTGAGCCTGGCTATGTCTCCTCTAAGGTCGCTGATGCAGCCCTCAAGGCGACGTCTCCAAGGGGGGATGTATTCTTGTGACCGTGCAGTGGCAGGTATGTGGTGATGTTTGATTCCAAGTGCCCGAATGATTCCCTGTGCCGCGCAGTAGAGTGTTGTATGTATGTCTGCTAATGTTTGGATATTGTCAAGGTGTTGTGGGATAGTGTGTGTGTTGAGATGGTGTATGACTGTGGCGAGTTGTTTTCATGTGTGTACTTTGGGGAGTGGAGGTCTGAGTGTGGGGTCTGTGCCTGTATATTGTGCTAGTGCGGTGTAGAAATTATCATGTGCTGCTTGTAGTAGGTCATTTGTTCTATTGTTGAGGCATGTGGACTGAGGGGTAGAGATTGCTTCTGTGTTTGCCATAAAGGTAATGTCTTCTGGTGGGGTGGGGTGTGGTGTCCTGTGGTTGGTTTCAGCGACCTCTTCCCTAATTTGTGTGAGTATGCATAGAGGAATAAGATTGTTTACCACTATGGAACGTCGCTCATCCGCTACCCGCTATTCGCAAAGCCCTAACGATGCATAACTTATGGTGAATTCATGGTATAGTGCCTGTCTGTATTCTGTGAGTTGAGTTCCTAACTGTATAACAGTGTAGAAGTCGCGCATAAGATCCTGGTTCATCTGTGTTGACCATCAGATGCGCTGGCGTGGTTTCCCAGTCTTGGTGGTCGCCTGCTCTGACACAGACGAAACACTTCCGACTGTTCGGGCTGGATAGTGTTGCCCGGGCATTGTGGTAGCCATACTACAGGATGGCCACACTTTTCAGTTATTGCTTTTATTTTATAAATAGTAATTAAATTTAGTGTTTTTTTAAAAGTTAAGTATTATTCTTGGCTTCACTTCGTTTCGACCTTGAACGCTGCAGCAGCCATGGGAGAGGCATGACGTCACACGTGGCTCCCAAAGAATGATGACGTCACATGGTAACTTTAGCATTTTATTGAACCCCCTTTCACTGTAAAGAAGCAGATAAAATTTGATACACATCAACTACTTAAGATCCTGAATAAATGATAAAAATTTCAAGGGGTGTTTCGGACTGACAAGCCTAACCATTCCCTTGTAAGAGACAATAGGAATAAGGGAAAAAACCAGCTTCGTGTGGCCTGTTTTCCATTGTGATCCAGTGCCATTGAGTTAACATTGAATTGACATTGGGTCACACAAGAACTAGGTCACTTTGCACAGTGACAATAGAGCAAGGAAGGGATTTGTCCTGATTGAATCCAATTGTCACGTTGCTGGAGACAGCTCGTGACGGTCGTGAAATCTTGTATTTTTAAGAATATAATGGTTATTTAGAAAGTATATTTGGTTTATGTATTTTAGTCAATGTATTCATATTATTTCCTTCTGAAAAGTAAATATGTAGTATGTATTAATATTTTCCTTCTCACTGATATCGTGGTTCCATTGAAGAAAATGTAAGCAAAAGAATAATAGAAAAGAATACGTGCTGATTAAATTCTTTGAAATGTGTCAAAAGCCCAGCACAGAATAAACAACAAATAAATTGCCTTTTTCTGATTCATTTACCGGGGAGGAACAGGTAACAGCTGTTTCGCTATTCTACTAGCTCATCAGACCTGCCCTGCCTCTCCCGATAAAGAACCAGAAAAGGCAGAAACTTATGAGAGAACCACCGGCCAAACTGGCAGTGGCTCCCCAAAGGCAAAAAGGCAATAAATAAATTCCTGTGAGGCCGAGAGGCAACAACAGAAAGCTTCCCTACATCTTGTAGGCGAAAAGAAATAAAATACAAAAACACAAAGAAACACGGCTTCACATAAGCATAATAGAAAAGAAAATGTAAGCAAAAGAATTTATAAAGAAAAGGAAAGAAATCGCCTGAGTTCGCGTTAATGAGAAACATATGATTCTTGATAGATAATTCAAGATCATTTCCGGTGGAAGAAGAGCTGCTCTGCCAAGAGCGGGAAAGGATACGGCATGTGGGCCCTTTTGTGATGAGTCATTGGCTCACGATTAATATTATTATTTTAAGCGCGAAAGAGCGGAGAAGGAAGTTAAGAAAATGCGAATTTAGACAGTTGGGAGCTTGGAATCACCGGCGCAGGTTGGAGCGGGTAAGCTCCGCCGGGATTTCGTCCCGCGGTGGACGCAGGGGACTCGGCCGTTCGGTGGTGACCGAGCCGGCCAGTGTTTTGTGATTTCGGACGTTAATCCGGGCTTCGTCCTGTTGGAACGCCGAAAAGCGAAAGTGAGTGCACGGGCGCCCGAGACGATGGGACCTGCGGACACTCAGTCGACCCCCGTTTGTCAAAGGAGAAAGGTCACCGCATAATCTCAGGCGACTGAGATTTTTATTGACCTAAAATGCCAAAAACCACTCCGGGAGAAAGGCAAAGATGCCAGCTGTTTTGTGCGTCGATTCACAGAGCATAAAAGTGAATACTAAGGGAGTATCAGAGGTCCACGACTTCGCCCCGAATCTACTGATTAATGAGGATCAGGTCAGATGTCAGACGTCCACTGCCGAGACAGAGGTTGGTCCAACCGTGCCAGAACGAGCCAGAACGTCTAAAAACTGTAAGTAAGAACGCATTTGTAAGGGGATCGCTCGTTTATCTGATGAACAGGAACAAGTTCGTTAACAAGAAGGCGTATTTCCTAAACGAACTAGCCATGAACAATTAACTTCAAGTCTAATTCAGCCAGGAAAAGTGGGGTTTCTTATAAAAAGAAAGTTCACAGAATCGAACAATGTCTTATTTTCGTACCCGTCAAATTAATTCCAAAGGTGCGCCAAAACGAACATTCGATGAGAAATGAAATGAGTCAGGGGACGAAAGTAAACTGTAATCTATGACATAAAACATTTTAACTACATCTTCGAACTTTGTGAGTCTGTAACAAAAATCACACAGGTGAAAGCCAATATAAACAGACAAATGTTAGCCAGCAAAGGTGTTAGTTTCGCATTTGTGATAGTGAAAGACTATCAAACTATTTTCAGGAACAATAGAGTTATAAATTAAGAATTGAACTGAAGGCAAAAGTAAAACAAAGAAGGAAGGAAGGAAAGCTAATCAAATATAAACTTTATGAACTGATACAAATTTTTTTTTTTTTTTTTAGGGAATATTTGTCCATTAAAGTTAAATTTAAGGTTGAACCGGATAACCAATCATCCAGATAACAAATAAATTATATAAATGTAGTTAGAAAACTTTGTTTTGATTAAAAACAATTATATGTGTTTTGAACTTGTATATTTTGTATTCAAGGAGATGATTATGTTATTGTGGGTTACTTTATTGTAGGATAATGAATCGGGGTTATTTGAACTATAGGTGCACCTCAGGAGAGGGAATTTAAAATTCATTCAAAATAATGGATTTTGGAGGGGTACCTTGTTCATTTATGATATATATAAACATTGTCGAAGGAAATAAATCACTTATTAATTGAGTTATACAACCTTGTTGTTTATCCTTTTAATTCACATATATGATAACTAATTTTGATATTCTTAGGTAAGAACAATCCCTAATTTAAGTAAGAAAGTCTAAAGTAAATATTATTTTGGTAGTTATAGCATATCATACTTAATTTTATTGTCTGCGGATTGAGGTACGGAGGTCTTGATTCATTTCTCTTGGGCCCAGCAATTTGACACCATCACTCCCGGGATAATGCCTAATCCTATTGTAGTTTTTGGTTATCCATATCCACTGCGTTTATTGTCTCTTATTTGAGAGCTGAATTTCTTTTATTCTCAAGACACTTACTCTGCAGGTGTCAAGGGTGGTATCAGAGGCGTGGTTGTGTTTTTACGACACGGAGAGGCTGACTAGCAAAACCACAGGTGTCAAAAACATACAAAACGACAAGGAAGAAATCCGTATTAAACAAATAAACATCAACGAAATCTAGATTGACATTGATAAGGATCTGAAATAGAGACAAGCTAAATTCAAAGAACAATAATAACACCAGTACTTTTCAAGAGTGTGGGAGTATTGTTGGAATCAGTAGAAGATCGTGTATGGTACATTTTTTTTTTAACTTTGAAAACTCTAATAAATTTCGAGCCTAGTATAAAATGATAAATATTTAAAACGTGACTTAGATTCTTTTTTTTTCCAAATTTTCGGTTAAACTTGCGAATGCGGCTCAGCTGTCTGTTTTAGGACTGTATTGAAGATGGTGGACAGGTTTAAAAGATTGAAATTGTTTGGAAATTTACCAATACAAACATCCTACAGCTGAGCAAACATAATCTTACCTAACCTACAGCTAATTGTAGTAAACGATTCGGTCCTATGGACCTCATTAGAATGAAAGTTGTTTTTGAAGGCCGTACGAGGGTGGTGTATCGCTCCGCGCGATCTGCAACGAAGCACAATGTAAGCCGTATTCGCAAGTCTAGCCAAAAGTTCTTATTATCGTGTTTCGAGAATACGGAAAATTCGAATAACGAAATTTGCTAAAAATTGAAATTTTAACCATGTATAAGGTCAAGAATAGTGACTGACTCATTACAACGTTGCTTTTCAGTGGAATTCCATTCTATTTGCATCTTCTGGACACCCCTCCTTACTCCTCCAAATTAAGCGGGGAGGGGGGCAAGAAATGAAATGTGCTACACGCTCAACTAATCATCTAGTAAGGATTAAACATGCAGAGCTGGGGAAGGGTTTTATTTTGTTTTTTGAGGGTTGGGAGGGGTGGATACCAAAATAACTGTGCTATTTTGTAAGTTGGATCATAAATAAGAAACATTGCAAATTTTATTGAAATCTGTCCAGCCGTTTTAGCGTGAGGCGCTTACAAACACGAACAGGGAAGATAAATGATCAAGTGGAATAGTAACACTGTGCATCCTCAGTCAATGATTAAAATTAGACTTAACTGAGAAAAAAATAAAAGAAATGTGAAATTAAATAAAAAAAGTACATAATTGAATGTAGTATAGACTTCGAAAAAAGACTTGTTGGCTGAAGAGCGTAACTTACGTAGGAGTCAATAAATCTCCATTTTTGAGGTTAACTTTTTTACCCTTGTTCGGAAATTCGTAATTTCTTCTAGTGAAGATGAATACAAACCAGTAGTTCAGGGTTCATAACATTATTCTAACGAATATTACCTTTCCTTAGAAAATTTTGACCCAATTTTACGTTTTTAGATTACTTATTGCAACTTATCACTTTATTTAAATCTCCTAAAATAAAATCTTTTTTTTTTCACTGTGTAGATGAGAGATTTTATTTTTATTGGTTATACAATTCCGCATTGCGATTTTAGAAATGTGATCTCCCTGCTCGTAAGTTAGTGTGCTGCGTGGATAAAGGATAATGTACCGTGAGCAAAAAAAAAAAAAGATTGATAACCACTGATCAAGACTCTCCCCCTCTTTTGTTCCATTAGGGTGACTCTGAAGAAGTGGCATTGAACCGGAAGGGACTGCACTGGGTTTAGATATTATACTAGTTCTCAGTATAATCGATTTATTGTACAAAAACCCCCAATCTTGTCCAATTACCACCATTTTGCTGACTTGATTAGTTCATTCTGAACCATTCGGAAGTGATCTGTACTGGAAGTCGGAGTTTTCCTCAAATCATCAGGGCATGAGATAGGATACTTGCGATGTGGAGAGCTTTACACGCATACGCAGATACACAGACACATATACGGGAATTCTAATACAGTAAAACCCCGTTATTACGTTCGTCAAGGGACCGTGACCTACAAGCGTAATAAGCGGGATAGCGCTATAGACGGGAAATGATTTATGTGATGGGGAAAGATTTGGACACCATTTTACAGGAAACATACATGATTCTGCAATATATATACTGCAAATATGAGCTTATTTCCTAGTAAAAAGATCTTTAATTGTGGTTTGCCGTTTGTGTGTGTGCTACTGTTATGAATTATAACATTTTCAATTAAGTTAATTATTAACGTAAATTGATACACCACTATAGGAGCAATACTAATATATGTATTTTTGGAGCAGATTTAGTGCACACACTACAAAATTCGTTTGCAACAACCTTTCGCTAAATCGGTAATTGCATCCTTGCTTTTCATTATTGTTCGCAGGCTGGACGAGAGAATTTCTAGAGATTCTGCGAAATCCTTCTGACTTCTGTAGAATTCTCGTCGTACTTACGGAGAATTTGCAACTTTTCACTTATAGAAAGGGATTTCCGCTTCGATATTTTGCACAAGTGTATCACAGACCCGCAACTTCACAGAGTTCAAAGATTTTTCCTACCAGGGGAAAACAAAAATCTTTACAGTGTTGCCTTTCTTTTCTATACAAAATTCCCGATATAAAAAAGCGCTACAAGCGGGATTTGAAGTGTTATAAGAGGGTAAAAGTATACAGAGATATATAGAAAATTCCAGAGACCGTATAAAAGGAGCGTAAAGAACGGAATAGTGCTATAAGCGGGAGCGTTATATCGAGGGTTTTACTGTATTTCCCTTTTCCTGCACCTCACGGGGTCGCTAGAATTGGAGAAATAGTCCATACAACAAAGTTAATGATGTAATATATTTTGAATTTTCTTTGCAATGTAACGGAACAGTTTATTACTTACAATTGTTTGCCTATTACAGTAAAATGCAGATTTTGTTTGACTTGTATTGTTGACAGTTTACATTATTGCTTAGGAAAACTATCTGAAGGAAAGCTCTCGAAAATGAAAATGACCAATTTTAATGAAGTTAAATTTAATTTACAGTTTGAGTTAATCCTAGTTACGGAATCTTCTAGCGGGAAGTGGTATTTATCAAACATTTTATACATTTTAACTAATAGATGGCGCTGCGTTGATAGAAAAGATACAAAGAAATTGTCCACAGCATTTTTTTCGAATAGAGGTTCGTTTTCATTTTGATTACATTTATTAAATTGAGTTCTTTTTTTAACAGTGTTCATTGGTTCATTAATTACGGACTGAATAGCCGCTGTAGACAGGGTTGCCACCTCACACTCAATTGAGCAAGAATCATTTTATTGATTTCCACGAAAACATAATGTCTGTTGTTGTTAACATTTATATTTAAGAGTCCTTTGCATATTTGCAAGTTCTGAAGATATTCTAACTGTAATAAAATACTTCTATTTTGATGTATTTATCGATTCACGAATATATATATAAAAATCAAATGAAAAACACTTATTGAATTTATTAAACTAGTGTAAAAATGTTTTTTAGTTCTACGTTCGTCTTCATCGTTACAAGTTTAGTCTGTCGAATTAATGGCATTGAATAATTTTTCCGAACGTTTGTCATCGGTTTTTATTTCCTTTCCTGTGAATCTCTACTTTCAGCTGTTTATTGTTATATTACTTTTATTAGTAAATTTTGCATAATTTACTTACACTTCCTACTTAAGGTAATTATTTAATTACTAATTATTTGACGTATGTGTAAAATTTTAAAATAATATTCCTGTAAGTATATGTATATATTCCTGTAAGTTAACAGATGTAAATTGTTGTGATGCCCGTAATAAATAAAACTTATAAATAATATATGTGATTGATTTAAATATCATCTTGACATAGTTATTATTGATTTTTGTTGAATAATCAAAGTTTTAAGATCAAAATGAAACTCAATATTTCAGAGTATTGTTGTTTTGTAACTGCTAGTTTCGCTGATTGGTAGAACAAATTGTATTTTATTTTCCTTTTGATAATTGAGAATTTATGGGAGCATACTTTATTTTGATTTATAATACAATGCATCTCTGATTTCTTCACTGCCTGAGTAACAAGACTGAAATTTAAAAATATCAATGTAGCACTCATGAAAAAAAACATCGTTTAATCCCCTGAAACAGCATATCGTCGTCTTTACAAATTACCGTGGCGGCCAATCAATCTAGATTATCTAGATTAAGAAAAACCAAATGTTTTGTTCACTAGAAATCTACATAAGGTTTTTGCTAACTTGAAACTATCAATAACGAAGATAATAATGATTAAAATCATTTATTATGAATGCCTAAGTAAAACTTATTATTATAGCAGTTAACCAACAAAAAGACTTTTAAATAAACAATTGCAAGATGTCTAAGATACCACATTAGTAATAATTAATAATATTGAGGGGGAGATG
>JAFIDM010000006.1:5536143-5557752 GCA_023159025.1 Thereuonema tuberculata | reverse complement strand
TAATATTGAGGGGGAGATGGTAAATACACAGGTGTCCAAAACCTAAGGACTGACGAAATTTGTTCCTACATTTGAAAACTGTTCGCGATTGTTGCCAAATATGGACATAGATGCATTGCCAGAATACGAACACGTGATGTGACATAGAAAATGGTTATAAATGAAGTAAAACTTTAATAAGATTGTTTGGAAAAGTCACAAATTTCCGAAGGATATAGGTGAAGAATGGATTAACAGGGCTTTCAAACAACCCGGTGGAAGACAAGTCATAATCGACTGAAATCTTGTATGTGATACAGGTCACACAACGTCGTGGCATGCTTAGCACAAATTGGTTCGCTCCTCCTTTAAGGCACGAATGAATCCGTTGAATGAACTTTGTTAATAATTAGCAAGGTGATATTTATTATTGAGATATTCAAATGCCCCTGATAAACTATTGTGAACTGTGACAGTACACAGAAAAGAAGAGAACGAAGTGTGTTCGGTTTTTGTGCTTCGAAGTTACGCAATACGACGAATGAAATGAATAAAAAATGTCATATTTCTAGTATGTGATTATACTCCTCCTGATGCATCGAAGTGAGAATGATACATAGTGCAGCAGATGTATTATTTACTTCGTGATAGTATGAACGATTATTGAATTCTCAGTTATTATAAAATACAATAGCAGTTTTTAGAATTAAGGGAGTAATATTAATCAAATTTCAAATCAACCTGGCATCTTTGACCGTGTTCGGCAATCGATAGAACGACGTTGAGTTGCATGCATTGCGGCCGGCGGCGGACATTTCGAGCACTTTCTGTGACACTGAGTGACTGTACGGCCAACACCTCTGTTTTGTTACATCGTTCATATCTTCGTAAAGCATTTCCAGACTCATGTTTATAAGACATTTATCCGTTGTTTTGCGTAATTGAGTACAACCTTTAAGTTTGGCAGCACATTTCAGATACACCCTGTATATGTGTGTCTATAAAATAAATTTTATTCTGAAGGATGGATATTCCTGAAACTTGTTATGATCTTTAAGGATTGTAGATACTTCAACTTTTATTAGTAGTGAAAATAACAAGCCAACATACATAATCATGGGCGGATCCAGGATATTTTAAAAGGGGGGGGGGGGTAAGGTTTTGGGAAGGGGGGGGGGGGCTAACTTTTCTGAAGGGCTGAGTATACCTCTGTGTCTGAAACGCACGCTAGTAGACAGCTTTTTATTAGCAATTGAAATCGTTATCATGGCATATTAAAGGGAGGGGTTATAGCCCCCAATAGCCCCCCCTGGATCCGCCTATGCAAATAATAAAATAAAATTAAAAAAAAACATTTAAACACATTAAAATATTACTAATTGTTTCGAACAGTTGGCTGTTCATTGACAAATGAAATAATAAGGAAATACAAGTGGAGTAAATACACAGAGAAATCATTGGGAAGAACTTCACCCCACTGAGTTCTTAGCATCTACCTGTAACTAGAGATGGAGTTCCTGTCGTCATTTCCGGTTCTTCCGCTCGGTCCAAGTGATGCTCTGATGTTCCTGAATTACGTTCAAAGTTTTCACCAACAGAGGTCCTTTCCATCGGATCACCGGACGACTGCTTCCTTCCCATTGATTTCTCTGTGTATTTAATCCACTTATTTCCTTATTATTTCACTTGTCGATGAACAGCTAGCTGTTCGAAACATGTACAGTAAAACCCCGATTATCCGAGCCCCGATTATCCGAGTTTCCGGTTTAACCGAGCTATCAAATATTTCTAGGATTTTTTTTTCGCAAATTAATCTTCGTTCGTCTAGTCCAGGGTTTCACAACCTTTTTTTACCCAATGACCCCTTTTCCCTTTTTTTTTTTGGTGGACCAGCTAAAAAGTAAAGGGATTATATTAATAATCAACGAAATAGTAAATGATAATTTAATGCAAATAAATTATTCAACAGTGGTAAATAATACATTCTATACACTGGTAAATAATTCATAATAAACCATTTTAAAGTAAGTGTGATTCAATGAGATCCCTGTGGACCAGAAGAATATTACATGGACCCCAGAGTCTACATGGACCCCGGTTGAGAACCCGTGGTCTAGTCACATGATCCCCTACCTGGAATTGGGGAATGGTTTCGACACCAACAATCCTGGGTTATCCTTAAAAAAATGCCGAAACATTGCTGCAGAAAAACGTCAAAGTAACTTAAAACAACAAACAATTAAGGACTTTTTTAAGTAAAAGAACTGTTTCAATATGAATTGTATGTGGTGTATCTGTATAACTTTTGTATTTGTTAAAATATACATTTAAACCTACACGATTTATTTAATTTACCAATTTTGGTTTAAACCGAGTTTTTCGGTTATCCGAGTTAGTCTTGGTCCACATTAACTCGGATAATCGGGACTCTACTGTTGTAATATTTAAATGTGTTTAAATGTTTTTTAAATTTTATTTCGTTATGTGTGTTGGCTTGTTATTTTCACTACTGATGGTGTCACAAACGTAGTTCGTGCCTCGACGCTTCCGCTAACCCTTTCTCTCCCCCCCTTCCGTCCACATCTCATTCCTTGCTTATCCCTCTACATATTTCCATCATTTTTACATTTCTGCCTTCCTATCAATTCCTGGTGCTGCAAGGGTTCCCCTTCCCTTATTCCTCGCCAACACGGCGCCCTTATGCCTATTAAACTGTGTTTTCTCGGGCTTAGGAGTGACCAGTTAGGGCTTTATGGCCGGTTCACAAAGGCAACTAGCCCGTGAAAACCATTGTTTCCCATGTTAAAAGCCGATTTCCCCTCTCCCCCTGTTATGCATTGCATCAGAGTTCTGCTCTCAATAGGGGGAAAACAAAGGAAAGGCTAACTGGGACTACGTAAGTGGCGCCACCCCTTCTTGACTAGAGACGACGGAGGGGACCAACACCTCGCTCCTTCGGAGGAAAAACAAGACAACAAGGACAGTCAGCGAATGAGATTGTCAGGGAGCAGGTTCAAAAAGCCCTGCGCGATCTCCCTCGCTTCTCGGAACCCCACCGCCCTCCTGATCTGTGAGTCCCCCGATCAGAGGTCGGAATAATCCCAAAGGCTGAGCACCGGGATACTTGGTGTGATTCTGGATTCCTGCTGCGTCTTCTCCGACAAGAAATCTAGCGGAGATCCTGAGTACCAGCTCGCATCTGGATCTCCTGTTCCCCAGAGTCGGCTGACGCCCACGGATTGACGACAGCAGCGAACGTCCCTCCGCCGGAAACCGCCGGTGATCTCCTGCATCTCCAGACCTGCCTGTGCCCTGCCTAGTCCGGCGCCGTGAGTCTTCCCGATTATCTTCATTTATATTTTCCAATCTTTCTCTTCCCCGTACCCGCAATACAGCCTTCTTTTCACTCTACGAAGCCAATCGGTCTTTCATCTTTTAGAAGGCGCGGGCCATCGGCGAACTCCCTTCACTAGGCTAGCGTTCCACGGCACCTCCCTTTATTTCCCCGTCCAATCTCCTCATTCACCCGCTTATTTACCTTTTCCCTTTTTGTCCCGTAACCGTGGCTTGCTTGGGAGAGTACTCGATGGCGTGCGCCTAAAACAACAGGTAACAATCTATTCACACACGTTAAACTTATATATATATATATATATTCAACTTTTATTTTTGAATTTTTCTGCAAATGGTTCTTTGTCGAGAAATTAGTTCGAGAAGGAGAGAAAAACTCCTAGATAAGGACTAGAACCAAAACAATGGGTTTTTTGTCCAATTTCTATAAATACTTACTTGTTTAAATAATTATTATTGACTTGTCAGCTACTTCATTATTCAGTACGGGATTTCAATAAATTAAATAAAGTATCTGTAATTTTAGATACTTATCTCATCCTCACGATAATTTTACAATCTTCTAAAAATATAAAGTATTGAAATAAAACCACTTCTCCATCTTAGAAACATCAGATCTATATTTCAGCCCAATGAAGGGTCTTCTTCAGGATAAAAATTAAATACAGGAAAATAAAGAGAAAAGAAACTTCTTCTTTCTCTTTCAAATCATGATCGAATATAACATAAATAATCATGATGGTACAAAGCAAATTGTAATAATTACATAAAACGATACAAAACATTTTTTTAATAATATAACAATGTATCAATCGACATCTAGCGTCCATTATTCACAACAACATCCTAACTAATCACAACAATAATATCCTAATACTAATTAAAATAATTAGTAACAAAAAGAAATAATTAATTTGACAAGGATTATTTTAAAATCAAAAATTCTTTAATTCTCTTGTTGTGTGATAACGCTTTTTTGAATATGCTTAGTGAGACCGCATTTACTTTGAGAGATTTATCTCTGTTAATACATTCACAACTATTGATAAGACAAGATTCTAATTTGAATCTCTTAATCTCGTCTTTGACATGGAATACGATGTGTACAATGGGGTCAGGACAATGTTTGTTCCTCATACAGTGTCCTGCCCACTCTGAAATTTTTCGCCCGCTTTCACCTTTTCCTTAGAGCTCACCCCTTAAGGAAAGTCAGTAGCAGTCCGTGTGCGGAAAGGCGAGCATCAGAGAAGACATCGCGGGCTCGTGCAGAAACACGATTCCGCCAGTCTCCAACCCAGCCGCCAGTTCGCTTTTGGCTGTCGACATCTCCGGAGATACGGAGACAGATTTCAGTGCTCGCAAGTGTGCCTCCGCAATGCCCAGTGGATTCCATCGAGACCGTCCCAGCCGTTCCTCCCCGTCATTGATGGATCCCGAACCAGTGCCATTCGTGAGAACTTTGTCAGCCCAGGACTGATCAGAACGGACAATCGCAGAGTAAACATGTAACCCATCTTTACTTCATATAATATATTTATCTGTTAGTTTATTCTGAAATAAAATCTTTCTTTTTTAACCCTTTGCCCGAGTTTTGCTCCTCTCTCTTTCATCCGAAAGGCGCGGGCCGCTAATGAATTTCCCTGTCTCTAGGTTGGCTTTCCACGGTACCTCCCCCTTTCCCGACCAAACACCTCATCCCCCACCTTGCACACCTCTCCCCTCTTATCCTGTAGTCGTGGCTTGCTTAGGGATGCATTAGATGGCATGCACCCTAAAACAACACATAACACAATGCAAACTATTTTAGTGCAGTATCGCCATCTCTTATATTTATGAAGAATTATTGGCGTTAAAGGTATACATGGCATTATATGGCTTTATCAAGTCAATCACATATATTTAAGTTTTTTTTATTATATACATCACAACAGTTTACATCTGCTAACTTACATGAGTATAAACATGTACAAAAAGAGAAAAAATATCTTAAAATTTTACACTTAAGTCAAATAATTAGTAAGTAAATAATTACCTTAAGTAGGAAGTATAATTAAATTAAGCAAATTTTACTAATAAAAGTAATATAACAATAAACAGCTGACACGAGAGATTCACAGGAAAGCAAATAAAAACAGATGACAAACTTTCGGAAAAATTATTCAGTGCCATTAATTCGACAGACTAAACTTGTAACGGTGAAGACAAACGTAGAACTAAAAAACATTTTTACACTAGTTTAATAAATTCAATAAGTCTTTTGAATTTGATTTTTATGTATATATTCGTGAATCGTTAAATACTTTAAAATAGAATTATTTATTACAGATAGAATATCTTCAGAACTTGCAAATGTGCAAAGGACTCTTAAATATAAATGTTAATGATAACAGACGTTATGTTTTCGAGGAAATCAATAAATAACAATGATTCTTGCTCAATTACTGAAAATTTGAAGAAAATACATTTCCTTCGGGTACTGACTCAATCAATTCAGACAACTTGAAACCTTTTATTTCTTTTATATATTTCTTTTACCAATGCACCTAAATTCAGAAAATTAAAATATAAACTTGTGAAACATGTCGGGCTTTATATTGGGTTGGCGAATAAGTTCGTTCGGTTGTATCTAACAGTGTTATTTAATTAAAAAATTTTATAATAACAATAGATTAATCAATTATCTATTCTCCGTTATTGTTTACGACCTCCTCCCACCTCATAATTGATTAATCTATTGTTATTATAATTTTTTTTAATTAAATAAAACTGTTAGATAAAACCGAACGAACTTATTCGCCAATCCAATATCTTCATGTTTTAAATTTTCAAACTAATCTGTACCGTAATTCAATTCAGACATTGTTAATTTTATAAATATCTATTTCTATAAAAACAAATGCTCCAAAATAAAATTTATTTTTGGAAACGAACAGCATTAAATTAACAAATGTGCATGTTATTTGGACTGTCTTTAATGAAAAAGTTTTTATTATTATTATTATTATTTGATAGCATGTAAAAAAAAAATTTAATCTCAAACAATTTTAAAAAACACATTTTTTATTTTTTTGAAAAACTAACTATTGCACTAATAATAAATATTTTAAATTAACATTATTTTACAAAATTTTTATTATTTTAGGCTTTCGTCAAGTTCTTTTAAGTTGAAAATATCGAGTGATACCTCGACAACCCCCAAACATTGACTGCTTTTGAAATTTAATTTAATTAATTACAGAATATTAAAAAAAAGGAAAATGTAAGTCCCACACGCTTCACAAGTTCATATTTAAATTTTCAGAATTTTTGGTGCCTTGATAAATGAAATATAAAAAAGAAATAAAAGGTTTGCAATCGCATGATTTGTTTGAGTCAGGACATTAAGTGTGTGAATAATGTAATGGCTTTTTATATAATAAAATATGGTTTGATGAGATAAAAAAAATGTTTAAAATCTTCACTTATTTTAAGAGTTAAATAAGGTATATACATTATTGTTTCTTTCCATTCAGCATCAATTTGCAAGATGTAAGGCAATTGGAAATTCTGTGGTTGTTGAGATTTTCATGTGTCTTTGAATCTTGTTTCTGCTTGCTTAAATATCAAAGTTCACCACTTTGAAAAGCTATGAAAATCTGAATGTCATGTTCATGTTGCCTTGCAGGAAACTTTTGAGTAGTTGTTTTAGTCATCGTATAGTTAGAACTGGTTCTGTTTGTATGGAGTAAGTAGGCTACTATTAATTTTATCTTAAGTTAATCAGTAACGGATGGTCGAATATATAAACGTGAGGTAGATTTATTAAGGTGAGAGATAAAGGTTTTATTGATTAATTTTATCTCAACGATAACTGTGTGATGTCTCTCAGATGGAAATGGAGACAGCAAAAGATGATTTTTAAAAGGTTTGTTTGAGAAAAAAAATAATCTATTTGATATTTTTAATTATTGCTAATCAAATTTCTCACACCTTATTTTGCATGGAATATCCAAGAACTTTTCTATGTACGGCAGATACAGTTTCTTTCCTAGTCTGCATGTTCGCCCAATATATTCCTGATAATTGGTCGTCAAACGCCACCGACAATCCCAAGAATTGAACTATTAGTCTCGCAGGTAAGCGGACTGTTGGACGATATCTAAATATCTTCCATTCACTGCAGAGAATCTGTTACTGCTGTGGAGTGGCTTCATACAATACTGAATTTTGAAAGCCCCAAAATCTTGCGTAGCACTGAAAATTTATTCAATTATCTACATGAACATGAGTAATATGTGACATACACTTCATATGAATAGTGTGATTCCTTTTTTTTTTGGAGTTGCAATTTTCAAAAACGGTAGTGCATTTTTAATGAAAGGAATTCACCAAAAAAGGTAAGTTATTAATCTTTTGTTCTTCTCCAACATTGTTTTTATAGTATATGATCAAATAATCCATTTTTCCTAGGGTTTTTGTTGTCACTATTTAGTTTAAGATGAAAGCAGCTGCATGATTTCTGAATTGCCATTAATAGTTTTCAATGTAATAGTGATGGTAGTCTAAAAATCTTAAGTTATTTCATTATTTGAAATCACTGTTTAGAATCTTTATTAAACGATTAAAATATCAAATATTATTCCTATTACAAGTTTTTGAAAACTTTATCTACTGTTTAACATCGATTAATTCCAATTTATAAATAGAATGCTTATGCCATTATTTTGTATATTTAAGAATTATATCAAACCATAAAGTAGCGTAGTTTGATTCATTGAATAACGATTACGTTGTTTGTTTGTTTGTTTTTTTCTGTAGGGAATATTTAATGCAGCATTTGAATAAATTTTCTATTTCCTGAATTTTATGAAGGTAATAACAATATATTCCATAAGCTCTACTACTGATGGTATACCTATTCCTAAATACAGTCCAAAAAATCCACAAATATTTGCAAAAACTGCACTTAAGGTAAGCTGATAATATTCCTGTAATACAATAAAAACGTTACTTTGGAGCAAAGTTGCAAAAGCAGTCATGTCGATGCCAGCTTTTTCATTGATGTCCATTTCAAATGGATACATAGAAAATACATATTCTTCGCATTTCAGTGGACAGTTACACTTTTTCTTGGCGTTGCCATTAATGAAATCATTTAATACTTTTTTAGAGGCTTCAATTGAAGAATTAAGCAATGATGATCTATTGCACCAATCTTTCGTACTCCTACTCATGAAAGGCAATCTAGAGAGAAAAGAGAAAATACTATTAAGAAAATATATTACTATTATTTTGAATTATTTGTAATATAAAATAATTTAATCAAAACAACAAAATCAAAATTAAGTTAAATGGACAATTTAACTTAAATAAAAATGTCGCAATCGCAGTGGTGCTTAGTAAACAATTTGGTCTCACCCATTAATAAAAAAAGTATTAGATGATTTTGCTAACATACATCGCTTAATAACAATACTTATTTTTGTTAAATTATAAAAAGTTTCCTTTTCCTTTTCTTCCGATAGGGCAAGGTTGCCTAAATCGCACTACTTTTCATAAACGCCATATAAAATCATTAGTTACGAGATTATGTTGAAAAAAATATACTTTTATTTACGTTGTTATTTAAGATATAATACATAATTTTTTGATCTCTCCTGTCCCAGATTGTGCAGGGCAATGAAAATAATGGCAAAACAAGACAGAAAACTGAGTTCAAGGCAGGTTGCTTTTAAGATTGAGAACTCGATTTCCCGTCAAACAGTGCAAATACGTCTTTCTGATCTCAACCTTAAGAAGAAAAAAACCTGCAAAGAAAGTCCTCCTAATAAAAAAGCATGTTGAAGAAGGAAAATGGTTTCTCGATCTGTGTCAACACTGGACATCCGAGAACTGGAACACAGGGATTTTCTCGGATGAAAAGAAATTTAATATGTAAAAAAAACTAAATAAATACTGTTGTACCAGTAGAGCAGATTTAATTGAGAATATTATTAACATCTGGTCACCATGAAATAGAACCTGGTACATGTGAAAAACTTGTCGAGTCAATGACACATCGAGTTCAAGCTCTTAAAAAGGCACGAGGTGGACACACACAAAATATTAAGGCGAGTTGATTTTGATGTAGTATGTTCTGTACAACTTAATTTTACTAAAAAAAAAGTTCAATAAACCAATGAGATTTAGTCTCTTTGTTGTTCTTTGGGCTTAGATTAAATAAAATCGTAGGTGGGGATATTTTTTTGGACCGAACTGTAAACAAATTATTGCTAACAATATCATAACTGAATTACGAAAGATCATAAATAAACAAAAGACTACATGAAATGAAATGACAAAACAGCCATAGAAATGAAAAGCAAATTAATATTAATCATGAATTGCAACGAAAATAAATGCATCTTATCACCCAAAAAGACAGGCGTATTTAGGCTTGCCCCGAATCTATTTAGTCTATATCCATTTAGATTTTTTTAATACTTTTTTGCAATAGTGACATCTAAATACATGACTTTGTTTTTTACTTACTCCAGCACATCTTTTGTGGATCCATTTTTCACAAAGTTGACATTTTACCATGTCCTCCACTACATCTTCCTCGCAAGTGAAGCAGAACCATGTCGTAGTTTCACCCGAAACTGATGAAGCAGATGACGAAATTTGTAGTTGCTTCTTAGACTTTTTTACGCCTAGTGCCATGAGAGCTTTTTGCGAGTGCTCCCATTTTTTTTTTATTTTTCTGTACTGAAAGTGTCATTTCATATTGGACATGAAGTAATTAGTTCAGCTTTTTGCGGAGATTTCTTCAATCGTACAGGAAAATGCAGAATTTCTTATGAAGACGCACAGTACAAATAGTAAGTACAGATAGTAAGTACAAATAGTAAGTACAAATAGTAAGTACAAATAGTAAGTACAACAATCACACTACAGTGGAATCATGGGAACTCAATGTGGTTTACTTTGTACCAAACAGATGGCGGTAATCACCATCATAAAGGAGAATGAGCAAACTCTAAGGTAATTTGCCCGCATTGCACTGTGATAAGATATATATCTATGGAAAGTTCTCCTTGCATAGAACATATGTTATTATTACGACTCGTCGCAATTATTACTCCGTTCGGAGTTATATACGTCTAGATGGGACGTTTGAGTCATTGATTGTAATGAGTGTGGGTGCAGGGAAGCCAACCACCACAGCGAAGCAGCTCCCGCTTGTAGTTGGTAGCCACCCACACCCATTACAATCAATGACTCAAACTTGTCATATCTAGACGCATATAACTCCGAACGGACTAATAATTGAGACAAGTCGTAATGACAAAAAATGTTCTATTGATGGAGATCTTTCTTTACGTTTATATCTTATCACTATATAGGGGTGGGGCAGATCTGTCCATTCTCCTTTGTAAACATAGAGGGGCTATTTGAGAAACAGTGTGATTTCAGCAACTTTCCCTTACTAATCTTCAGCCCCATTCATAAGCTATTTCACTAAGTTTAAAAACTTTATTTTTATTCATGAAATAAAATTTATCACACAAGATTCCAACATTAATCTTTCCTTCTCTTCTGCTATGTGGAACAAAATGTCATTTATAGGATCATCATTACGACCCAAATCCCTTGAGTTGTCTGCCCAATCTGACAAATTTTTTTCTATTATTTTTAAAAGCACTTATATGTTCTTTAAGGGTTCTACCTGTACTTTCATAATATTATTCATTGTAGTTCCTGCACTTTAATATGTAACCACTCCCGTAATATTCACTCTTGTAGAGTATTAAAACTAAACTTAAGAGTTGGTATAACTAGGTCAATAAAGGAAATTAAACAAAATTCGATTACTATATTATAAAGCGAACAAATTAATAGAAAAGAATAAAGCAAACAGAGAAGACTCCATCATGAACACTACATTGAACATGAACAGAAATTATCATGGCAATGTCATGAATTCATCGTGGTGTTCTAATTCATTGTATTTTATATTAATTGAAATCAAAAAGGAACTAAAGGTAAACAAAAGATGTTGCTTAGGAGCTATCAACTGTGAGAGTGTCAGACACTTTTATTTTATTGTTTTGCTTTTTTGCTTTTTTACTCCGACTGTTGATAGCTCAGAGGCGAAATCTCTTGTTTATATTTAGTGCTTCTTGGTTTGTTGTTTAACTTATAACAGGCCCGTTAAATTATTATTGTATATTAATTGAAGTTCGACTTCCATTCCTCAAAATCGAGATAATTGTACAAAATTCTTCATTGGGTAAAACATATTTAATTGAAGCACTGAAAGTGTTGCAAGATTTTATTACGCAAATGTGGAACTCACCTGCAAGACAGATTTTTGTTTAACATTGCATTAAAGCAATTGATCTCACAATCAATGGCTTCCGTTTCGTCAGTACATGGTCTCTGAGGATGATTTACCCGAGAAATCTATGAAATTTCAGGAAATTTAAATTCTGTGAATCATACCACTTATAAATTTAGACATAATTTCTTCTAATAATAATACTTCATATATATATATATATATATATATATATATATATTTCTATCAAACACATGTTTTCCTGAGAAAAATATTAAAATTTTTTGGTGTGAAGCTGTGGATTGAAATCAAGAACCAAGAATATCCAGATTTCAGAGCGAAGTTAACACTTTTGTAGTTTTTGAATATTTTTTTGTCGCCGCCAAAGGCGCTGGTGTCGACTTGCTTTTAATATTTGCCTGAATTTAAAGCTCTTCGTATTTAGAGAAAGTGGGAGATTTTCGAGCCACTTGCCAGTTTCCTTTGCCAGGCTTGTTTTCAAGAGCCTGTAAACCAGCTATTAGTCAAAAGAATTGTTAATTAGAATTAACCAACATATTTGAATGTCACGGAGAAAAAATATTGACGATAATAATGATTTTGAAGTAAGAATATATAAATACGATTTTTTTATACAGTTACATTTCTGTATAAAAATCTGACTAAAGTGCAAAAGTAAAACATATACAAAGCTTTTTCGTTATGAAGAGGAATAAGCAGCTGAAGAGCAGCAGTAATGACTATTTGTTATTCAGTCATTATTGAAAAAATATAAACAGTTTAGGTATACAACTTCATCAAAACAAATTTATACAAAATTTATTATTTTTAAAAATATCAGGTATTTAACAATAGTATTATGAAACTCCAATAATGCCAGCTCAGAGTACGACTATAATAAAATGATAATTCTTAAATTTAAAACAAGGTAACGCTTAGCAAAGAATCACTGTGGTTCCCAACGGCTTCTGATTCACCTTTACTTTAGAATAGACTGCGCCGGGGTGGTCTAGAAAATGCGCGCGCGAGTCTCTTTGCGACTCCATGCTATCTTACCCACTCCTATTTATATGGAATAATCGTCATTCTTAAATAAAACCTTGTTAATACACTGAATTCTTAATAATGATGAAAAAAAAAATAAGTTGAGAAACTGTGTCGCTTCTTAAGTATCTCCTTTAACCAACGTGATACTAATTTTAGAGAAAATAAAGTAGTTATCAAAATCCCAATTCTAAAGGATTATATAATCAATATCTCACAATGTCATAAGTTGAGAAACTGTGAAAAGATATAAAATGGGGAGAGAAAAATTAAACAATAAGAATGGTCCATGAGGGGATCAAACCCACAACCTTCGCGTTATTAGCACGACATGGCCTCTCGGTTGGCGATGTCGCTAAGACACTGGCCTCTCACCTCTGAGTTCGGTTCTCATGGGGGTTTCGTTGATGGTGGCGATCCGCGCTGGGCAGGTTTTCCCTGACTTCTCCCATTTCCCCTTTATTTCTCACACCATACTTTCTCAGTCTTTCACTCCGTCTGTCCTTCATCCGTGGGATAGCACAAAAGATCTTTCAGGTCGACGTGCTCGGCAGTCATGCCACACACTTTCACTTAATCTAATCTAATCTATTAGCACGACACTCTAACCAACTAAGCTAACAGAAGCCGTTGCGAAGCATTGTCGGATTAAGTGTCCAGATACATACAGACAAACCGGAGATATAAAGCGTCTTTCAGAAGCCTAAAATATAACTGGGAAAGATGGGAATGATATGGTTAGAAATGAATGATTACTTCACTAAATTTCTTATTATAATTAAAAAATTTGATACCTTTGTTACATCAAATGAAACAACCGTAAAGAGAGTAGATTTAGTTAGTTGCAATAAAGGATCCATCAACAATGGACTATCATTGTCCTGGTGTATAAAAACCTGCAAATTTTAAATGTATAAACTTCAGTACCATTTCGATAAATAGTAAAAATGAAATATTTTCCTGTCTGTTAAGATAAAAAGAAAGGGAAAAATTACTTTTTAACAAAATATAGAATAAAAAAATGTGAATTGAAATAAATAAAGTATTTAACTTTTAAAAAATGATTACAATTTGATAAAAAAAGTTGATAATTTTTTTTTTTCACTAGAGAAAATGTTCCATTGAAAAAAAGAGATAGACTGATTTAAATTAGCTAGAGATGTAGAATAAGATATATAATAAATTATTCAATTTGTAATCCAATAAAATGACTGACAGGAAATATAATTGTATATCCTGACAGCATAGGAGTGTATAGCGAACTAACAACCAAACAAACAAACTTTCTGCTATATATATATATATTTTGGGAAGAAAAGAGGAAAACGTGCAAAGATGAAGTCATGAAGTCAAGTTCTCCTAAAGAGAACCAAAAGGAGCCATAATAATAATAATAATAATAATAATAATAATATAGTATACAAAATAAAAAATAATATATATACAAAAAGGAAATTTTGAAACTTCATGTCGAACTAAAGATCAGTTACTGATTGACAAAATGATTCTTCTAAATTCAAAAAACCGTAAAACTAATCTTTGTAAGGCTTTGATTACAAGAAGGCTTTTGATTCCCTGCCACACAGTTGGATTCAAAAATCCTTAGAAATTTTTGGAATCAGTGCAAACATCCCAAATCTCTTAAAAGAAGCTAGGAAATTTTGGAAAACAACCTTATTATCAAATGGACAAGAACTTGGTGAAGTGAACATAAGGCGGGGAATATTTCAAGGTGATGCATTATCACCATTATTATTTACTATTGCACTCATTCCCCTAACATCAGTTTTGAAGAAAACATCTTTCGGATATGAAGTCTCAAAAGAAACTGGAAAAATTTCTCATTTATTCTACATAGATGATCTGAAATTGTATGGGAAATCTGAAAAGGAAATTACATCCCTTGTCAACACAGTTCAGATTTTTAAAAAAGATATCACAATGGAATTTGGACTAGACAAGTGTGCTACACTTAACATGAAACGAGGAAAACCTCAAAAATCTCATGGGATAATATCTGAAAATGGGAACATCATCAAGTCCCTCAACTTTGAAGATTCCTACAAATATCTTGGAATACTGGAATCAAATGAAATACTAAATGCTCAAGTTAAAAAGAAAACAAGTTGTGAGTACACAAAAGGAGTACGCAAAGTTTTCAAATCAAAGCTAAATGGTGGTAATACTATAAAAGTTATTAAAACCTGGGCAGTTCCTGTTATTAGATACACTGCAGGAATCATTGATTGGACACAAGCTGACCAGGATACTTTAAACAGGAGAACTCGAAAATTAATGACCATGCATCATGCACTACACTCTCGAAGTGATGTTGATCGTTTATATCTTCCAAGGAAGGAAGGAGGCAGAGGACTTCTTCAAGTTAAGCAAACTGTGGAAGAGGAAAAACGAGAATTAAATGATTACATAAAAAAAAGCAAGGAAAAACTGCTGATTGAAGCCTGTAAGGAAAACATCTTGAAATTATCGGGACTAAATTGGATTATAAAAGAGAAACCATAAGACAACGATTTGAAAATTGGAAAAGCAAGCCTCTACATGGACAATATATAAAACAAATTGAAGAAAAAATTGACAATTCCAGAAACTGGCAAAGGCTTCAAAATGGTTACATCAAGAAAGAAACAGAAGGGTTAATATTTGCTGCCCAAGAACAAGCTTTATTAACTAACGTCATGAAAACCAAAATACAGCACGTGAGCAACGATAGTAAATGCAGATTATGCAAAGTGAAGGATGAAACTATTGACCATCTTATCAGTGGTTGTAGTAAAATTGTTCAGACTGAGTACAAAAGACGCCATGATAGAGTAGCCAGAATTATTCACTGGAATTTATGCAAAAAATATCAATTCCCAGTTTCCAAAAACTGGTGGGAACATTCTATTGAAAAGGTGCTAGAAAATGATGAGGCCAAAATCCTCTGGGACTCAGAATTCAAACCGACCGTCATTTGGAACACAACACTCCAGACATAACAATTGTAGAGAGGAAAGATGTTTTTCTAATAGATGTGGCAATACTTGGAGAAGCACGAATTGTTGAGAAAGAACTGGAAAAGATCACAAAATATAGGGATCTGACAATTGAAATTTCTCGTTTGTGGAAGAAACGTGCCACTGTAACACCTATAGTTATTGGTGCCCTTGGTGCTTTATCTAAGGAATTTGTAAAACACTTTAATAGCTTGGAACTTCATGAGATTTCAATAACAGATCTGCAAAAAAAATCATTACTAGGAACTGCTTATATTTTGCGAAGATACTTGGACAATTCTTAGGTCTCTGGGTGAGACTTGAATGGCTCAATTAATCCAGTCAAAGATGTTGTCTTTGTACTGTCTCATATGTTATATAATATATAAATATATATAATATATATATAGATATCTAAGAGAAAGTTTGTTTATTTGTTTGATTGTTAGTTATTTGTTTTCACTATACACTGCCTAGGCCCTTTCACCGATCAGGAACAATCTTTGCTGATTTGCTCTTTAGGACCATGCGGAAAATAATGGCTAAAGTGAAACTTCGACACATCTCCCTCCT
This sequence comes from Thereuonema tuberculata, assembly GCA_023159025.1. NCBI lineage: Eukaryota > Metazoa > Arthropoda > Chilopoda > Scutigeromorpha > Scutigeridae > Thereuonema > Thereuonema tuberculata. Next base: position 5,541,510 of record JAFIDM010000006.1, on the reverse strand, counting down.
CCCCTGATTTAATCACCATTACACTTTTGTAGATTTTTCAAGTGTTGGCTTATTACCTCACTTCTGTCTCTGTAATGGAAGTGTTGGAATGACGCAGAGGTTATACGCTAGCCTTTATGGTTACTGGGTTCAAATCTATTTGAAGGCAATCAAACTTTATTAATAGGTAGATTACGGGGTTTTCAGGTTGCAAAATCTGAACATTACTTTGTAATTATCACGTCGTGTTGAACCAACCAGGGACAGTTTGAAATGATAGTGGTATGGAGAAAGACAGAAAGGGGTGAGAAGTCTTATATTCTCCGATCTCGATATTAATTTGATATTTGGGGCTTACCAAGTTACAAAATAGAAATATAACATTAATTTGTAACTACCACCTCACTTTTTAACTAACTGTAAAAGTTTTAAACTGATCACAAAATTACTGTACAATTTCTTCGTCTGCCACATCAGGAATGTGGCTTTTTATATAACCCTTTTTGGGAGGATTTTTTTTTAATTATATTATTCGATCAAAAGCAACGAAGTTATCTGCAATAAGTGAATTTTCATCCATAAATTTTAATACAACATATTTAACTGGTGAATGGAATTAACTGCCAATTTCATAGATTATAAAATTAAAATAAAAAGCCACACCAATTAATTTTCTGAAAATATCCATGAAAAGAATTACTTCTATTAAATATTTTTCTTCTCTGTTTGTTAATTGTTTCAACAAATAAGATATAGATATTTTACAATTTTCCATTTAATTATAATTTATTGCTAAAAACTCAAATATTTTCAAAATATCTAGAAATTACTTATCAACTACATTACCTTATATAAATCGGATCCTGGATAGTCGAGAGTGAAAAGCATTAATAAAGTTGTAGCTAAACCTTCATATTCTATCATTTCTCCTAGAAATTAATTAAAAAAGTTTTTAGAGAAGAAAGAAATGAAAACAGACTTTGTGTGCATTCTTATTTTGTTAAGATTGTTGTAATTCTTTACGTTACTAGTTTCTGCAGATATACCTTGATTTAGATCAGCTTTGTCTGTAAGATTTACTTATTTACTTAGTTTTTTATAAATTCTGAAAGGGAAACTGAAATGGAAACATTTGAATTTGATATCTCTGCTTATGCGTTAAATGAAATAAAATTGATTAAAAAACAATTGTTTCATTTTAAAAAATAAACAATTTTCTATCAATATCTGAATACGTGAAAACGTTATTCTATAAAAGCAAAAAGAAGTAAGATTATAGATGTGCGCCATCGGAGACTATTGTGAAAAGATACTTTTTAATAACAATTATTAAAATTCAGAATGGACATTTCTCACAAAGTCATCTTGACAGAATTAGTTCAAAGATCAGAGTAGGCGAAGTTAATCAGTATTTCAGGTGTACGGAGAGTAATTGAGATGTTCTTCTTCTGTAGATTACAATTCTAAATGATCGGCTCAGTAGTCATCTTCAGGAGAAAATGAAAACAATGAATGTTTTCAATTACATTCTCTAATTGAATAGCAAAACAAAAATATTATATATTCATAATTAATATGTCCATCCAGTTATTACGTCAATTTCAATATTTTCAGTAATTTTCAAACTAATATATGTTTTTGCTGAAAATCGTGCTGAATTCAAATTAAAAATTGCCTACCTTATATATGCACGAGTAAGGTGTGGATTAGAAACAACAAGTTAAAACACAACGTTTCTGACCACCTACTACATAAGATCCATTTTCAAGTGTAAAATAAAAAACAAAAAACTTAAAAAAGCTCGTCCAGTACTGGTTTCGTTAAAATTTAAAAGAAATTTGAAGATATCACCGGAAGCGGAAGTATTACCCCTAGTGACTAAATTAGAAACTACACAACAAAAGCGGTTGAATTACGTTTTTTTTTGTTTACTAATTGTATTTCAATTATCATTTTATTTAATTTAATTTTAATAATGTCTGCAAAAATAATGATTTGGTTCCTAAGGGGTGTAAATTAAAAATTAATACAAAAAATTCTAAAATTAATAAATTGATTGATGCTATTCCACGTTTATTATTAGCGGAAATAGTTCATGAGGCCCACATAAAGAAAACTGATCTTATTGCTAAATTGAAGCGCTTATCAATTTTCCTGAGGGATACATTAAATGAACAGGATTATTTACTTGTCTTAGTAAAAAGAGCTAAAAAAACGGCTTGTGCAAAAAAAGCCATTACTTTTAGGCATGATAAAAAGTTGGGAATGCTTTGGGACCAAAAAGAGAAGTCACAATATCAATTTCCCTGCCAACATGAAAATAAAATTATTAATGATGGTAAAATAGAGCTTACTTCAGTTCAAAAAAATATTCTAAGTAGAGGTTAAAGTTTAACATGGGTAACGAGAATTTGACCGCCATGACCATTTTGACTAACTTGGAATCTCAAGTTAGATTTGTAAATGATAAGGAAGAACGGACAAGTCCTCGACAAAATATAGGACATATTATTAAAGGGATGCATTTTAACAATAGATCCAAGTCTGCCCTTGGAAGTATTGAATACGAAGAGTTAATGAAATTTAAAAAAATAAACGGAAGATGTCATTTTTATTGAAGCGGGATAAAGGAGGTGCAACGGTCAATTTGGATAAAGAAGATTATAAGAATATGTGGAGAATTTATTCATGAAAATAACAGTTTCTGTGCGGTTAAATATTCTGAAAAGCAGATTATCAATGAACTGGCATCTAAACTAACGAAGGCAAAACACTATGATATTATAAGTGAGGATATTGAGAAACAGGCATATTTTAGGAATGGTTCAATACCGGTTTTCAAGGGATTGCCAAAAATACATAAAGACAAAGTAGGTTCGTTTTACAAAGTTAGGCCCATAATATACTGCAAAGGAAAAGTCATCATGACTATTTAAAAGATCGTTGAGAAAATGGCCACATTACATTATTATTACAAATATAGCATTAAAGATCGTACACCGTTTCTGGATTTTTTTCAAACGAACTCGATAGTTCCCAATACTAAGATGGTGTCGCTGGACGTTGTGAATTTGTACACTTCCTTAAAATCTAATTATGCGTGCTATGCAACATGCCATTGAATATGATGTAGAGATCCAACACGGTAAAAAAATGTTTAATCTTAAGGAGATGGCGATGTTAGTTGCTTTGCTTTTTAAGATGCAATTTTTCACATTTCATAACAGATTTTACTCACAAACATCCGGGGTATTTATGGGGTTGCCGTCTTCGGTTATTTTAATGTCCACTATTTTTGCAGGTATATTGACGATACGTTTTTGATCGTTAATGACCATTATGCGGATAACATTTTGCAGGATTTTAATGGGATTGATCAACACATACAATATACCATTGAAATGGAGCAAAATTGTAAGCTTACATTTTTGGATGTTTTGGTAATGCGAGAACAAGAGAGATATGCTACCACGGTGTATAGGAAACCGACGGATGCCCGTGTCAGCATTCATAATAAGAGTTCGGTGCCCTTAAATTATAAAATTAATGTTATTGATATGGCTTTAAACAGGGCGATTAAAATTTGTTCTGAGCAGAAATTTTTGGAGCAACAAATAATGATTATTAAGGACATTTTTCACAGTAATGGCTTCCCCAAGGTGGTTATCGAGAGGCGTGAAAAAAGATTACTATCAAAGAAGCAATATAGGAAAACTATCGAAACTTTGGATTCAAAGAACAGTAAAGACTCGTTTCGATATGCTACTATTGTTTATGATGATTTACTTTTCAAAAAGTTACAACCTGTTTTGGGAATATCGGGAATAAAATTGGCCGGCAAACCAGTGAATACTTTAGGAAGATTTCTCAATGGGAAAAAAAGGTCCATAGAAGACAATGTTAATTTTCTCAAAAAACAAGAGGTTATATACGGGATACCATGTATAGAACATACTACGAAAAATGGAGGAAAAAAAATGCCATTATGTGGGCCAGACTAAGCGCCCTTTGGAAAAGCGTTTGAGTGAGCATATTCGGGCTGTTAAAACAAATAATAAGGCATACCACACGGCCACCCACTGTAACGATCTTCAAAGCCATTTAGATATAAAGAATGTGTTCATTTATAATTGTTACAAGGATGAGTATTTGCGTAAATTTTATGAATCTGGCACAATAATACTTTCAAAAAGTTATAACCAAGACTTGTCTACGACAAATGTTTTGGAATATGACCTTTGATTATAAATTAATGTGAATAAATTTATAATTTAAAATAAATTTAAAATAATAAGTTAAAATTAAATTAGTAAACAAAAAAAGAAAAACGTAAATCAACCGCTTTTGTTGTGTAGTTCCTATTTTAGTCACTAGGGGTAATACTTCCGCTTTCGGTGATATCTTGAAATTTATCTGGGGGCACGGCAGTGCCCCCGCCAAGACAAGGCGAAGGCAGCAAGAGCACTACGTACCTTTTCTGGAAGTGTTTCGTCGTATTTTCGAACCCTCATAGCTTCGGCCTGGATAATACTAGAGAGCTCAAATTTTCAGGATGTGATGCAGTTACCAGACTAATGAAATACGCTAAGTTTCATTTATTTAGTTTTTATACTTTGGATTTTATTAATACCTAAAATACGTCGATTCCGTCACTGACTCACTCACTGACTGACTGACTGACTAATGATCATCAAAACCTCTAGGGTACTTTTTGAAGTCCTAGAAAGCTGAAATTTCGTATGCAGAATAGGATTAGCACACAAACAACAAAAAAATTATGAAATCCGTAACTTTCACCCTCCAACCCCTCATAAAGGTGGGGTCTGGTTATGTATTATCGAACCCTCATAGCTTCGGCCTGGATAATACTAGAGAGCTCAAATTTTCAGGATAAGATGCAGTTACCATACAAATGAAATACGCTAACTTTCATTTATCTAGCGTTTATACTTTGGATTTTATTAAGATCTGAAATACGTCGTACCCTCAATGCTTCAGCCTAAATAATACTAGAGAGCTCAAATTTTCAGGATAAGATGCAGTTAGCAGACTAATGAAATACGCTACGTTTCATTTATCTAGCTTTTGGATTTTTATTAATATCTAAAATATGACTGACTCATGATCATCAAAACCTCTAGGGTACTTCCTGAAGTCCTAGAAAGCTGACATTTGGTATGCAGGCTAGGCTTAGCACACAAACAACAACAAAATTAAGAAATATGTAACTTTCATCCTCCAACCCCTCATAAAGGGGGTACCGGTTCTTTATTATATAACAATTTCTGATAGGTATATCCCATCCAAAACGTTTCATGTAAAATAACTTGCCAAAACTCACATGCTCATAAAGCTTTCACTGTTAAAAAGTTATCAGATCTCATCTTA
>JAFIDM010000006.1:5509996-5523543 GCA_023159025.1 Thereuonema tuberculata | reverse complement strand
AAATAAATAAATAAATAAATAAATAAATAAATAAATAAATAAATAAATAAAAAAGGATGAAGGAAAATGAAGGAGACGAATGTAGAGTTGGAGTTAGTTGAATATTTACATAGGAGACATAGGAAGAAGAAGATTAAATGTGGAAGTCAAAAAAAAAATAATTAATAATAATATGTATATACACATATATGTACGTATACAAACATACAAACACACACACCAACACAAATAGATGAAGGTATGCACATACATACACAAATACATATGTACACATATCCACACACACACACACACACAAACAAATGAGTACATACATACAATACACATATACATACATTTATACACCAATACACACATACACGCCCATGCATACAAACATATATATATATATATATAAAATAAAATAAAAATAAAAAATAAAAAAAATAAATAAATAGATACGTTAATTAATTGGGGTTATTGAAATGGAATGGAGTTTGTTGTGCCTCCAGGATTGGGTGCCAAAGGTGGTTAAGAAGACCTTTGTCGCTATTGAGGGTGTTTGGGGTTTTCAGAATCCAGTGCGTCTCAAATGTGACATTCTGGAAAAAATCAGTCGTGGGTTGGATGATTCTCGCTGTGTTCCATGAAGGGAGGTGTCCTGTGTCAGTGGTGTGGCGTGAGAGACCTGTGCATTTTCTTTTTAGCCTGACGTCATCTTGGTGTTGTTTGAGCCGGGTGGCAAAGTTCTTCTTGGTCATCCCGATGTAGTAGGATTCACAGGAAGGTTCGCATGGGATGCAGTAGACTCCACTTAGAGAGGAATTGTTTTTCCTGGGTTTGTGGTCGGTGAAGGTATTGAGGATGTTAGGTGGCGCTTTAATACTGAGGGAGATGTTGTGTTGGAGGAAAAGCCTCTTAAGGCGGAAAGTGGCCAAACTATATGAATGATGTTTTTTGGGATATATAGGATTGTTTTTTGGGTTGGTAGAATGTTGGCAACAAAGATTAACTGCTGCCTTAAAAATAATGCAAAGAATACATTTCTTCTTTTCGTTTAAAAAGATCAAGATTATTTCGGTGGCCTACATTTTCTTTGAATCTTTTTCGGATGAATTTCCGTTGAAATATATTTCATGCCGAGCGCAAGCGGGGTGGAATAACTGAAGGGACACCTCTGGCGTACTTTGTGATAGGAAGATCCCAGTGAAGATAAAAGGCAAGATATACAAATCACTAGTGAGACCGGCACTGCTGTATGGAATAGAAACCTTGTCTTTGAAAGATCTAGAATTCATTACCTGATGGTGGTGGAGATGAGGATGCTGAGATGGATGTGTGAGGTAACGTAGAAAGACAGATTAAGAAATGAGTATATTCTGGGAACTATGAAAATGGCAAATAATGAAGATAAAATGCAAGAAAAAAAGGCTTAGCTGTTTTGGACATTTTATAAGAAGAGAAGATGATTATGTGGGGCACAGAATAATGAAGATGGAGATACACGGGAAGAGAAAGAGAGGACGGTTTAAGAAGCGATGGCTAGATTTGGTTGAGGAAGACCTTAAAGCCAAAGGGATGCGGAGAGAGTGGGGGCTAGATAGGAAACGATGGAAGAAGCTCATCAAACACAGCGACCCCATCTAAAATGAGAACAGCTGCAGAGGCAAAAGAAGAAGTATGTGTTCATTTAGATGAAGAGGATAGAGGGAATGAGTTTCATGTCATGATGTTGAAAAATTGAAATTTTATTGAACATGATTTCTTTGGGAATCCAATGAAAAAAAATCGTATCTTATTGACAGCTATGTAAATGTACAATTTCCCTTTACAATTTGATTTTGATATGATGTTTCCTTTTTGGTGTCTTATTGCAATTGACATTTAGTCACTTCATATAGCATTTCGTCTTCTATTTCGTTTCACTGTATTTATACATCTATGGGATGTAAATCGAAAGACAGAGATCTCTATTTTGTATCTCCATTGGTCTTTAATGTCAATTTGGTCTTTAATGTTAATTCTTATGCAAACTTTCTTCATAAGGTAAAATAATTTGTTTTTCATTAACTATAGAATGGAATAATGGAATTGCGTACACAAGTTGAATAATACTGAAAAATTGGAAAACCAGACAGTGAAATCATTCAAATGAAATCCTTGTTGATCAGTTTCATTCAAAATACAAAGAATTTCAGAAACTTATTTACTTTAAGGCAAAGTCAAATTACATCGATTAATATCCAGTGATATAATTTTAAATAAATTATAATTTTATATAAATTGAACCAAATTTCAACAAAATTGCAACAATTTAATATATAAAAACCTAAAACTTTTATTATCTTCTTTATTATTTACATAAAAAACTTAAACATAAATGTGAGCTAATGTTAGACTGAATATTACTTTATGATCACTATGTAATTACGTTGCCTCGGGGCGGAGGGCGGGGATTTTTCCATGCTCCTTTCGCATCCAAACGGGTCCTAGGGTCTACCCAGCCCTCTGTGGAATGAGTACCGGATTTCTTTCCCGGGAGTTAGAGGCGGGCGGGCGTCGGGCTGACCACAACTTCGTCCCGTTGGTCACGAAACGCTGGTAGCCTGACCTCCCGCAACCAAAAGGCCTGCCCAGGCCTGAAGAGGTACACTTTAACTTAACTTTTTAAGTAATTACGTTTAACTAAAAGAAGTATATATGCATTGCAATTTTTTAGTATCAATTTATAGTTTTTGTACTTCGACAAAAGATTTAACGTGCGTTAGTATATTTTTACAGTAAAATAAAACAAAGAACGCACATAACTAAAAAAAAACAAAAAAAACAAAACAAATTCACTGAGCTATTTTTTGATATTTGTGCTGGAAATGCATTATGTGCGTTCTCTGTTTTATTTTACTGTAAAAATATACTAACGCACGTTAAATCTTTTGTCTAATTACTACTCTTGTTATAAATTAATCCCTTGATGCTAAGGTAAACGCTAGCGGGGATTAATTATTCACCCCTTTTTATTCTTGATTTTATTTTGATGTTTTTGTAATTCAGGGGTCATTGCTTTGTATGTTTGTACGTTTTCTGTATTCGTCTCATTTCACTGAGCTTGGTATGCTGGATAGGTCGGGCTGAAGAGAGGCCAATAAGCCTCGAAACAGTACTGTCCTCGATTTCCAGCACAAATATCAAAAAATAGCTCAGTGAATTTATGTAATTTTTTTTTTTTTTTTTTTTTTAGTTATGTGCGTTCTTTGTTTTAGTTTTTGTACTTCATAAGATAATTTGTTTTTAATCGAGGAAATAACAGAATTACAGTTGTTCTGGTAGTCATAATTTATATAAAAAAATTTTTATTCATATCATCACAATTAGATTAAATGAAAATCACCAACATACAAAATTTCTTTTAAAAATATATATTAAAATCTAAAAATATCGTTCGCTGGTCTTTAAAAATTAAATGATCCAACACAATCTTAATGAAAGTAATAGCTGAGCATTAGACTTTAATAATATTCAAATAATAGTCAGGCATCAAATATAATAAAATTGAAACACAATTTATGTCGTGATCACTAGATCAGTTAAAACATTGCTACCCCATTCAAAGATGAAGAACTAAAACATTTAATAATGAAATAACACTCAATAAAAAAGAACACCTATCGAAAGTTCGAATGGATATATCTAACTCGTTATAACATTAGCTTAATAACGTTCTTGAAAAAAGTATTGCAAGTAATGCAAGTAAGTAATAACGTTCTTGACTTTACTAATTAAATATCTTTTTATAACTTAAATCTCTTAGAATTAGCTCTCTAAGCATACATTGTATAATACTTGATCAGGATTAACATTAAACACGGTTATCGATAACCAGACAATAATTCGGATAATTGAAATCCCCACTATAATATTTTATAGTTCACTAATCAAAATAACAAGATTGAAATTCTATCATATAGATATTGAATTCTCTAAGTTAACATAAAACATTCTATTATGCTTTGCTAAATTAGAGCACTGTTCTTCGAAACTGCTATTATCTGTCGTTAGTTATCCCTCGTTGTATTCTTCTTGATTTCGAAGTTGAATCTTAAGTTAAAATTAATCTGTCCTACCTTATCTTGTTGAGAGTCCTTCTGGCAATCTTTAACGCAGATGGAATACTAAATGGAACCGGAATGTACATTAGCCCTGTCTTACTGATGCTTCCGCACCGGAACATAAAACCTCAAATGTATCTCGTACTAAACGAATGAATCCTTCCATAAACATCCATGAGCTTGATATATGATCTTCCACACAGGAAAATTATTGTCGTGCCGAAATGCCTTACTAATACCAATCACTGATATAACTCCTAACATGTGTAACGTCTAACGAACGTCCTCAACTTCGGGTATATGCAAAAGTTCTCCATAAAAATTGAATATTACAATTAAAATTCAAAAACTAATACATTTCGATTAATTGCAATAATACCTGTAAATCATGACATATAATCTTACGGAACAGCAATCCATCTCTTTTCCAACGATTATCATATAATCACATTGAGACATTTCCACTGAAAAGAACAGCCATCGGAAAGAAAATGCGTTCAAACTAAACGCTGAGAAATTAACAATACTAGAGCACCACCTAGTATGAAACACTGGTATTAAAAGCGCAGTATCTATTTCAACTACAATAAAATAAATCTTTTAAATTATTTTACAAGACATTTGGGGAGATAAATAAAACAAATTAAAGACTTATACAATGAAATTACCCACAAATATATATATAGCTTTCGGAGACCTTGTGCGGCTCCCTACAATTGACAAGGGAGCCGTACAAGTCTCCGAAAGCTTCTGTATGTATTTTTAGATTTTAATATATATTTTTAAACGAAATTTTGTGTGTTCGTGATTTTCACTTAATCTAAGCATGTGATTTTAGAAACTTATTTTAAATAATCACATTTAATCCAGTTCTTTCCAATCTTTGTAGTTTGGCGCACAAACTAATAATGATGATTCAACTTCCGAACTTGATGTGATATTGGAGTCCATTCGAACAATAAGTGGAACTTGTGTGAGATTCGAAATAAGTAAGTTTTTCTTCCCCTGCGTTTTCAAAATGAGTAAAATCTGAGATTTGTAGTAAAAAAAATCCGATTATAAAAGAAAATATTGATCTAATTTCTTAAGATAATTATAAAAATAATGATTTTAGAAATTTTGGTTAGGACAATATTATTGCATGTCTTGGATGTAATCATCAACGAAACGGTAGATATTTCTTTATCTTTAGAAGCAGTTTAAGTGTATTATAAAAGCTTTAATTATATACCAGGACTCCTAGTGGAAATACAGTAGTTTATTAATTCAAGGTTTTCTAAGATCTACATTATTGAAAACAACTTAATTATTTTTGTTTTATTTTTTTAGTATCTTTATAGAAAATGCTTCTTTGTTGCTTTATTGAGAAGTAAAGATTACGAATGCCTTCACCATTCACAAAAATTATAATAATTTTTGTTTTCAAAATATATCGCGGTCTCGGATTCGCAAAACTAATAAAGGCAAAGCAGTTCAACATTCCCCTCCCTAAAATACATAAATCTTCATGGTATTTAGTGCAATGTATAATTTGAGAATAATTAACTTTAATAATAATAATCAAAGTGAACATATATTTAATTTAAAAGATTAAAAACATATTTTCACTTACAAATGAAACAAACCAGCATAAATCTAAATAAAAATTGAAATTGCCTCTCGGTTTTAGTTATGGGGAAGGAGTTGGGAACAGCTGTTTTGTCCTTCTGGGACTCAACAGCCCAACCCCTGCCTTCCCCTGATAACCCAACCAGAGAGGCAAGGTCACTTTCTGGTGGCCACCGACCAATCAGGCTGTGACCCCCCAGAGCAAGAAAAAAAGAAAATTAAAAAGTGTGTAAACTTTCACACTTAACACCTTATCCCTCCGGAGGCAATGAAGGCATTTAACCCACTAAAACCAGTTAAAAATATACAAATCAACAAATATTTAACGTGCTGTAAAATAAATTGCATATGAAACAAACCAGCACAAATCTAAATAAAAATTGAAAGTGATCTTGCCTCCCTGGTTGGGCTGATGAGTCCCAGAAGGACGAAACAGCTGCTCCCAACTCCTTTCCCATAACTAAAACAGAGAGGCAATTTCAATTTTTATTTAGAGTTGTGCTGGTTTGTTTCATTTGCAATTTATTTTACAGCACGTTAAATATTTGTTGATATTTTCACTTACTTAACTATTGTTATCTGGTCTCGATAACTATGGAGACCAGAAACGTAGTTAGGTTATTGTAAATGTGGTGTGAAATATAGATTTTATTTAGTGATGAAAGAATAAAATCAAAGTAAAGTACTTACCTGCAGTTTCCACACATTAACATTTTTATACAATCAAATTCAGATTAAAAAATGACGATTAGTTCCAAGTAAAAAAATAGATCGTCATTTCTCATCTAAGTGCAACAAAGCTAGTGTTATCTGCACCCGTGCAGCATGTCATTTGTTAACTTGAAAGTTCATGTGCAATTGTTATCGCGTGATGTGCATCGCGACGAAATAACTTTAGTGACCAAAAAAAGGATGAACTCGAAGTTTCCGTAGTACTTAGTTCACTGATACATGGTTTTTCAGACATACCGTCTCCAGTATGTAGTATAAGTTTAAGGAAAGTTCCTGAACAATTCTTAAGGCGAAGTATCAATCAATTGATACGATATCACTGAAATGTTTATCCCTAACGTATGTGTATTTCCATGGGGATCTTGAAGTGTAAATGTTCATGGAACAAACATGGAGTGAATGACGCCATCTTGTTATCCGTTCGAATAAACAAGAAGTGGAATCTACTACAAGTCTAGTGAGCATACCAATAAGTGGTATGGTGATTCTCCGGATTCCCGAAATACTAGAAGCAAGTCATCGTAAGTATGTTCTCTATTTTGTATTTAGCCAGGAGTACTTTGAGAAGATTTACTTAAAGTTAGTGGAAGCCAGAACGCTTCGAACATTGACACAAACGAGTGCATAAGTATACATTGCCGATTAAATTTCATTGGAAGAAGTACTTATTCCATTAAAGAAAGGAACTGTGTCACAAAGACTTTAATAGTTTATGTTCTATTTTGAGCCTAAATTCAAGGCAGACTTACATGATTACGATTTTTGTATTCTCGACGTTATTGAGTGTTTTTGTAAATAGAAAGTTGAAATACATTCGTATTTAAGAATCTAGCCTATGTTTTGATTTCTTAGATAAGTGATTATTATCTCTTGCGAGATTTTCCTTTTAAAGCCTTATTGATAGATTATTAACATTTTAACCCAGCTCTGCTAGTGGATGTTAAATGCAAGTATTTTAATATTCCTCTTGAATATTTCTCTTGTTTGTAACTAGATTTCACCATAGTAAATATGTTTTTTAAGTTTTTAAATTGTAAATATGTGGTGCAGAAATGGTTGACTATGATTGTTTTATTGTTGCACGTAAAAATATTTTATAATAATTAACTTTGTAACAACAATATTATTGTTAAATATTGAAGTACTGAAGTAAAAAACTACAGATAGCTTATTAAAATTAATTGTTAACTGGAATTATATCACATAAGATAAATCAAAGAATATATATTGTTTAAATATTCCTTTCTATTATTTTGAAATGGAACTCAATAATATCTTTTTCTTTTTGTTAAATTAAGAGGGTATACATTCTTCATTTGGACCTACAACATATTTGAAAATTTCTTCTTCACCTCCTCCGCCCGGATGGCTTTCAGTGAATCTCTATCATCGGGTAAATATTAAAATAGTATCTAGTTGCTTTTTAAAAGATTTTTTTTCGTTTCATAATGAAACACTGTACTTCTATAACTATTTGGTCACTATTCCTGATAGCGTAGACAATCTTCAGTAACCTATAAAATTTATTCCATATCAAACACAAAAGTACTTCTCTTCAGGAATTGATATGAAATTCATACAATTTATGTATTATATATCGTGTGGCCATAATTAATCAAGAGCTATTTGGAGCATGATAGGCAAACACTGTTGAGCCAAATACGGCCAAATCTGATATATATATCATATTATTCAGACCATGGGATTACGATTTCGCAAGAAAACGGTTTCAGTTCCGAATGGCGCCACCAGCGGGGAAACTGGCGTTGTATGATGAGCTAACCAGACCTAGGAAAGACTGCGGATCGCAGCAAATCTCCAGAGATTTGTCTCACGTGGAACAGTATTCGGTTTTTCAATGTTGCGAAAGTCACATGGATCAGGCGAATGTGCGGTACAAATCTTAGGGAATGCTTGACTAAGTCAATCATGCTTGAGGGGGTGCTCCACCCTGGATGAACACAGTCGTGCCAAGACATCTAGGCTGTTGAAATTTTGGAATCACGAAATTTCACAGCATCTCTGTTTCTATTGCACTGCAGTGACAGAATAGGTCCTGTCACTGGTCCTGTAAGGTCTTCGAAAAAGTATGGAACACTTACGAAGGAGGCGGTGAAGTCACACCACACTGTGACCTACAGGAGATGCAACGGCATCTGCTCAATAGCATGAAGGTTTTCCGTAGCCCAAATCCGACAGTTCTGTATAGTGACAGTGCCGCTGAGATAAAAATGCACCTAATCACTCCATGGGGTTAAATGTTACAAGCATCCCTTTATCCTCTTTCGAATGTATGTAGTTTAAGAATATCGCAATCACGACTTCACCAGGACAAGGCTGAGAAACTATTCGACGCTCTACAATCTTTACTGAAGAATAAATAGTGCCCTATATAAAATTATGATTTTTATACAGGACAGTATTTTTAATTTAGAGAACTACATAAAGAGGAAATGAAATTCGGACTATAGTTTATATAAATGTGAGTCAATAATTCCTCATTTAAACTTCTTAATGATCGATTACTTATTTTTCAAAACTGGTCAGGGATAGCCTAGTTTCCCAAATGATAAATTACGCTAACACATAATGGCTATTTCTAAAATAACATCGTTTTTAGTGTTATCAAAATTGGAAGTTTTAAAAGGTGTTTTAAAAACTTTTCGTGTCGTATGGAATACTAAACTTTTTTATTCTATTTTTGTGTAGAGTTGTGATTCCTTTTTCTCCATGTTTTTTATGTGCGAAGGAAAAGTATAATATCTGTAAAGCAGAAGATTAATAACAATTGATAAAAACTAGTTACCAAAGATTAATATGAAATATTTTTGGTTTTTGCTAAATTAGGTTTTCTTTATTCCATCTGAAGAAAATCCAAGATTTCAACAAATTCAAGAAGGAATAGCACTGATTTACAAGTTTTCTGCTGGCATCTCAGTTTATATAACAAAGGTGAGTATTCCATTTGTAGCTAAAATAACTGTGAATTAGCGAAGCACTGCCTGCTATCATACAATTATTCTTCAATGCGATCTTTCTATCCTTTCTATAGAAAATTGTACTATTTGGTATGGTTGAATTTAACATTACTATTAGCTGCGAATGAAACATTTTATACAAAACTTTATTTTCCTTGATTTTTCATTAAAATTCTATAACTTTTTAGAATATCCGGATGTGCTTTATATTTACAAAATTAAGTAAAATTCTTTAAATTAAACGCTTAATTTAAGCGATTTGAAAAGCGTTCAATTATCGGACTATAGATATTTAGTAAATATGTGTAAGAAAAAGTAAGATGTCCTTAAGAGGTTTCTATTTAATTTGAATCGAATATTAATTTGAATCGAATCGATGAGACCGTCTGCTTCTTTCTCGCCGAAATGATCGCGAAATCACTTTCTATGATTTCTGAAATAAGCAGTGTAAATTGTAATTCTATGTTGCATGTATTCTTTGTTTTAATTTTTAAATAACTGTTAATTTTGACTATAATATTCTTTACAAATAAAAAAGATTCGGTGTTAACGTATCGTTTGGCCCGTGTCGCCAGTCCCAAAATATGATTGCTAGAACATACAAATCGTGGTTCTGTCAAATCTCGTCCTATGTGAATCACACATTCACCCACCTCTTTTTTTCGTTTTACTCTAGCCATCACGATAAATATATACAAATACTTTATAAATAATCTCTTTCAGCAACGATTATTTATCTCTCAAAGCTGAGAAGATCCATTGCGGCGAAAACTGATGAATTGTGGGAAAGTTTCCGTCCTTTTCCGGTTTGATAGCGACACAACGGCCTTGACTTAGTGCCAAAGGTAGGTCGTCTCCAAACGTAGAGTCCGTTCTTTAGAGATGACATTATCACATGCGCGTCCAGCTTCATTGTTTGCGGTGTGTACCAGCAGATTAATAGTATTAATCATATAGTATTATATGATGCCACACTGTTTGTGCTCGAATTGGTCGACGAAAACGAGGATTTATTCGACTTCTTGGACTGACATTCTTCATTTGCTTGATTTGAATGTCATTGAGCAGCTTTGGGATCATAATGACAGGAATTTGCAGTTTGATGCACACCAAGGACTGCGTCTCAGCTATGGAGAGACAGCATTGACAAAAATGTTTGCCAAATACTTTCGGAATCACAAGGACTCCATACTTCCGCATATACTGCACAAAGCCCTTTGGTTGGTCGATATAATAATTTGTTGAACATTGTATAAAAATAACCATTAATTAGAAGATATTATTTTACAACGTGTTCAGAAAAAAGCATATTTTAATGGCGAATCTCTAAACTCAAATAAAGAAAAGATTAAAACTGAAACTATCTCGTTATAACGTTATATAACGTTATAAAATGTATTTTTGAGCATAATGAAACATATAATGAATACTTTTTTTTTACTGTTAATTAAAACAATGAATATTGTCTTTTTTTCCCATTTGCCAACTCTTCATTATTGTTTCAGATAATTAATGTGAATTTACCAAACCATCCTTGTGCCGACCTTCATATTGTTGAAAAATGTAGAGATGAATGTATTGAAAATTTACTGTACAACAATTTACCTTGCAGGTTAGTTAATTTTGAATCATATCAGTAAACATTTTTTCTCAATTCAAAGAATTTTTAGCGGTCCCATGTTACAGTTAACAAAGGGAACCGCTATTGCTTTTGTCACACTTTATGTCACACTCTGAAGCGGCTAAACGGTTAGAGATATTAGAATGAAACCTTCACCATTGTGTTCAGCATCAAAACGTTGGTGACACGTAAAAAGAAAATCAGACCTGTAAGACCACTCCCTGACCCCCCCAAATTAATGTTTTCCATATGAGTGTTAGTAATAATGATAACAATTAACACAGTAATAATACTGATGCTTCATACATAACAATACTAACAATTGCCAACAGGACATCATTGTTAATATTTACAAACGTATTGTTTTATAAATTCTTTAACATATCCAAATGATGCACAAAGCATTGTATAACAATTAACACAGTAATAATACTGATGCTTCATACATAACAATACTAACAATTGCCAACAGGACGTCATTGTTAATATTTACAAACGTATTGTTTTACAAATTCTTTAACATATCCAAATGATGCACAAAGCATTGTATAACAATTAACACAGTAATAATACTGATGCTTCATACATAACAATACTAACAATTGCCAACAGGACGTCATTGTTAATATTTACAAACGTATTGTTTTATAAATTCTTTAACGTATCCAAATGATGCACTAAGCATTGTATAACAATTAACACAGTAATAATACTGATGCTTCATACATAACAATACTAACAATTGCCAACAGGACGTCATTGTTAATATTTACAAACGTATTGTTTTATAAATTCTTTAACATATCCAAATGATGCACTAAGCATTGTATAACAATTAACACAGTAATAATACTGATGCTTCATACATAACAATACTAGCAATTGTCAAGAGGACGTCATTGTTAATATTTACAAACGTATTGTTTCATAAATTTTTTAACATATCCAAATGATACACAAAGCATTGTATTAGCGGACCTTAGGTGACAGCTTGCCTGTAAAACATAAAGGAACAGTCTTGCATTTATATGCTCTTGCTTTTAATTATTTTGTTTATGCAATTATGCATATTATGGGGCCGCTTTGCTTTTGACACTGTCTAAAAGCATTAATTACCTTGTTCTCTTATTTAGTTGCAAAACACACACCGTATTACGATAAAATTTAGAATTTAGAAAATTTGACCTGTCTCTGACGATATTATAAGAATACGCTTTGAAAGTTATTCCTATAATAATATTTCAATAATTATAACTTATTTTTGCATATTACTATCCAATAATACATAATAATCAAATAAATTAATTAGCAGTATTTTATAGGTGAAAAAATTTAAAAATGTTTCGTCACGTATAACAATATCACCAATCAAATTCTAAGTTATGGAGGCGAGTCAAATAAGAGTGAGAGTTATTTTTTGTTTCAATCACGCATTGAATACATGGCGGTGAAACAATGCTTCGTGAGAAGAACGAGTCTCGTAGGATCGGCAAAAAAAATTGTAAGCTCATACATTTGACAGCATTACGGCAACGAAGCACGAGCAAGAGTTGTCGGCAGTCGGATACGAAGAGATGGAGTCGGTTTCTGATGAAAAATCCACTATGGAAGCAAACTAAATGTAACAGCAGATATACCTCGAAAATGTTTTATCACAATCAACCATCTATCGCATTTCGATGGTTCAAACAGTTTAAGGATGGTCTTGCTTGTACCTCAAAGCAGGGCGGTCCGGGTCCTCCGTCCGGCGCGTCGAACGAGATCATGATTAACACAGGACCGTCATTGTTGAGGAATAACACTAGACAGGCCGGCGGACATGTTAAACATTTCCCATGGTAGTGCACGATCACCATTGTGCACGATCGCTTCCATATACAAGATGGGTGCCAAGATTGCTAACGCCATAGCAGAAGCAGGTGCGAGTAGAGGCGTGTCGGAAGCTTCAGCGTCTGGTAGCAGAATCGCTGGGAACGTACGCCTCCTAAGCATCTAAGGACCTGCATGGCCTATACCAGTACAGTTTTAAACTGTTTTCAGCTTTAATCTTCCATAATGAAGTTGTAAGATATCTTGATTAATTCAATTATTTCTCTTCACTGGATAATACCTTACCGTGTTCGCTAATCCAAATTGCGATTCGTCTCTTCGTCTATACTGTGTGATTCTTGCACATGAGAATTCATAGGCCACGAAGCTTCTATTAGTATCTTGTCTGTCGAATTTGTCACACAATTCTTGTATCTTCTTCTCACAAGGGAATGGTTAGGCTTGTCAGTACGAAACATCCCTTGAAATTTTTATCATTTATTCAGGACCTTAAGTAGTTGACGTATACCAAATTTTAGCTGCTTATATGCACTGAAAGGGGGTTAAAAAAAATGCTAAAGTTACAAGAAATACGTCATCACTCTTTACTTGCCACGACGTCACTATCTCTCGCTGGTTTGCCGGCGCTCAAGGTCACACGGATGGGACGGCAGAGCAAAATACTTACTTTTAAAATTATACTGTTATAATTAC
>JAFIDM010000006.1:5472835-5504996 GCA_023159025.1 Thereuonema tuberculata | reverse complement strand
TTAGATTTGTGCTGAAAAATTATTTCTTGTTAAGTTATTAAATGTCTTTAATTAATGTTTCTCATTTCAATTGTTAAACTTATTTCTTTTAACTTTTTTAATATATTTTAGGTTACCTTTTCTAAACAGCTCCTTATCAGAATGCAATTCCAGTCATTTATTTAATATATCTATTATGACATCAATACAGATAATGAGAAGAAAGCCAGACTGCATTCTTAAATGTCCAAGAAAATGTGAAGAATATATCTATGCTATCAATTCTGATGTAATATCAACAGACGAAAGCAGTTTTAAAGCGTATTTGATGAATAGCAGAATACAAATTATAAAAGAATTTAATTGGTATACTTTTCCCTCTTTATTATCTGACGTTGGAAGCATTTTAGGAACGTTTTTGGGCTTTAGTTTTCTGAATTTCATAGAAATTCTGGAATTCATCCAATATAAATTGAAGGTAATTAAGATTATTATACACTCACAAAATTCTATTTTATTATATATACACTACTGCTACTCGCGAATGGGCCCAAACGGAACACGCACTAACCCTCCTGACAATGTCAGGGCAAGGCTAGAAAATCAGACGAGAATTCACTTTCCGATATATATATATTGATATATATATTGCAACACCATGTAGGATTCATCAAGATGTGAGAAAATTTATTACACACATTACTAATAGTGATACAAACAAACGATTAAAGTTTCAGAGCAATGCAACAGCAGCACTTCAAATAATCAGTATGGTGTAAAGCCTCCACGAACTGCAATAAGAGGTAACATGCGCCGTGGCATTGACTCAAACAGGCCTTGGATGTGTTCCTGGGATATTGCCTGCCACGCTGCTGCGGAGTCTACGCTTCATCGGTATTGCCTGCTGGATGACAATGACGGGCTAGTTACCGAATGATCATATCCCAGACATGTTCAGTACGTGATATATCGGACGAACATGCAGTCCAGGAAAGAAGGGGCATCCGCCTTGCTTCGAAGACGATCTGGACATTCCTGGCAACATGTGTTGGAAATGGCTCCAGTAATGTGCTGGAGGAAGGGTACAACTTCAGACTCCACAATTCCAACAACGGTTGCTCTTGAGAGTGCCCACAATTCGTAGTAGCCGAGATCGTCTATGATACCACTTGTTCCCCAAACCATCACGTCTATCGTTCGTGCAGTATGGCGCTGGACAATGCAGTCTGGAAAATTACGCTCACCTTGATGTCGCCTAATGTGTATGAGACCATCATTGTAATCAAAGTTGAAGCGGGACTCGTCCAAAAACATGACATGGTGCCAATATGCACGCCTATTGTAATATAGGTGTCGATGGTTCAGGCTCAAGAGAATGTTCCATAGTCCTCTGCGCAGCAGATCGTCGAACCGTGGAACCAGACAATGTTAGACCTGTTGCCGTGTTTCAACGTTGTGTTAACACTCAAGATATGATATGAGAGCTACGTCTTCGTGACTTGCAGTCGCATGATGCAGACTATCTCGAAGTCCAAAAATTGTTGAATGATCTTGGAGCGCGAAGCGTAGATGATAGCAAACTGACGTGAATGTAAAGGTTCCACGAAGCAGAATGTGTCTAATATCGATGGCTTAGCGCAAAAGCAGCGAATATCCATGCTTAAGCTTATAGATATTCGCTACTTTTGCGCTATGCCATCGATATGATTCTTGTGGTCCTTATCACATCGATATCATTCCATCGGCCATTGGAACTTCCGTTGAGCCACAGGTGCTGTTTTTTGACAACTAAACTATTGTCATTTGCATAAGAATAGTGGAAAGCCAGTTCCACATAGATCCATTCCAATTCGGCGCTTCCTTAGTGGCACTTGAATTTTTTCTCTAATAGAATGTCTCTGTATAGGAAATACATACAAATACAGGGTGATTTATGAAAGTGGGTCAAAAATTGAGCCTTTGGTTCTACTCAAGAAAACAAGCAAAAAACTTCCTAAAAACATGAATCCAAAAATGAAAAGTTTTCGAGAAAAACGTCTTGTATCATTATTCAATGTAGGTGTGTTTGTTCCTTGATTTATTTTGTTGGCACAGTATAATGCGAAAAAACGTATTGAAACTATTCTTAAAAAGAAGCACAAATAAGCAAATAAGGCTCGAATGATTTAATAAGATTGATTAAAACATATTGTAAAAAATTAGCGTAAGTGAATGATGTGAAACACGGCTGCAAAAACAATTAATTGGTTTTCCTAAGCGTGGGCTGCATTTTTTCAATTAACAAAAAATTGTGATGTATATATATTTAATATTAAGAAGATATTTGTAAATATTATCTTTATTTATTATTGCTAAGGTATTTCAAAAAATAATTAAGATTAAAAACATAAATGCTCTAATTTCTTGAAAACCCCATCAATTGTATAAAACAATGAATAAATAAAGTTTTAAAATGTTTTACAGGTAAAAAATATGAAAGTAATATCGGACCATCATTTACAGAAGAATATTAGAAAAAGTGAATGTGAATCAGAAAACAATGAAGATAAAACAAAACAATCTTTCACTGGACTAAATGTGAAAAATATTCGTGGCGGTAGATTTTCCAATAAAGAAGTGGATTTCTCACTGAGTATTACAGGGGTTGATAGATTGTTGAATAGTGGTATCAGGAAATCACTGAAATTAATTTGGATATGTGCTTTATCTCTGGCCCTCTCTCTTTGTCTATATCAAAATTTCATTACATGCTTAGAATTTATAAATGGTTTTCCGGATACAAAAGTAGAATATGAACGGAATAGTTCAGTAAAATTTCCAACATTCACATTTTGCAGCTATGAACCTTTCATTTATTCCAAAGCTTTTGATAAATATAAAGAAATGTATATTTTTGAGCTTAACTTAACTAATACAAAAGCTGATGATGTTCATGTAAGCAAGCTACTGCAATTGCCAGATGTAAACGTTGAACTGTTGTGGAATCTAACAAGAGAAACTAAATTTGATAATGCTCTCATTCAGGTATTTTTAACTTCATTAAATTAATATTTCTTTCAATTCATTTACATTTAAAGTATTTAAAAAACAACGGATGTTAAAAATAGAAAATAAATTATTTATTTTTTTATTAGCATATTCGAATTTATCCAGGAGTTTCAATTTTCCACAATTATAGCGATTTGGAAGTAAATTTTGTGGATACTGTTTGTTGCAGTTGCCTATCTGTTAAATCACGTAAGTGTTATTTCTAGACAATTTTTGATAGCAAGATTTAAGCTAAGTATTAAGTTTTTAGACAATTTTTGATAGCAGGATTTAAGCTAAGTATTAAGTTTTTTGAAACTAATATTTTTTTATAAATATTTTATGGGAGAAAATATTGAAGTATTAGCAATTATCTAATCAAATGGAAACCAGGGTTTTTATTCAATCTTTAAAATTTAGTTCAAGCAAACACAATGAAATGGTTTAACCTTCTTAGTGTTTGATTTTTCTATTCAAATTCTTAATTTCTTAATCAGAAATGCATTGCCAACTAAGGCAAACAAATATAAACGGCTTTACATTTGTGGTTATTTTGTTTTAAATCCTTATAACAAAATTATACAAATTGAAAAATTCCATATTTTTATATTATAACTTTGTATTCTTACTTTATTTTCCCCATGTTAAGAATTAAATAGATATGTGGTTGTAATCGAGCACTGTTTTGTGGCTTCTACACACCGGAAACTTTTTGAAATGTTGCTTGAAGTTGTGAGGAAATAAATTTTATAAATGATAGAAATATATATAATTACGATTATTAATAATCTGTTATTTTTGTAGTTTAAACCACAATTTACAAACTGCACACGAATGTTTAAAGTAGCTTCTAATTTTTGCATGATAATCGCCAATTCCTATATCGGTTTCCTATATCTCAAAAAATTAGCATGTTAATCGCCAATTCCTATATCAGTTTCCTATATATCATAATTTAGCATGATAATCACCAATTTCTATATCAATTTCGAATAGCAACGAAACTGTTACTGCTTCTACAGCAAAGCCAAATTGTGAAAAATATATTAACTAGATTCAGTTTCCTGAGACTCAAACATCATTCTTGAAATCAACTTATTAAACAGTAGTTTTTGACCATGCAAGTCTGTTTCAATTTTGTTTGTATCATTATTAGGAATTAACTGAGAAATATGAATTCATTTATTGAGCTTGTCATTACACGTACTGTTGTAGATTAATTTCATTTATTTACTTCAAAATTTCAAAATTAAATAGGTAATATCAAAATAATAATCAAATTAATAGGAAAGTATAATTAGTAAAGAACAATATAACATTGAGGAAAAGATTTTACGTGCGCTGCTCATAATTCTGTAGAACAAAGGAGTAAGCCGGCACACCTGATTAATAATGAGTTGAATTTAATAACTGAACATAAAGAAGTACAACGCGGTTTCGGTTATATTCTAACCATCTTCAAGTACATTAAATTACAAATTGTGAAAGTATTTATACAAATGAATAGATATGGTGGAATTTTCCTAAGGATCTCATTTGCATGAATTGACGTCTTGCTTGGCAAGGCTCCACCTAGCGGGAAAATGTTGAAGCTCCTCGTGTAAACAATTCCCAGGTGCTTGCTGAGAACTGCGGAAGTAATCAAAGATTCCTGACAACCATGAATTGCAAGGTCCATCTGAAGAACTAAAATAAGCTACAAGCACTTCAGGGAATAAAACAGAAAATCGGATATGGTAAACAGTAAATAAAATTGTGAAAATACCAAATTAAAAGATAAAATAAAATAAAATAGGACCTTCTGAGTTTTATATGAAAATAGTAATTAAATTTAAAAAATTAAAAATTTAAAAATTAAATGAGTTAAGAATAGAATTGAATTAAATGGAATGAAATAAAAACTGAATTAAATGAATAAAAGAAAATTGGATTAAATATTAAAATTTACAATTAAATAACATGATCAAATTATTTGATCTTACAAGAATTTATATTTTATTTATATTTCTACAAAATTCTTCTGAACTAAAATAAAATTAAAATTAAAATAAAAGATTGAAAATGTGGATCTAATGATTGAAAAACAAAGGAGTTGCAATTAGAATTGATTAGTTAATTAAACAAAATACAGTGCACTGAAAATTGGAACAAACCATTGCAAGAGCGTAAAGAAAAACTCACTTAAAACAGTCATTACTGTTTTCCAAATTAGAAATTTGTGTTCATGAGAAAATTAAATATGAATCGAGTTCAGATATGCATCAAGTACAAATTAACTAGGATTGTATAGGAAAGAAAAGCTGTAACTTAGAATTAATTAGTTATTCCAATCCCATAATTTAATTTTTTTCTTTCCTCTTTAAAACTTGTGAAGATCGTATTCAGACATAGAAGGCAGTCTTAAATTATCATTATAAGCATTAGGAGTATACAAAATCATTAAAATTTCCATACATTTCCTTTGGAATTTTTGTTACATTTAATCAAAATCTTACCGTTCTCAAGGAGAATATGGTGCTCATGTTCTCTTGAATGTTTATACGTTAGGTATTCCGTGTTACGTGCTTCATACTCTCTCTGGTGGTCTCCCACTCGCTGCTTCAAGGATCTTCCGGTCTCTCCAAGGTAAATACATGAATTGTCCTTGCAAGGGATGGAATACACTAATCCCGTGGTTTCGTGTCTAGGAACATTTGTTGGAACAGCTAGCATTCTTCCAATTGTATTGATGGCTGGCGATGTGACCGTGATCCGATATGGCGCACAAATATGTTTCAATCTTGTGAACAAACTGGAGTGGTAAACCGATAGGAACTGTTGTCTAGGTTTAGGGTCGGAGGATAGAATATTATTGTAGCACTTTTTAATTACTCTTTTGTAATGCGTTTGAATAAAGTCAGAAGGGTAACCATTGTTCATTAGTAGATTTCTTATTTTCTTTAATTCAATGTCAAAAGCTCTTTCAGTACTTGATAAATGGAAAGCTCTCTGGACGAACATTGAAATAAGGTTAATCTTAAAAGCCAGAGGGATATAAGAACCGAAATTCATAAGTATACCTGAGTGTGAAGGCTTCCGATATACACTAGTATGGAAGTTGAACTCCGATCGTGTAATCATGACGTCGAGAAAAGGAATACTGTTATTAATTTCCATTTCAATGTCAAACTGAATATTAGGGTGAACCTGTGCAAATATGTCCATTATACCCAAAATTAATATATCCTCCTTGGAATAACAAATGATGTCATCAACATATCTGTAGTAGATTGGAATATTAACTTGTCCTATGTCCAATAACAGCTGCGCTATGTCCTCAATATACATCATAACTATCTCAGCTATGATAGCGGAGGCTGAAAGCCCTATAAAAAGACCTTCAGTCTGTTTGTAAACGGAATCCTGATGAATAAAGAACTGCAGATTAAAAAGCGCTCGTACTATAGGCATTAATTTCTCAATTTCCCTTTTTCCTACAAAGATATTACTTGTTTTTTTAACGGCGTGCTAAAGGCGTGCTATTTTCTTTATATGTATAGATTTTTTTTGTCTCAAATTCTTTTGCTTCGAGACTTGGTTTTTACCCTGTGAGTTGAATCATGACATTTATTTTTCTTCTTTTCTTTTAATAAGCTCACTTAATAGAATATCAAGGACTGTCAACAAATTTGTTATTTATGAGAACATTAACGGAATCCAGAATAACACAGGTAATCTTAATAATAATAATAGTTTAGTTTAATCTAAACCAAGCCACTTTCTTTCAAATATTGGAAGTTACATGATTATTTTCTGACTTACTCTTGTTTTAAAAAAACAATGAAACAAACAAACACTTAAATTATAAAAATCGATTTTTTTCTTCAATATTATATTTATTTCTCTTAAATCAACTTACAGAATGGCTCAATACAAACAGTAGTGAAACACGAACGTCATGGTTTCAGTTTCGCTAGGGAAGTCCAAGTGGGCCTCCTCCCTGACGACACAGAGTTCGTAGCGGCTCACTAAATTTTGTGATATATCCCGAAATAGTGGCTGCTGCATTTCGCGGAAGACACGAAGAACCTCCTTTTTGAGTTCGGGAATATGGGTGTGGGATGTGCACGGAAGACACGTTCCTTAAGAATTCCCAAGATTTACGCATCGGTAGAAATGAGGTCTGGTGAATGTGACAGATACGGAAAGTCTGAATGGAGAGAGGACAACACCTTTCATCAATACCTTTCCATGAAAGGTGTTGATGAGAGAATCTCTATATATCCGGGTTGTGTGTCAGGTTGCGCCGTCCTGTTGAAACCGTTAATCTGCAAAGTGAATAGTCCTCCTCCCTCGGCAGAAGGCACAAATGTCGTAGATGAATAGGAGTAGGTATGTGTTCATGTAGCGATGTTGATTTTGTGTCACCGGAATCCCATCTTCCTCAATGAAGTAGGGACCAACGACACCGTACCATAAAACCGCACACTACAAAAGATTATTTTCCTGCATGATATCGATTAATTTAACCTGTAATATGAATATGGGCCTTATCGGAGAACCAAATTCTATTCATGAACTCCGGTATTTCATGGGTCATGGCAAGAACACGGGCACAGTAGAGTTTCCGGCCTCCTTATTGCCCTCCGTGAGCCAATGCGCAGTCTGGATGGGTGTAGGAGAATGCTCCGAGACCTTCATGTTTCTTTATAAGGATGCCAAGCGTTAAGGCTGTTTTCCGTTCACTACACCGAAGACGACTACAACACTTGATCCAGTACCTCCCTTGATTTCATTGATTATTGCAGTTCTGGGACGCCCTGTACATCCTCGCGCTGCATCAATACACTACCGGTTCGTCTAAACTTGTTAATCACTGCTAGGATGACGCTGTTGCTGAGTGCACGTTTGCTGATTTGCTGCGCAAGCAACACCTTGTCTTTCTGTATACTAGGTCCATTATTACGGCCTAATCCGTATGAGCGAAAATATTACTCCACCATAAACACCTTTTCCTCTGCTGTCAGCACCATTATCACAAGTCCAGTGACAGCCACGGCAATAGAATGTTCCACATCGTATTGTGTTCTCGCCGAGTCATGGTTCTGACTCATTCCATTTGATGGAGTGTTTCAATATAGTTTTTTTGGGCCACTTCAACTTATTAATTTTTTAATAACAATCTAAGAATTATTTTCTACTTAAATTCTTTAAATAGTTAGATATTTTTTAGGCTGAAATATTTCGTTGAATTATTTAGCATACACTATATAGCCAAAGTATCCGGACACCAACTGTTGTACAATCAGACAGTCATGGTGCACATAAAAAGGTAGTCCCCACTACAGGCCTTGCAGGCCCTTAGGCTCGCGGGAAATAAGGCTCCGGCGTTTCTTGACCAACGGGATTACGTTGAGGTCGGATGGTCAGCCCGACGCCCGCCTGCCTTTAACTCCCGGGAAAGAAACCTGGTACCCATTCGACAGAGGACTGGGTAGGCCCTAAGACCCGTTTGGAGGAGAATGGAGCGTGGAAAAATCCCCGGTCTCGGTGGAGGCCGGGGACGAACCCGTTACCTCCAACCTGCAGCCAAGCGTTCTTATCCACTCGGCTACCGGGCCCACCATGTGGCACATAATAGAATTTCGGACGACTCTTGCAGGCATCATAGCCTGCATTCAGCTGGGAAGACTTTCTCAAGATATCAGCAGGAATTTCCTTCCCTTCATCCATGAGATCTGCAGTAAGTTCGGCCACTGAAGAAGGACGGTTGGGATTGGTTCGTAATCTGCGTCCGAATTCTTTCCAGAGCGAAAAATATTCTAGGGGCTTCAGATAGGGACTGTGGGAAGGCCACATCAATAGTTCAACACAGCCTTCGCTCTGTGGCTAGTTATCCTGTTGATATAGAAACGGTTCTTCTCCGAATTATTGCCAGAGGGTGGGAAGAGCAGCGTTGTATAGAATATCGACAAACATCTCAGCGTTCATGTTCCGGTCAGAGGAACTAAGGGACCTAATCCAAACCACGATAAACAGCCGCAAACCATGATACCTCTGCCACCAATCTTGACAGTTGGCAAAATACACTCGGGTAGGGAGCGTTCTCCCGGCTTCCTTCAAACTCAGACGGATCCATTTGAGGAGCTTAGTTTCAAAACCCGCCATCTCCAAAAATTGGAAAGTTCGAACCAATGGAGTTTTTGCTTAGTTCAAATCAAAATCCGCCGTTTGCATACAGTTTAACTTCAGAAACAATGTATTGCAATACGATTTCGATACGAGTGCTGTTTCAAAGCCCGCCATGTTCAATAGGAATGTATTAACCAATCCCTATTTTCCGAAAATTTATTTTTGGAGATGGCGGGTTTTGAAACTAAGCTCCTCATTTATCAAACGATCGAACCGCCGTTTAGCATTCACCTTGCTTACGTGGGCCTGCTGGCCGCACAACCGTGGAAATTTCTGTTTTAGCTTCCGACGAACAGTCCTGGTGCTAGCGATGACGTCTGAAGCTGTTTGGAACTATTAGTGATCGTTGTCAAAGGGGAAATTGCTGTTCAGGGTTACATGGCTGTGATCTGTAAATTTATTTGGCCTACCACTGCGATTTCCTGCCATTGTCATTCCAGACGTTTCCGATTTACAGTTCATATCACTTACAGTTGATCGCGGCACCTGTAGCAAGGTCGATATTGCACAAACCGGTTTGTTGCACCGATGACATCCAATGATCACGCCACGTTCGAATCACTCAGCTCTGCTGACTTACTCATTGTCTGTGTAACGCCCGTTTATGACCGCCCGATTCTGCGGTGACTATTTTTTGTCATGTTACGACGTTATAGAACGCGATAAAAGTCACATC
Source organism: Thereuonema tuberculata (assembly GCA_023159025.1). Taxonomy (NCBI): domain Eukaryota; kingdom Metazoa; phylum Arthropoda; class Chilopoda; order Scutigeromorpha; family Scutigeridae; genus Thereuonema; species Thereuonema tuberculata. The sequence continues at coordinate 5,495,143 of JAFIDM010000006.1, read as the reverse complement.
CACTTCTTCAGAGGGGTGTTCGGATGCTTTCGGTCGCGTAATGTATTCACCATTTTAAAAGATAGACATGAAAGATCTACAGAAAGAAACTGCATTGCAATAAATCTAAGTTTTTACACAGCTGCTTCTTCGTTTTCCTTTTTTAACAGATTTTCATTCATGATGAATACGAGGATCCACTACTTCTTGATCCACTGCTTGCGATTCCAGCAGAGATAGCTATCAAAACACTAACACTAGCTCCTACAAAGGTAAAAAGATATTATAAAATTAACAGCAACACGAATTTTGGCCAAACTTAATTTCGAAAAAAAAATTATATAATTTTAAATGTGAAGTTACAGAAATATTGAAAATTCTGCTTTAAATCAGTATAATTTTTAAGGATAGGCAGGAATTTATAAATTAATAGTTATAAAATTGAGAATATTGTAACTCGCAAGATGTAATGGATTGTAATCTGTTATAATCCATTAAATCTTCGAAAATCAGTTCCGCTGAATCTTCCTAAAGTTGGTAAATACATTGTAATAATGGAAACAAATTGACAGACGCACATATTTAAATTAAAAATATTAAAGTAATACCATATTAATATACTATAGACCAATATATAATAGCCGTTGGTCTATGGCTATCTTCAGGTACACATACAAAGAATATATACTCCGATTTATACAGCCATTCAAATAACAATATGAAAATATATTAAAGCAACGCTGTGAACACAACGAGGACGTCATTACGTCCCATCCGAGAACAGCCTTCCTAAATTCAAACCCATTCCGGAATAAGTCAGTTTCCGAACACCGTAGTGGAAACACCGCCATCGTGGCGAACCAGTAGGATATCAAAAAAGGCAATCGATCTCTCCTTTTCAACTTCAATGTCCATAATGATGTCGTGATGAGTGCAGTGGAATACAATATGAAAAGTTTTAATTCTAGACTTCACCAGAACAAGCTTCAAGAAAAAGAAGATAATTTGTTCGGATAAAATAGTTACTCATTAAAAACGGAAGGAACGTAAGAAGTAAAACAAATTAAAATTTACAGTACCCTCTATAGGCCTATGTGGCTAAACACAGTTAAACTCCATGATTTTCTGACCAACTGGACGAAGTTGGAGTCGGTGGGCTAAGCGCGATGACCTCCCGCCTTTAACTACCTGAAACAATAGCTATTATCCATTCTACAGAGGACTGGGTAGACCTTAGGACCCTTATGGAGAGAATTCTGCTTGGAAAAATCAACAAACTCCGCCGAGGAAGAACGTAGACCTAATAGCCCCCCTCAAGAAACTTACCATTTGGCTATAAATCCCATGAAGTAAAACAAATACAAGCTTAAAACTGCAAAGAAAAAGACAGAAAATGTTTTCTTTACAGTAAAGCAAACTATACAGCAACTAACTGCTGAAATCAAGGAGATACATCACTAGAACACAAGAAATAGCCGAAGAATTCTATACAAATTTAAAATAAAATCTTTAAAAAGTTTTAGTGTAGGTAAGAATAGTGAAATGTTCGAATATAAGGATACGGTAAATATAAGGAAAAGAAAGCAAAACATTCATAGATGTACTACAAAAGACATTTAATGTGCAGGTAAGGAATCAGTGAACTATAGAATGTTGACTTTACTCACATGATTTTGAGTTGGATGATTTTCATTCACATCTTACAGGATTCTCAGAAAAGTTGGGATGGGCGAATTAGCTTCATTTTATAGTGAAGTTAATTTTCCAAACAGTGGTAGATCGATTAATTCTAGGATGACGCTCCGCGGTTGGAGTTGTCGCTAGGTCATTGACCTTTCTCCTCTCAGTACCGGGGTTCGGTTCTCACTTGGATTTCGTGATGGCAGATGATCAGCGCTGGGCAGGTTTTCTCGGGGTTTTGCCGTTTCCCCTGCACTTCTCCCACTTTACTGTCTCAGTCTTTCTCTCCATCTGTCCTTACTTCAGTGGGTTAGTACAAACTACTTCCGGTCGCAGTGCTTGGCTTCCCAGCCACCCACATTCACAACATAAACATAACATAACTCTAAGATGAAAGACAAAAAACTTTTAATAGTAATGGTTTAAAAACATTTGTCATTAACAGATTATTTGAAAGGTATCAGGCTCAGATTAAAGCTTCAATAGGAAGTTTCACTTTTATTCTATAATGGTAACTTCAAATAAAACGAAGACAAAAGTGATCAAAAGTTGTGAAGCTCAAGCTTCACTATTTTCACTGGCCAACGAAATCCTTCGATTCTATGTATAATGTCAGACAATTTCGAAAGAATTGTATTACACAAGAGATTTGAGCCTGTTAAAAAGACTGTTCAACAAAATAAAATCGAAATACATAGTCAAAGAAGTACTTATATGAAATCTTAAAGTCTCTGAGATTAGCACACATAATGAAGGTGAAAGACCTCTTTTATCTTCGTTTTGTGCGTCAAATCCCAGAAACTCATAGTTTTCAGTAGATGCATCCAAATTCGCGTAATGACTGAAAGTACTCACTGCAAATTTAATGTATCTTGTTATCGGAATTGTTGTGCAATCCAGTCTCAAAACACAAATAAGTCTCGGCAAATCTATCTGGATAAGTCCTAGAGGACAATTCACAGAGATTCAATACATAATACATTAGTGACTTGCAGTTTTTAAAGGAAGCAAATGCTTATTTAAATCTGAAAATTAAGGGACGCGACTGTTATTGTTTTGTAAAAATTAAGAACAGAAAAGAATTTGAGAAATCCTTTTAAAGGCAGCATTAAGCAATTAAAGATTGTCATAAACATATCAATCAATGAATTTGAGACAAGAGCAATGAGTCATCTTTTAGAAAAAGAAGAGTTAACATAAATGATGCTGAAGTCCAGATGTAGTTTTGTAACAAATGTGTTTACTTTAGAACTTGATTTCTATAGTTTTAGACTATTGACTCTTCTTCTTGCTATTCTTTAGTGTAATTAGAATTATTAACACACAATGCCAAATTTTCATAACAAAAATGAAGAATTTTTTTAAGATAAATAAAAATCAAGATATATTCAGGAACGAAGAAACATTTAACAAATGTCTATTTGTAGGTGATTCGTCTACATCATCCTAAAAGGCCAGCTGCGAACCAATCAGATGTAGTAAATTGTGAACGGAATTGCTTAAATCGCTTGATGGAGGAAAATATACCTTGCAGGTACTATTTTTTAATTCTTTCTTTTCTTTTCAGGCCGCCATCTAAATGTTTAAACTGTCAGATTGTAAATCAAAATTTTTCTAACATGCATTACAAATATTGATTTTATTAAGAAAATTTCACTATTGTAATTTTGTTACAGGTTATTACTTTAAATCTATAGTACTTGGAGAAATTCTACTTATATAACTTTCCCTCTTGCGAGAGGTTTGGAGATGTATTTTGCCTGAAGAAGCGGTTCAATAAGAGTCTGTAAAAGTAATGAAATCAGGAGATGGTAAGAGGGAAAGTTATGTAGGTTATTCATTTAACAAATACAAAAATTGCAGAATACTTAATGGCAAACAGGATTTTTTTTAATTGCAAATACTTTCAAATAATTTCAAAGTTTGCTTCTTAAGTATTTTGTTCAAAAATAAACGAAATATTACAAAGTTTTACTTTACTTTATTTAGCAATCTTAAATTGTTCAAGACCCGTTCTTTGAAGTCTAAATATACCTAATTTTTGTTAAAATAAAAGAAATTTGACTTGATTTCGTCGTAATTTGTCATCGTAAGGAAAAATTTAGATGACTGATGTAAATTGTAGGTTTTCGAATGAAAATTTTTTTACTTGAATTTTGGAGTAAATTCAAAAAAATTCGTCCTTACAATAAAAACAGGGTGAACTGTAGTTAAGTGTGAAGTTTTAAATTATTTTTTTTTAAGATTATTTTATTTTTCAATATTCATAATAATGATTATTTTAAGAAATCTATATTAAATAATTTTATCGATTCTTATATTTATCTTCATTCTATTACTTGATTTTTAATCTGTGGCCTCTAGAATCGGAAAGGCGGATGTGCCAAAAGCTAGTCGAGAAAAACGCGTTCAAACTTTCTCAGTGTTTTCACTCCATTTCGCGCAGCGAGGAAATTTAAAATGGAAATTTCGTTCTTTTCCGATGCACATTAACGAAATAAAATCACTAAAAAAAAACCAGAAAGTTCATAGTATATGCTAGGGTAAATAAGGAAAAAAATGTTGTCTCCTATTGTAATGGCCTCATTTAATATATTGCTAGTAAAGATGCTTTGAACAATCTATTACCACAAGCTGAATCGACGCTTTGACAAAAATAATTGAAATTTCTCCGAACCGTTTTGTGATCCTTAGTTTTGTTCTTTTAACGTTTTTATGTTTGTTAAGTCGGCTACTTCCTAATTAATTTTTTTTTGATTGTTCTATAGATTACCGTTTATGAAGAACTCTGAAAAGAAGTGGTGTGCAACTCCGGAATCCTTCAACTTTTCACTTGAAAAATCAAAAAGTGTCTTGACATACTTCATATCAAATAACAGTTGCAGATGCCCAGTAAGATCCCACGAGTATTTATATAAGGCTGATATTTCTTATTACCCTTTTTCACTACTGAAATTGTTAGATCTTTACCTTATTTTGTTTCAAAGCAACATTGTATTGGTCTTTAGCGAATATTTTAAATTAAATATTACTTCTTTTTTTGCTAAAGTTTGCGGGAACTTGGGTCTATTTCTTGGTATTTGCATTCCGTCGTTAATTGAAGGTTTGGAATTTATTTTCTATTCGTTTAATGTTCGAAAGGCGACTCATTTTAGAAATAAAAAATAGTAATCGTTACCGTAATAATCTGTGATGTTTGATTTGACGAAACGTATTCTGAAAACTTTAAATTAAATGAAGAAAGTTAAAAGGACCAAAATACTTGTGAAACCGATGGCATCACAAATAAAAATTATTCATAAAAATTCCTAAACAAATAAAAAAAATCAATTCATGCATCTCACTGAAATAAAAAAAATTTATTTCAGTTTTAGAAACATCTTTTCAATTAAAAAGAATCCGTCATTGTATTTCCCAAAATAACATGATTCTTTTACTATATCACGAATATACTAAGAAACATAGAAAGATATCGCGGTCCTTATTACAAATATCTACAGTTATTTTAAAAATTGATAAAAAATTAAAAGTTTAAAAAAACTGTATTTATAAAATAAGCTTTCTGTAAATTAACCTTCAAATAACTATCAATTGTTGGAGTGATTTGAAAAATAAATAAATTTGTATTGCAAATTTAAAAATCTCCGATTCACCAAATCCAGAGGCATATAAGGCAATTGAGTATGTTCAGTAATTTTGTTATCCTTTATTCTAACAGACATGGAGCAAATACGTTCTACAAATTAAGCAAATAGTGAGCAGGATTGTTTCCCTTATCATGCCCTGCACTAATATTCTGGAGGGATTGGAATTTCCTGAAAAAAAATTATAGTGCAGCGTAGCTGTTTTAGTAACTTTATTGATTTCTAAAATTAAATAAAAGTTATTACAATCCTCAATTTTTTTCACAAAGATTTAGAGGTTAGGTAATTCATGTCTTGATTAAGTTGTTAGTTTAATTGCTAAGGTAAAGAAGAACAGTTATTTTCTAGCATCAAGTAATATTAAATAGCAGCGAATTTATAAATGTGGAAATTATCTTATAAAACTTATAATATTAAGACTACAAAGAGAAAATGATTCATTAATTTCTTAAAAATGCCCTTTATTTTTTTGAATTTCTACTTGTGAAATTTTTCATTACTATTAGCTTCACGAAAGAACACCAATCAGTTAGAAGAAGTGATAATTTTATCATCTCGTTTATAGATTGTGTTGATTTCTTTTTAACAGAAACTTGCAAAGCCTCTTTTTTAATCCACTGCAACAAAATCATCAACAAAAGCAGTAGGGTGTGGAGTTATATATTTTTTGTTATTTTTGTTTCTTTTGTAGCTTGTGGGGAAAGTTTAAGAGTAAATGTTTTCGGAACTGCTTAAGCTCGGTCAAGAAAATAAAAGAAAAAAAGAATTCAAATTCTGCTTACTAAGCCAATTTAGAATGAATTATATAAAAAAAACTTATCTACTGGTAATTTCGGATATATTTTTAACAAATTTTCTATCATCAACCTAAAATAAAATCAATTATAATATTTATGCAATGTTCTATTCATCCTCTTTAAAACAAAAAAGCTTCATTCCTATTAACTCTAGACCAACATTTAATGTGTGTATTGATATTTCAAAATTATAACTATTGGTAATTATATTTTACGCTGTATCTAGTTGTTTTAGAAATAGCTTAACTGTTTTAGAAATAACCTGTTTTCATAATATTCTACAATATATTTTAATGTATGTATGTCTATATTGCTATCTGTCTGTCTATGTATCATACAAATTTATAAGGAATAAACGTTATTTTACAATGTAAATCAAGTAGTTTTAATAAAAGTAGAATTTCTTTGTATATAAATAAAAGTCTCATTAAAAAAAGTAATGTTTTTAACTGATGTGAAGTATTCTCAGAACCAAGAAAACAATTAGCTTATGATTGCTCGAAGTTTATAAATGCAACATAAATGTTACGATATATTTAGTGTTTAATTTATCATACATTCAACTGTACTGCGTAATCTTAATCCAGTGGCTTAAAAATAACACTGTGAATATTTAAAGTAAAAGAAAGAAATAACCTTACATGAAAAATATTTACCTCAAGTAATTATTGTAAATCAAAATGGAATACAAAAACTGGCAGATAAAACAAACTTCTTAAGTAACTAAAAAAGTTAACAATTGTTAACAGTTAAGTAACGACTCATCATTATTAAACTAAGCAGATCATAACATCTAATATGATATTAGACAAATATAAATAAATTCTTCAGCACATAACATTAGTATTTAAATAGTTTATTTAAATACTGAAAACAAATTTTCGGGAATCATACATATTCCCTTTATCAAGCCAGAGAGCAAAAATAAATAGAATAAAAGTAACAAATAAAAACGGATAAAATAACAACAAAGTTCAAAGGCATTAAACATCAACAAATTCAATTCTTGTTGCAATAATATATTCCGCGGCGAGCCTCAGCTAACGGACGGGTCGAAGGTGGCGGATAGCGGACGGCCCTCAGATATGAGGGTTAGCTACGAATAAGGGGAGACCCGAATAAGTAGTCCCGGACCGAGGCGGCAGGACAGGGAGCGTGGGAGAGTAGTTTGTGGCGGAGCTACACGCAGTAAACACCACATATGCTCAATGCTGGTCCTGTGTCAAAGCGAGTAAGCACCGCTATAAGTGCTGCCCCCGCTGTCTTGCGGGTAGGGATTAGCCCAAAGACTAAGGGAAGGAAGACCCTAACAGAAAACCAAAGGGCAGAAAGACCTCTTTAGGCATAGAGAAGCCAATCTTTCTACGGGAGAAAACCCCGACTGACAAATCATGGCCCTCCAAGTTGGGGGTTGACGATGGGCTACCAACCTGTCTCGGAAAAATAACTATCGGTAATAATGCAACACAAGAGCCTCGGATAGAACTGATCTCTATGGGACGACCTGCGCGAGAACATGGACAACGAAAGAAGATACATCTTGGAACCTGGAATGTCAGAAGTCTGTACCAACCTGGGGCGGTAAAATGTGTGGTGAGAGAGGCGGACAGGTATGGACTAGACTTGCTGGCTCTACAGGAAATAAGGTGGACAGAGACCGGATCCATGGAGATGGAAAACTATGTCTTGTTTAATGGAGCCTCTGATGCAAACCATGCACTAGGCACTGGTTTTGTGGTGAGGAAAGCATTTTGTACCCAACTTACAACTTTTGATACAATCAATCCCAGAATCTCACTTGTGACAATAGACATAGGAAAACATAGAATCACACTTATAAATTGCCATGCCCCCACTGAAGAGAGTGATGATATCAAGAAAGATATATTCTACGAGGAACTTGAAACTGTCTTGGACAGTATCCCAACTGAGCACTACAAAATCATCTTAGGGTATCTGAATGCAAAAGTAGGGAGAGAGGCAGCCTTCAAAGGAACCATTGGACAGCACAGCTTACATGATGTGAGCAACGATAACGGCTGTAGGTTGGCTAACTTTGCGACTGCAAAAGGCATGTTCATAAGTAGTACTGACTTTGACAAGAAAAGAATATATAAAGGAACTTGGGTTTCCCCAAATGGGAAGACAGTGAACCAGATTGACCATGTGGTAGTTGAGACACGAATAAAGAGGTGGATTCAGAATGTCAAGACGGCTAGAGGTGCCGAATGTGGATCGGACCACTTCCTTGTCAAAGTAGCGATGGAGGCAATCTGGAGACCCAGGAAATACAAGAGAATGCGAAAAATCACTCGGTTTGACCAGGAAAACTTGAGCAAAGATAATATAAGAGATCTTTTTAAGATCAAATTAACTAACCGTTTTGATTTATTGGAGAATGAAGAGGATGAAAATACCGAGATTGAGCAGAAGTGGAAGGCAATCGCAGATGCAATTAAGGAAACTGCTCAAGAGGTAATTCCAAAACGGATTAAAGGAAAACGAGTGTGGTTCGATGAGGAATGTGAAGAAGCTATCCGAGAGAGACAGAGAGCCAAATTACTTTGGGTGCAGGGTAACATGCAGGATGAAGAAAATTCAATGTTCATGGAGGTGCGACGGCGAACACAGGCTACACTAAGGAAAGCAAAGAGGAAATATGTAAGAAACATCATGGAGGAAGCCAAGCAAGATTTCCATGGAAATAGAGCTAAAGAATTTTATAGGAAAGTGAAGAAGTTTAAAGGACAGTCAAACCCTCAACACAAATTCATAAAAGATGCCAATGGAAGGATGCTTACAGATGAGCAAAGGATTGGAAGAAGATGGATGGAATACTTCAGGCACTTACTAAATTGCGAAGAACCTAATGAATTACTCGAGTTTTCCGATCCGGTAACTGTGGACCCAGAGTATCCCCCACCCACCATCGAGGAGGTAAATAATCAGATTAAAAAACTTAAGAATGGCAAGAGTCCAGGAGAGGATGGGATTCCCGCTGAACTTCTCAAGGCTGGAGACGCGGCCCTCTGCTCCAGAATTCACAAGCTTATTGAGATGATATGGACAAAACAGACTATTCCAGAGGAATGGAAAGTAGCGGTGATGTGCCCCATTCATAAAAAGAAAGATATGTCAGTCTGTGACAACTATAGGGGTATAGCGCTACTCAACATATGCTACAAGATCTTCTCTGGCTGCTTACTTGAGCGAATCAAACCCCTGACTACAGGAATAACTGGAGAATACCAAGGAGGTTTCCAAGCAGGGCGTTCAACCACGGACCAGATTTTTATCTTAAAACTGATCTGTGAAAAGATGTACGAATACGATCAAGAGCTGCATCTCCTCTTTGTTGATTTCAAGAAAGCCTACGATAGTATTCATAGACCGAGCTTGATTAAAACTATGATAGAGTTTGGCATCCCAAAGAGTTTGGTGAGACTGGTTGAGCTATGCGTAAATGACACAAAAGCTAAGGTTAAGATAGGTAATAAAAAGACAGAAAGTTTTCAAGTAGAGACAGGATTAAGACAAGGAGATGGTTTATCACCTATCCTGTTCAATTTGGCACTCGAAAAGGTAATGAGAGAGTTCAACAAAGAGAACCTTCAGGGTGTTCAAATCGACAATGAAAATATTGCCTACCTGGCCTATGCTGATGACATTGCCTTATTGGCATGTACACAAGAGGAATTGAAAAGAAGTATTCAGACCCTGGAATTGGTAGCATCGAGATTTGGACTGCAAATTAGTATTGAGAAGACTGAGTACATGATCGTTGGAAGAAAACTCCAGAGTTCCCAAGACCTAACAGTTAATGGCACCAGGTTTAAACATGTAAAAGAGTTCAAATATCTTGGATCAATTTTCACTGATGTAATGTCAATTGAAACAGAGATAAAGGCAAGACTGTGTGCAGGAAACAGGTGTTTTTACTCTCTGGACCCGGTTTTAAAATCCAGAAGTTTATCTCAGCAGCTAAAACTAAGACTATACAAAACATTAATTATGCCAGTGGTTCTTTATGGTTCTCAGACCTGGAGCACTCGAAAACAAGACCTTGTTCGATTACTGACATTTGAGAGAAAAGTCCGTAGGAAAATTTATGGACCAATCCAGGATGAAGCTACGGGAGAATGGAGAAGACGACACAACGCCGAACTTTACGAGCTTTACAAGGAGCCCAATATTGTGGGGGTGATGAAAAGTAGGAAACTTCAATGGGCAGGGCATGTAGTGAGGATGGAAGAAACAAGGTGGCCCAATATTGTATTGGATTGGACCCCAACAGGCAAAAGACCAGTGGGAAGACCTAGGAAGAGATGGATGGATGGATTGAGGGAAGACTTCTTGCGACTGGGACTTTCGGAGAGCTGGAGACGGGTAGCTGAAAATAGAGACAGATGGAGAGCCTTGGTTGTTACATCGCGCGGTCCCCTGGGCCTGATCGCGTAAAGTAAAGTAATAATCAGGAAAGTAATAATATTAATAATATTAATAATCAGTAAAGTAAAGTAATATTAACTCAAATAAATGTCACTTATGATAACAAAAATTGGCAATCATTACTAACTAATCAATTAATTACATTAATAATAATTTACCACTTCAAAAGTTGCTATTTGAAGCGATGTAATATGATATTGTTCAAATAATATACAAAAAAATGCTGGTGTGATTGTTGCAGTTTAGAAGTAATAAATATATATTGAATTCTGTACGAAGTAAACTGTGCAGAAGACATGTTTATCCATTCTCTTAAAGTTTAATAGCAGAGGAATGAAGAAGATAAAGAAAACGGGTCAGGAATAACAAAAACCAACAGTTTAAAAATATCTTTATTCGCTTCCAAATTGTCTTCTTAAGCGAGTTGAAAGGGGTTTCGTTCAAAAGACAGGGTTATCATTGAATGCAGCAACATGAGTTCCCGAACAACAATCCGAATTATAGCATTACATCATTTTAAATTTTCTCCCTTCAATATTCTGGTAATATTCTGGCGATATTTCGCGAAACTATATCGTTTCGCTTTTTCAAGCTTTTTCTTGGAAAATTTCAATAAAATCCTTACAGTAATTGAATACAGCAACCCCTCGTTATATCGCGCTTCCCGGGAGACAAGCAAAAAACCGCGATATAACCGAATGCGCGATATAACGAGCGACCTGATAAATATTATACTTTTGATGTTTTATGCTCTCAACAAAGTTTTTAAACTGAAACACATAGTATGTATTTGAAAGATAAAACTAAATCATATTTAATAATATAACTCCTCTAAAAAAAGAAACAAAAATTTAGACAGGACTTATTATTATTAATTACTATAAACATTACACATTATTGCACAGGTAATACAAACTATACATATTCCACTCATTTTCTAGTAAAAAATCCATCTAAAGTCAGCTGCTTTGATTTTTCTCGTAAAACTTTTTTATGCCATGTCGCTTTTGCCAACGCCAAAACCAACCATCACTAGCTTCAAATTCTTCTTCTTTATCTGGATGCAGCTTTTTCGCCAAGACTTTGGCCTTTACCTTTATGATTGTGCTTGTCAAAGGAACTCCTAAAGCTCGTTGTTCTTTAAACCATAACACTAGCGCCTTGTCTAACTCCTCGTCTTCCGCCAATCGTGCTCGTTTTCTTAGTAATCCTTTATCTTCGTCTATATTTTCTACAAATTTTCTAAGTTTTGATTCTTCTTTAAGCCATCCTCTAACTGTTGATGCATCTACTCCCAACTCATTAGCAACCGAAATTTGGGTAGATCCCTTTTTAATTTTTTCTATTGCGTTCAGTTTAACTTTAACTGATAAACCTACTCTCTTAGCAGCCATTTTAACGTAAGAACCATTTGAAGCTAACCAAATTGAAAAAAGTCTGCAATTTTACTGCGTGCTACAGAAAATAGCCTAGCCTCGCCGAGAGTCTCATAGCCTCGACGCATTCCAGCAAGTGCCTTAGCCAATGAGATGCGACCTACCCACCTGTTAACATTTGGAGAACTCCCCCCCACCCCTCCCCTTTTTCTTTGTTTGTCGGAGATCTTGACCATGTGTCTCATGTCGATTTTAAGAAAAGTACACATGGAAAAAAAACGGGGGAAAAATTGGGAGACATGCTACAATGCGCGATGTATCCGAATGCGCGATATAACGAGGCGCGATATAGCGAGGGGTTATTGTATGTGAATAATGACTCAATAAAATGATTATAATGTATTAAGTCACTTTATTGGAAAGGAGACTCAATAATAATTGAATGTGATTATAATGTTAAAGTGTATTAGTATTAAGTTACTTTCTTCTTCTTCTTTCGATTTTGGCCGACTGGGGACCACGTGAAATAACTGTTCATGATTTCATCTTCTCCTTCCTTTTTCTCTCCTTCCAATACTCCTTCATCCTTTCCCTCTGTTTTTCCCGTCTTTCCAAAGTCCAAACTCCGCTCCCAATCACTTTCTGCCTCCTCTGGAAACCCTTAAAGTCTTTAACTTTTGATCTGAATTTATTTCTATCTTCTATTTCCTCCTCAGTAATGTTCATTTCCTCTAGGTCGGTTCTGATCTCTTTGAACCAGGTTATCTGTGTCTTTGGGTTTTTGTCGAAGTAATTGGAGAGGCGTTTTGTCATTTTACTCTCTTCCATTCTCTTCATGTGTCCATAGAATGTTATCCTCCTTTTCCTCATTGTATTCACAATTCCCTCTGTCTTCTCGTAGACTTCTTCATTACTTCTCATTTTCCATATTCCGTTATCATATATGGGCCCAAGAATTTTCCGTATTATTTTTCTCTCCTTCTTTTCTATTTCATCTAGTTGTTTGGCTGTGTTCATTGCAAGACACTCCGATGCATATAAACATTCTGGTTTAATCACTGTATTGTAGTGTTTAAGTTTAGTATTTATGGAGACTGATTTTTTTGTTGTATATATTTTTTGTTAACTGGAATGCCATTTCCATTTTTCTTGATCTTGCACAGTTGGCTTCTTTGTCTAATGCATTAGGTTGGATTATTTCTCCCAGATATTTGAATTTGTTGACTTTATTTATTCTTCCATATTTTGTTTCTAGGTGTTTGGGAGCATCCTTCACGTTCGTCATGTATTCTGTTTTTTCAAAGGAGATTTGTAGACCTGTTTTTTCAGCAGTCTCTTTTAGTATGTCGATCTGTATGATTATATCTTCTGGGCTTTCTGCAAAGATTGCTAGGTCATCTGCAAATGCCAGACAGTCAAATTCTAGGTTGTATTTTTTTCTGCCTATTCTGTATTTCTGTATACCTTTCATTTTCATGGTTTTTCTCCATTCTCTTATGACTTTTTCTAACGTGCAGTTGAATAGTAAAGGGGACAGACCATCGCCTTGTCTTACTCCTGTTTTGATGTTAAATGGTTCAGACATTTCCCCCTGAAACCTGACTTTTGATTTTTATTGTATTTGTCAGGGTTTGTTTTATGATGGCCACTAATTTATCATCGGCGCCAAATTCCTCTAGGATGTTAAATAGCGTCTTTCTGTCGATAGAGTCATAGGCTTTTTTGAAGTCAACGAAGGTAACATATATGTCCTTGGCTCTTGATTTTCGATGTTTGATTATAAGTTTTAAGTTCATGATCTGTTCTGTACAGGATCTGCCTTTTCTGAATCCTCCTTGATATTCACCTAGTTGTTGGTCTACTTGCCGTTCCAGCCTGTTTTGCAAAGCTTTCGAGAGGATTTTGTATGTAACTTGCGTGAGTGATATTCCCCTATAGTTATTGGCATCCGTTCTGTCTCCCTTTTTGTAGATTGGGTGGATAATCGCCATTTTCCATTCTTCAGGTAATATCTCTGTTTCCCAGATGATTTGAAAAACTTTGCATAGTTTCTGGATCGTGCCCGCATCAACGCATTTCCACATTTCAGCTACAATCGTATCTTCTCCCGGTGCTTTTTCATTCTTAAGATCTCTTATTATTTGTTCAATCTCTTTCTGACAGGGGGGTTCTGAATTTTTGAATTTGTGTACTGGGGGTGACTTTGAAAAGTTTTCTTTCGGTATTAAGTTACTTTATTGAAAAGGAAACTCAATAGTGTTACAGTGTATTAGTATTGAGTTACTTTATTGAAAATGAAACTCCATAATGTTGAGATAGACTCGAAGTTATTTTTGAAGAAAAAGGCTTGAAGAAACGAAACGATATAGTTTCGCGAAATATCGCCAGAATATTACCAGAATATTGAAGGAAGAAGATTTAAAATGGTGTAACGTTATATTATATAAATAGAATGTCATAAGTTATAAGTATAACAATCCGAAATATTTCTATCAAAGTGAGATCCAAGATATTTTACTAAAGGAAAGTACAATAATCAAAGATGAGGATCGAATTGAAGAAAACTGCGATTTCAACCAACTAACAAGTTATAAGGGAAAAGAAATAATTTCTATTTCTATTAGGAAACCAATTGGGACGAGAACAAGAATAATGGGAGAAAAGATGACATCCTTTGAACTGTTACCTATATAACACTAAAATAACGCTAAAATAACGGTAAAATAAAGAAAAGACTGATAATATAATCCTTAAGCATTATAATCCTTGAGCGATTAAGCATTTTGCAAGGAATTTTGTTTCATGACAAGATAATAAGTTAAGATTATTCAGTCAAGATTTCTAATGTAAATATGTTATAGCAAGAACATATTAACTATAAATAATTGCAGATTATTTAGTTAGCTGTTGTGAATTGAGCCGTTTTCTTTGAAAGTGGTGTAAGTCCATTTTTGACAAAAAGTTAGTTAATGATAACAATGAATGCAAATTTGCTATGACGTTTTATCTGTAAAAGTTCAAAAAAAAAATCCTTCAAAATTTCCATCATTTTTTCAATATACATTTTCGTAGTTAATGAAATTACAAATATAATTACTTTGAAAGTGGTGCAAGTCCACTTTCCGCAAATACATAATATTTAGTTCAAAAATTATAGGATTACCTACTACATTATCTTTTGTCTTTTGTTTTCCAATTCCGTGGGTGTACTGCGCTATGTGGCAGGCACATAATGAAACAAAATAAAAATGTTAATATAAAGTTGTAATTAAAGTAATTTCAATGGCATTACCTGAAAAAATATTGAAATAAAACCTTTTTATTTTTTTTTTATTTTTTTTTTGTTATATTAAAAATTTCATAAAAAATTTGGTTTGATTCAATTGAAATCCTTAATTTAAAATTTCATAGATATATGATTTTTATATTTTGTTGACATTGAAACTTGTGTAAATCCATTTGAGGTCATCAAAAGTATAAATTTCTTTAAAATAAAATTTTAAACACAATCACATTATAAACATAGATCAATTTAATATTAAAAAATATAAACTGAACATATTAACATATACCAATATTTTTCAAACCATTCAAATGGAAACCCTTAAATATCTCCATATAATATAAAATGGACTTACACCACTTTCAAAGAAAACGGCTCAATTATTATATCGACGTTAGTATTTCTAAGTCTTTATTTCTAATTCAACTGCTACAATATACACTTATTTGTGGGAAAGGCAACACATATTAAGTTATTCACTAAAACTATTCCACAACTTTTGGTTATGGGCTCCTTCCACTGCGCCAAGAATAAGAAGCAAGAAAATAGGAACATCCTAGCGTTTGAAGTAAATGAATTTACAATTTTGTGAAGAATTATAGTAAGAAGTTAACTGTTATGCATATCGAATATTCGGAATTAGAATAGTAAGAAGTTCAACTGCAAGAATTAGAGACAGATTAAATAAGAAGTTATGTTTTTAATTATAAGTTTGCAAAGCGTTGAATTCAAACTAATGAAACAAAGATTAGGCTTAGTAGTAAACCTAAGTGTAATTCAAAGACAAAATGATTTTTGAGCCAAGTAACAAAGGACATGTTTTGATTACTTCAGTTAAAACAATTTGTAAATATTTTAGAAGTATTATTAGAATCGTAAGGTTGTATGAACAAGTGAACGCTATGGCAGCAAATAATATTCTTATGTTCAACACAAGAAATTACGTAACTGAAGTGGAACATACGCACCGTATTGCAGCATGACGGTTTCACAGCAATCAGCAAATGCCCCGTTAAATGAAATAACAAGAAGATAATTCAGTAAAATTTATTTAGTCTTTATTCTTGTTAAAAAGTCTTTCTTCAGTCTAAAGCCAGAAAATGTTATACTTGTGGAAAGTTTAAACATTTTGCCAAAAGTGTGCAGAAAAAGTAGAATCAAAAAGATACAAGACAAGGATGAATCTCATCATCATAACTCGAAAAGAGAATCATTCGAAGTCTCATTCTCAGCAGTAGCTGCAATGAACAGCATTGATCTAGGAAATACTAAGAGTCAAAAGATAAACAATATACGGTTTCTAGAAATCTCATCGATTCATAACTATTAGCAGAGTGTTTGACTGGGAACTAAATACTAAAACAAAGTTAAATTCGAAAAATTATTTTACTTAAGTAAATTTACAGACAATGACGGAACGGATTCAACAATAAATATAAGTGAGTAATAGCAATAAAGCTATGTGTGCATCACACATGATAAACACCCTTTCATTGCTGAAACAATTGCTTACGCAACCAACCCTCACTAATTATTAACCAGCACTTTTAATAATTTTCACGTAAATGCGAGTGGATCACTGCAGTCTAAAGTTTTGAACTAGGCAATCAATATATCAATATATCAGCAAGAATTTAATATATCAGCAAGAATTTAATATATCAGCAAGATTTCCATTCTTATGAACGTATTTTCAGTGAAATTCACCACGTGATAACATGTTCCGAATAAAACGATGTCGTATGGTGATTTGTCTTGTTCTAGACTTATCAACAATACTAGATGCATGTGCAATTACTGCTTGGCTATCATAAAATACAGTGCTAATATGATAGGACAATTTTCACTTCGTTGAGCAATTATTGAATCCTTTTGAACTCTCTTGCACATTCTGATAAGGCAATAAATTCTGCTTCCATAGAACTCATGGCAATTAAACTTTGTTTATTTGATCTCCACACTATGGGACAATTTCCTAGAGTTATAATGTAATCAGTGAAACTCTTGCGGTCATTCGGATCGGTCGCCCAATCTGCGTGACACAAAGCTTTTGAGTCTATTTTTCTCGCTTTAAGAAATTCCCTTTTCTTTGGTTTGACCAATGTATGAAATCGCAGGCTTTACGGTTAACCAATGGAATCCGTCATATCTAGTACAATATTTGTAAAGAGCACTTAAGCGTATTTAATATCAGGTCGAGTACATCTTGCTACGTATAGTAGAGAAGCATTAATATCTCGAAAAGAAAAGTTTTCTTCTTTTTCTGTCTCTCTTCCACATCGTCAGAGCGCATATTTACAATTGCCTTGACCTCCATTGGTGAGACATTTCTTATTCATGCTGACCTTGAATCGTTCAAGTAGAGATAAATATAAGTTGTTTGATTGAACTGCATCATGTTTCTGCTTAGGCGATCAAGACGGATTCCCAATAAATGATGAGCTTCAGCAAGATTTCTTTTTCAAAATATTTATTGAATACTTCATGAAGTCATAGAACAACTCTGTCACTTTCAACAATTAATATAAAGTCGTCAACAAATGTTGAAATAATAACTTTCTCACCATTGTAATTAAAAATGTAGATATTAGGATCCATTTTTGGACGTTCAAAAACCTTCATTTTTCAAACATTCACCTAAACTGTCGTTTCAACAATGTTCTGATTGTCCCATCCATACAGAGACTTACAGTATGTAGACAACAATTCAGATTCCTGCGTATAAATCTCTTCGTTTAGATAACATTTAAATATACAGTTTTTCATCATAATGGTAAATAGACCAATTGTTATGAATTGCAATGGCTGTGAGAAGTCTGATAGTGTCTATGCTTGCTACTGGTGAATATGTCGCATCAAATTCGATACCATACTTTTGAGTTTACCCTTAGCATTTATATGAGCTTTGTATCGGATAATCTCACCAAATTCATTTTGTTTGGTTGTGAACACCAACTTGCACGGGTCTGCATGCTGGCGGTAGTTCAATCACAGAGAAGTGGCGGACTAAAGGGGGACGGCGAGGTGGTTCGCCCTGTGCCGCATTTTAATTTCAATAATTATTTCATTCCTTTGATCCTTTGATCCTATGATGGACCCGTAGTTTCATCTAGGATTTCTCCACAGATGCAGATCGCAGAGATGCCTCCAACAGTCCCTGTCCTGTGTCTTCCTCCTCCAGGTTCTTCCCAACATCTTGACCAAGGGATCCTCCCATCTGGTCGGTGGTCTTCCACGTTTTCTCTTTTTTCTAGGTATCCAGTTGGTGATCCTGTAAGTCCATCTATCATCCTTCAATCTCTCCCCATGTCCAGCCCATCTCCTCTTGTTGTTATATATCTGCTCGACAACATCCTTCAAGCCAGTTCTTTCACGCAAATCCAAATTTTTGACATGATCCAGTTTGCTCACACCACAAATTTTTCGCTCCATAGCACGCTGGGTCACCCTGAGGCCATCCTCTTCTCTCTTTGTTGTGTTCCAGGTCTCAGAACCATACAACAATGATGGTAATATATTGCTGTTAAAAAAATCTGCTCTAGTTTTTATGTCAAGGTTGTGATGGAAGTTCTGAGACGGTTGTAAGACAACCAGGCTGATCTTTTTCTTTGAGCTAATTCTGATGAGAGATCATTTGTCATTGTGATGACTTGGCCAAGATATTTATGTGTATCAACACATTCAACAAAGGTGCCATCGAGGTGCATTGTATAATCACTTGTTTGAGAATTTTTAATCCACTTTGTCTTCTCGACATTTATTTGAAGTCCTATCTTACTGCAGTTTTCATGGATTTCTTGTGCCATTTCCTCCTGCTCCTTGGGGTCTTAGGAGACGAAGACAACGTCGTCTGCAAACAGGAGGATATTGAGAGTTTCACCATCGATATTGATTCCTCCTCCTCTAATATTTCATTAGAATCCTTTATTTCCAGTGCCCTATTCATCTTCATAAAAAGTTACTGTAAACTCAGAAAAAAAAAATAACTGGCAACACTAGTCAACTGAAGCGCGAGAAATAATGTCTTAATGCACTACTCACTACAAAAATTGATAAATTATCATTGTAATAATTGACGTTACATTTCATATATAATAAATAAATAAATAAATAAAAATAAATAAATAAATAAATAAATAGAACTGCCTAATTTATCATTTCCTTAAATACAAAGAACGAGAATAGAATTGTTTGTGTAGAGATTTATTCTCTAATAAAACGAAGACATCGGAATAAGAACAGAAATAGCAATCTGGAAGTTAGGCTAATTTCTTACAGTCGATCAGAAATAAATTTCAGATTTCTTAATTTGAAATTCCTAAAGCCACTTCTTTAAGAATTACAAAAATAACTGTAACATACTGAATGTATGTTTATTTATTTAGATATACTTTTTTTATAGAAATCGAAACTTTAATATCGCATCACTTCAATGCGTCTCATCTCGGCCCCAACAAAATCAGGATTTTTGAAAAAAAAAAAAAAAAAGATTGCTATCATCAATGAATGAATGGATGGAAGATTGCTCTAATCTCTTTTGAAGAATCCTTCATTCATTTTAACTTTTTGTTTTAGCAATAATAAGTCAAAATTATGAAGATTTATGATGATATTATTGAGGAAAAAGGAGCCTGCCAAACTAGTGACATCAAACCAATCAGAGAGCGTTTTCATGTCACGTGAAGATTTCGCGCCTTTAACATTAAAAATTTATATTAATATTTAAAACTTTTTATTTTCGTTTTCGTGTTCTACGCATTAAAATCTATTAAAACGAAGAAAAAATAAGAAATGTGTTCCGGAATGCAAATCCTATTGTATAAGTTAAGAAAATGGCTTCACACGTGCTTATTTCAACTTAATTCTTTAACTTTAATTCGAAATTCGTTGTAGTGGAGTAAATGGAAAAAAGATGTTATTTTTCGCTACTTACATGTATAAAAACATTTTTATTAGCTTTCTTGTCTGTTTGTTTGTTCGGTACAAATTTACAATTGATTATAAACTAACTTCCCGATGAGCTAGAGACTTGAAACTTTAAACATAGCTCAGAACTGGATGACAATGCAATGTTAATTCGCTTTCTTAACATTAACATTGTCTGTTCATTGGGAAACCCTACTTCTTAGGATGACGGTCGGTGCGACGCTGCGGTGCCGACGCGAGCTATCAGTGATTTTGCAAATGGCCGCATGGCGCTGGAGCTTACAGTTGGGAGAACTTACAGTTGCCAAAATGACAAGAGAAGAGAAACTGAAATAAACCTGAAATTTACCGCATGGTATAATCTCATCAAAATGTTTAAATCTCATCAAAATATTTAAATTCGATTGAAAAATTTCATACACACAAGACTAAAAATCAGAAAATAATTATTTAAAAAATATATTTTTTTTTAATATACAACGTTTTTAAGACGGACTAAAAAGTATAAAATAATTTTTCCGAGCCCCTTACAGATTCCTAACCCCATACAGATAGTCCTGAAACTGTGATTGTAAAGTTTTAATAGCTATGAAAATACTTCCAAGGTTTAAAATGACAAACGTGGGGGACAAGATAATATACACTCCATCCATATCATCTCAATTATTTATTGCATGCGCCCCGCGTTTTTCGTTAAAATAGTTTTTTTTAAATAATTATTTCCTGTAGATAATAATTAATACTTAGCAACATGTCTTCCTAACACAGATCTTATACAGCATAGTTTTATTACGGTTCAAATCTTTCTTGACAGAATAAACAGAGATAAAGATGATGTGGCGAAATCAAACAACAACTATAATACTCTTATCAGTCCAAAGAAATATCGTAGAAAGTGATTGGTAATCGAAACTGCAGACCTATAGTAATAAATAGAAGTAGTGTCTGAATAAGAAAGAAAAGAAGGAACCAAAAATAACTAGACTACTTTCAGTGCACCCTGTTTTATTGTGCATGCTAATTACTTTTATTTTAAAAACTTCAATTTGTTATTCTTCGCAGATGATTGAAAATTAATTCTGTCTTCGTAGAAACTCTGTGGTTTGAGTCATAATTGAGCATGTGACAGCTTTGGTATGATTTCTGATAGTGGAAAGTTGTGGAAGGGTAAAATAAAGATAAAATCTGGAAATGAATGGTTATCCACAAAGATTTATTAAATCAAACATTAATAATTTTTTTCGCGTGAAGAAAATGAAGAGAGTTAATACAAATGACACAAATAATACAAATAAAACGATCAATCACAAATTTATTCGCCTCCCCATTGGATTCGAAGTAGTCAACTATGTTAAGAATGTATTAGAAGAAAACAAAATTAAAACGGTGTATTACAAAGGCAACAGTTTATTCAAACGGAAACGTCACAAAGATAAAGTCAACATCCTTTTCAGAATGGGTGTGATTTACACCCTAGAATGTAGAGACTGCGGTGGTTTGATATATAGGAAATTCAGGTAGATCACTTAAAGAACGCCTGAGAAACATGTGAGGGCATATAAAGTTAATAATGCGAAACTGTCGGACTGGGCTGACCATGCCATAAAATTGGCCCACAACGCAGACCCGATAGTAAACGTAATTTATGAATCTCAAGATGAATCAGAGAGATTCATTTTGGAATCAGGCTTCATTAACTTAGCAAATTGCTTTAATAAGAATAAATTTTTGAAAATGAATCCAATTTCTTATGGATTCTTTGAAAAAATCATTAAAAGTAACAAAGAAATTAAAGAAAAATTGAAATTGCGAGTTGTTTCTTTTAATAAACTTAACTTGTAATTATATTGTTTTCCGCATCAGATTTGAATGTTTAACATCTTTGTTTGTTAAGTTTGTAGTGAGTAATATCATGATTGTGATGATGAAAGATTGTTATTGCTTTGGTTCTGTTTTTTCGAATAGAAGAGAATGTTGGATTTTCCCTATTCTCCTGAAGATAATCTCTGCTGAGGAGCTTGAAATATTGAGTTAAAGAAGTTTTTATACTATAGATGGTGTTTGTGAGTTTTTTTGTTTTACTTTTATTTTACTTTTTTAATACATTATCGTAAATATATATTTGATTTTTTAAGATATATATATATATATATATATATATATATATATATATA
>JAFIDM010000006.1:5455421-5472735 GCA_023159025.1 Thereuonema tuberculata | reverse complement strand
AGAGAGAGAGAGAGAGAGAGAGAGAGAGAGAGAGAAAGTAGATACACCGTCCGGCCACTTTATTAGGTACACCCCTGCTGTGCGCATGAATGTCTGGACCCGTTGTGGCTCACAACAACTCTTCAAGGCAGTGGGGCAGTGTCATATGGTGTGGGATATTTTCCTGGCACACGTTGGGTCCATTGATATCTCTGGAGGCACGTCAGGATGCTAGAGCGTACCTAAACATCGTAGCTGACCAAGTGCACGTTAACAGTTTATCCTCATGCAGATGGTTACTTCCAGCAGGATAACGCGCCGGTGCAGAAAGCCCGCATCACTATGGGATGGTTTGAGGAAAATGACCTCCCCGGATCTCAACCCGATTGAAAATTTACGGGATGAGCTGGAACGGGCTGTTCGCTCCAGGCCTACACATCCATCAAATCTTCAGGAACTGCGTGACACACTTATGTCTGCATAGTACACAATATCAACAACGTTTTCAGCATCTAGTGGAATCCATGCGTCGACGAATTCAGACTGTTTTGAGGTCTACAGGAGGCCCAACACGCTAGTAGGTGTACCTAATAAAGTGGCCGGACAGTGTATATCTGAAAAATCAGACCGTTGCTATAACTCTCGACGTAGACCTAACATACAAGTAAAAACATTAGAAAGAGAAGAAGAAAACTTCATAAGGAAATTGATTGAAAGTTTGTTAATAAGAAACTAGGTTTCCCCCCCCCCCCCGTCTCCCCCTGGTAAGTATGAGACAATCCAAGAAGAATCGATTCGAAGCGATTGTGGCAAAAAGTGATATTTTATTCCTTTTTGAATGAACTCATTATTTGATAGCGCGCGCCATTGTTGACGGAGAGAAGCTAAAAAAATGAAGATTGAAAATTACATTTTAATCTTGTAGGCTAACATTAATGAGTTATTTTCTTTTTTCTCTGGCTCTTCTCTCATTGCGCCACACACACACACACAAAAGGAGTGATAAGAAATATTAATTTGAATGTAGTCCCCGTGGCCTAATGGATAATACGTCTGACTTCGGATCAAAAGGTTGCAAGATCGAATCCCGTCGCGAATATTTTAATATAGAAATTATTCGCGGAAAATTTTGAAGTTCAACAATTCTCATTTTGCATTCGTCGACTTCCTCGCAACAATGAACAATGAAAAACCTTTTTCCAGTGTTGCACTAACATTCCGATTATTCGAAATCGCAACAATTGCGCCTTGTGCATTTGTCGACTTCCGCGCAACAATGCAACAGGAACAGTCGTTTTCCATTGTTGCACAGCACCGGAAATACAGAGAAATACAAGATTTTATGTAGTAATATAGATTGAAGAACAAATAGTTTAAATAGATATGACGGTGTTCAAATTGATAATAGGTTAACAAATTTTGGTGCCGGTTCAAAAAATTGACATCTAAATACTTATAAAAGAGTAGAAGTAAAAAAAAAAAAACTTGATTATTGAGAGTGCTAAATAATAACTTCACTTATTTGTAATATTCAAATCTTAAATCTCATTTTTAGATATTGTTGTTAAATGATAAGAGGTTAGAATTGGAAAGTTTTTTAGTCAGCGTGCTAAATTGTAAACTCATGTCTCTCCTTTTGATGAGAAACTAATTGTTAATCTTCAATGTAAGAAAGGCTTTAAGAAGGAAAAGTTCTTTAAATGCTGATTTAGAAGCGTTAAACTGATAGAAAATGTGGTTTCAAAGTGGTACAAAATGCAATTGATCAATCAAAACTGAAGAATATTTATTCAGTGCTTACTCGTGTAACAGCGATGGTTTGCAATGTCAATTCGCAATATGTAGATGCCAATTTCTTTTGTTCTGTTTCAAAGTAATTTATTTGTTCAATATTATATTTTCAAATTATAATTCTTATATTATAATTCAAAGAATATTATAAAATTACTCTGAGTTCTATCTTTGCTAGTGTGTGGAAACTTAGATTTCTTTTGGGAATCTGTTTTCCATCTATTTTTCGCGATTTTTGAATATCTTCTTTTCATAACTGAGAATATCTGTCGAAGAAATCTCATGAAAGCATTTTAAAACACTTATTATTAACTGCATCAATTAAAATTGAGGCTTTTTTTTAAGAATTGTTTTCAGATATATTTCATTTACCATGACTTCTGAAGGATTTAAAAATAAAATATTAAAGTGAGGAATTTTGTAAAATTTCTCTAAATATTACATAAATATAAATCTTTACATTTATTATTAATTTTCTTACAGGATCGTTAAGAATGATTAGAAATATAAACATAATAGTCGAATAGTTAATATACAGTAATTGATGATTCAGATTAATAAAAAATATATATATTTTACTAAAAAATTATGCAATTTTAAATGAATTCGTGACCGCTGCACCATTCCAAATAAAAAAAACAATATAAAACTAACAATGTTGTCCACTCTTTTAGCCGCACTGTCATTTCATTGACATTTTTACGTATGCTAGATGCTATATTGATAGAAAATGTTCACTTTTTTAAAGATAATTGTAACTGTGCAACCCACAGCAATGTGAAATTTTCAAGTATTTCTGAGAATTTTGCAATTTTTATTGTGCCACTAAGACAGAGATATTTAATATAAAAAGAACGTCCTTTTTTAAGTTGTGATTTCAAAATATCATCAAATAAAATTCATGTTTTTCATAAAGAGTCTAATGTGGAGTCCCATCATATTATGCTATTTATATGACATTACCAGTATTGTATTTCCTCGTATTAATTATTTACATAGTTTGTGATGTTCTTATAAGAATTAAAAGTTTCGGAATTTTAAATATATAGAATTCTTCTTCCTAATTTTAACTCTGAAGCTCTTTATTAGAGATACTTTAAAAAATCATTAAGAAAACACAATTGTAACTACATTTTATTAAAATAATGATGTCTTAAAGTATTTTGCATTAATCTTCGTTTTTAGAGATCCAAGCAGAAAAATAATTTTCCCTTCAGATAATTTTGAAGAGAAATTATTAAATATGACTATTAAGCCTAAATTCTGAAATTGTATTTAATACGGAGAAATACAGTAGATCCTGAACTTATCTTTCAAGTTGTACAACAAGAATACTTAAGGCATTTTTTTTTTTCAATTATATAAGACAATCTGGAAAATTGCTGCAAAAAATATTGATAACTAATATATTTACGTTATAATAAATATGTGTTGAAAAAATTGAGAAACTTTCATTATTTTTCATATGAAGGAGAATAACCTTGAATTGAATTTTAAAATTATGAAAATGTTTTGTATGTACTTTATAAAGGAAAAATTGTAATGACAATTGCATAACCAAGATCTGATAGTGGAGACGGAGGTTTCAGGTGAAAATATATATAGATCTTAAGAAAAACGTTTTATGTTGTTAATGTTCCCACCGTTTGAGAATATCCATAAATAAACCCCGTTATATTGTTATTTCTATTAGTCCTCTAGTTCATTTTATTTATGCTTTGTTTTTCTTAGTAATAATTTTCTGCTGCTACAGCAGTGTTTATCTAATTCGGTTTCGTAACCTTCTATTATACAATCGACCTTTTCCAAAACCTTTTGTTTGTATCGTTCATCATATTATTCCTATTTATCTTTTGAAGGTCTAAAGTTTTCTGCTATGAAGATCCACACTTTTAAAAATATGAACGAAACTAAATAATTATTTTGGACAAATACATAATCAAAAAAATATTGGACATTTTAAGTTCTGGGAGTGCCACGTTTGGGAGTTCAAAATCACTCTTTGAAGAACCACTTGTGGCTCGGGAACTGTGGATGACCGACTTCTGGTATAGAATCATTGGTATAGAACTTCACTGATATAGACTTCTGGTATAGAATTACTGACATTATTGGCTTTTAAATGTCTCTCCTTTGTTCATCAACGACTACGATTCCCACACCATTTATTTCTAATCCATTTTTTTTTATTTGATTTAATCCACTCTGGTATTCATTGCAATTTGCTAATATTTTCAGATTTACTAGACTATTATTGGTTGTCTTCTCTCTTCAAATATTGACAATCACTTTTCTTTTAATTTCTGATGAACAGAAAGTGATGAGATTCAAAGTGTTTTCCTTTTATTATCTAATACTATATATCTTGATGTATGTGATCATTTTGATTAAATATCTTTGCCATCTGAGAACGCCAAGCTTTTATAGACGAATCAGACGAATATCTTCGTATGTTTACACATTTAAAATCATTGCCTAATGCCAAGCTGCAATTAGAGCAAAAGGAACATTCAAATCTTCCTTGTATTCTAAACAATTTAGAGAAATTCAAAATATTGACGGAGTATATTTATAAAATAACAATGAAGTAGTTCAAAAAGTATAATTTATTTTATGTTTTTAATTTAATATGTTATTTACAACTAAGAAACACAAAATAGTATTTCTTTTTAATTTCATTGCTTCAAATTCATAATTCTTTTTCCTTAGTTTCATGAGTAAATCTTTACTTACATAATAACTTAATCAATAAGTTTTCTTATTGAAAACTAATGCTTGAATTGTTTGCATTATGTTGTCCAAAATTACTTCATTGAAAGGTAATTTCCTCTTTCTTCATTGTCATAGGTCCTGTCCAATCCCACGTATTCGTACATACTTGAATCATCATTTTCAGTCGCGCTGTAAGCCGGTGGGAGGTCTGATGGTTTTGGATTAAATTCAGGAGTTTTAGGTAATTCTCTTGGAGCTGTTGGGTCTCTGGAATAAGGAGAGAAATTTACATGTTGGTCTTCTCCTTTTCCTGTGACGTGAAATCCAACTTTAGATTCTCCCCTGGCTGCCATCGTCCGACTACAAAAAGAAAGATTCGTTAAAATTTGTAATAAACAGCACGTGTGTAAATTATCTTTCAATGCAAGCATAAAAATTTATCTGAATTATTTTAATACTACCCAATTGAAAATCGTCAATTACAAAAATAGCAAATTCTGGAACCTGGAAGCTTAGAAGTTGGCTCAGGGCTTTTTCATTTGTAAGTGGAGCCGGTAGCCGAGTGGGTAAGGATTGGAGGTAGCGGGATCGATCCCCGGAGGAGGGAGGGAATTTTTCCACGCTCTATTCTCACCAAACAGCTCTTTGGGTCTACCCAGCCCTCTGTAGAAGGGTACCGGGTTTCTTTCCCGAGAGTCATAGGCGAGCTGGCGTTGGCGTTGGGCGGGTTGGCATTAGTCCAGTTGGTCATGAAGCGCCGGGAGCCTTACGTTCTCCTAGCCAACGAACTATATCGGCCTTATTTCATTTATTAGTTTTGTTGGCAATATTTACTTTCAGAAATTTTTATTTTTCATACAGTAATAATAAACAGAATTGTAATCATGTCGAAACGATCTTACAAATATTCTATTTTAATGTTTTTATTAATTTTAATTTCTTAAACCTGCTAAATCAATAACAGGATGTTTAAATAAAATTATGTAAGGGAAATTCATGCTATTCAATCACAGTAACATATCAAGGTTCTTTAATTGTATCAGTGTGTAATTCTGTGTATTAATTAGAATCCTGTGGGCAGGAAAATTCAAACATAATTAAGAAATCTTTACTAAGAATGTATGTTAAAGAATTTATTCTTATTGGTATAGAATATATTTCCAGAGGCCAAATACGCTAATAAAGTTTAATGACATGATCAACATCATGCGTTATTTAAAAGATTCAAATGTAGTGGTTGTAGTTCAGTTTAATAGGCGAAATTAAACCTTTAAATAATAATAAAAATAATACACTGTCTACACATAAATTTCCAATTAAAGATAATATTATTATCTAAATCACATCCTGAATTCTGTAAACATATTTGAAAATAAGTCTATATTTCAAATAATCCAATAATGATATCCTTTTGTAGCTCAACCACTAACAATAGCTGCTTCTCGTATTTACTCTACTGCTAAAAATCCAGACCCCATTTTTTTATATAATCGATAATTTTTTTTTTTTTTTTTACATGAAATTTCTGATTTAGAAATGACAATGAAAGCGCTAGAAAGTGTTTTCTTTTTAGAGATAAAAATCGTATTTAAAAAAGGAAATAATACATAATAGACTGTTCAACAAAAAAGATCTTAGAATTACAAGGAAATTTAGTAAATTCAAAATATATAATTAAGTCGGATCCGTTACTTTTGTTGGATGTTGAATTAATTTACTAATATTTATTTATCATCTGGCATTCATTAGCGAGGAAATGGAGACGATTGTCTGGCTGCCAGAATAGATAGTTCTTTAGCATAACTCAGGCTGCACGACAAGGGCCGAACTAGCTTTTATACCTAAGAATCAGACGAAACACAGAAGAAAAAAGAATGAAAACCAAAACCCCGCTCCGGGATTCGAACCCTTGTTCTGATATCAGCTACGTAACATAGCTCCCTCATGGCGGACCACAGTCTACACCACAAGGCCACACCATAACAGCAATTTACTAATGAAACGATCACAGATATCATTATTATTATCATTGTTATTACTATTATTTTTGAGATTATATATTGTTATCGAAACAAATTAGAAATGAGGAAAACATGTGGGAAACAATAATGTATATTAAAAATTACGAAAAAAAAGTATATTACATAAATGGGCTTGAGGACCGGAAGTTTCGACATCCTAAGCTGATAATCATTTCAACGGAATTATAACAGAAAAGAAAAGATCTTTTCTGTCACGATTCCGTTGAGAATGATAATCAGATTAGGATTCGTAACATCCGATCCTCAAGTCCATTTATTCTTTTTTTTTTCATAATTTTTAATATACATTATTGTTTCCTACATAGGTATGTCAATGTTTTACTCATTCCATAAATATATTGAACACTCGTTAAACTCCTAATTAATTAAAAATAAATTAGAAGATACCATTTGTCCCAAGAAAAATAACGATATGTAAACATCATTTCTTCGAAGACTAAAGCTAATCTTCATCTTATTGCACTATTTCGTTCAGCAAATCGCTGAACTTTTTCAGGTAGTTTACTTTAATTTCAGTTTTATAGTAAACAATATCTAAACATGAAATATAAAAAAAAAATCTGGAATATAAGAAATATTTGGAATTTCTGTAATGGCCTTTCTATCAAGTGTTTTGTTGTTGAATGATGTAAGTCCATCGTTCTATTTATATATTTAGTTTAGATTGTGTTTAGAAAAAAACATATAATGTTAAAAGGCAACAAAACTGTCGAAGGTAATTGTTCTTTTCAAGATAATTAATCTTGGAGGGTATGCACCTTGACAATTAAATGGACTTTCCAATTCGAGGTAGAAATGAAGGATACTGGATTTATTAAGAATTAGGATTTAAATTTTAGTTTATTCTCAGTTTTTCATTTTCAAAAATATCTATTGAAAAAGAAATTTTAATAAAATTTACTTAATAAAATAACTTAATTTCCTATTAACTTTATGATATTATGGAGATAGAAATCTTCTGTTTCTTTACCTTTTATTTTTCTTCCTTCTATAGAAGAAAATGATGACACCAATGACTGCAATGACAACCACTGCGACAACCACTCCTATCAGAATTTTTGCTGAAAAAAAATTAAATTGTGAAATTTTTTTCCGAAATTGACTGACTGAAGCATTAAAATAAAAATGATGAATAATAATAATGATTTTTATTAATGCTTGATTGAAGCATTAATAAAAATGATTAATTAAAATAATAATATTATTAGTAAATATCTTCTGAAAAACTGAAAAAAAACCATGAAAATGCACAATCGTTTGCTTTTACAGCTTCAGCCATTTTCGATGGGAATCTGGGACAGCTGTTTCGTCCTTATTAAAACTCATCAGCCAGATTTACCCTCGATGATCAAGCTCAGAACGCGTGAAAGCCGATGGATTCTTCTCCCACGCTCATAAGTGTACTCCGTAAAAACAAACAAGAATAGAAAAATAGATGTGACTAGTACAGCGTAATTACCTTAGCCAGCTAAACGCTGGGCACAAAAGGCATTTAATAAAAGGGTAAACCAAACGCCTAAGCAAAAAATTAATAAGTAAGAAGGCTTGACGTGCATTAACTGTTGTATGAAAATGCACAAACGATGAAAATGCAGGCTTTCACGCGTTCTTAGCTTGATCATCGAGGTGAAATATAGCATATGAGTTCTAATAAGAACTAATCAGCTGTCCCAGATTTCCATTGATGATGCTCAGGGTGTGAGAGCAGGGCGTGAGATTGTGCACGTTCATCGTTTTCCGTTTTTCAAGGAAAATGATGTTCTGGTATAATATTGAAACATATATATAGAGTTTGAGGAGATTCTATCCTAGGTATTTATAGATACTTATTTCACAGACACGATTGTTAGTTTGGGTTACTGTTTGTTATGCAGTTATGATTGGAGTTAAATGAAGGTATTTATTTTTAGTTTTAAATAACTGGGGGCCACATAATACACTGAATGCATTTGACCCAAAGTTCCCTCCCCTTGTGAAATTTCAATGCCGCTGTCATCTTCAGATAGATTGAATTTTTAAAATTTCTTTTATCCTTTTTTCATTTATACTTTTACTAGCAGCAAAGCTGTCGGACGACAGGCATAAAAAAATCAGAAAAATCATTTTGTTATCAACTACCAAATATAAAGTAAGTGTAATCTAAATACTGTGCTAACTTGTGAACGAAGCCTCTACGGAAAAATGGTTTTGAGTTTCGAAATAAGCGTAAACATCTGAGTAAGTATGCCAAATTTCATTAAAATGGATGCAGTGGCAACAAAATTATTTGGTTTTGAACCTGTGTTTTGTTAGAATTTCAGTTGTCGAAGTCAGTTCCCAAGAATAAAATTTCATGGAAACAACATGGAATGACACAATGAACTAATATTTTCATCCAATTTGAGTATCCTTGATTCAATGGTATCATTGAGAACCGTTGGATCTATCTTAATAGCTTGATTATATCGAGTTACAGAAGACAGACAGACAGACAGATGAAATTAGTAAATTATATAAGTTGATAAGTATTTTGGGCATTTGAAAAGAAGAAATCATAGATCAATTGGTTTTTTTTGCTCTAAATAAATAATAAGATCTAAATATATACTATTTAGACCTTCTTAAGTGGTCTGTCTTTACATCATTTGGTAAGAAGCATGAACATCGGTTCCCGCCTTTACCACGTGGTTATACGCGATAAATAAACTACGCTAGAACAATTGAAAAGTCTTCAAAATCTTCAAATAAAACAAAAATAAATGTATAAAATAATACATTTATTAAAATAAACATCATATAAAATAAACATCTGAATTTTCGAAAAGACATATATCTTCTTTTCTTCTTCAAAGCAAAAAACAACAACAATTGATATTGCATTCTAATTTGAATTTGCTTAAAATTGTATGAATAAAAATAATTGTCTAAAAAATGAAATCGAAATTTTATGTATTGAAAAAGATTGTAAAACTAGGAAGACTATGGAAAGTTTACTTATTAGAAATACAAAAAAGATGAATATAAATAGAAATGAAGGTGTTGAAGTAAACAATTTTATTGTCGACATGGCTAAAGAGTTTAATAATGTATGTTCAAATTGTAAGAATAAGGTGATAATTGAAGAATTAGGAGAGCAACACTTTGTAAGTATTGTTTATTACAATACAATTTCATGAGTCATACATTTGTAACCTATTCCTTTATTTGTTTGTAACTTATTGTTGTTGTTTGTTGCTTTGAAGAAGAAAAGAAGATATATATGTCTTTTCGAAAATTCAGATATTTATTTTAATAAATGTATTATTTCATACATTTATTTTTATTTTATTTGAAGATTTTGAAGACTTTTCAATATGCTAGAACAAGTTTAGATATAAGCAAAGTAATGCGTTTTACAAATCAGTTTTTGATTCAGTAGAATTTGATTAAGAAAATAATAAAAGATACCTGTGAAATGTATCAAGATCATGAAAAAGATTGATTGACATCTTTAATAACTTCATAAAACTCCTAAACTCCAATCTTACAATGACTGACGATATTTCGTGGGGCCTCACCGGATCCACTTTATCAAGCATTTTTTAAATCTTTTGGGAAGTGAGAATATCTCCCTCCTTCCAAAACATCAACATAATGAAATAAAAAATACAATCAACATTGATTGACACTTTATCACCACATTACCTCTGAATAACTTGACAGTAGGCGACCAACTGTTCCACTCACTTCTCTTTGTTACTCACACACATTTTTACTTTGTTTTCACTGCACGGCATACCTCCCATACCCGAATACTAGACCATATTTGAATCGCTAACTGCAGAAAAGAAACAAGTCCAATTTTGCCAATTTCACGGAGACAAAAAACTTAGTAAACCCTAATACACTACTGATATTAATTTGTTTACATTTTAGTTTTATGTGACTGGGCATTCTGGACTGCTATATACTTATAAAATATTTAAATATTTTAAGAGGAAAGGATATAGATTTTTTTTGTGTTAAGGACATATTCCCTTTCTGCCGTAAATAAGAATTTTTAAATAAGTTTCATAGAAAGCAATCAATATACAAACAGAATATTTTGTGAAAATTGATTTTAATGAAATAAAACAATGTCCCATACATGAAATAAAACAACGAAATCATATATTTGAACTTTGAAAGGAATTTCAGTTAAAGTTTTTAATTATCATAGTTTTCTTCTGTGGTTGCCGTTGTCGTTAGCCATGACAAAATCGGATTCCAAAAATTCATTTTATCTTCCGTTATGTATACCAATGTTTTCCTAATGTCTTCCATTTTTTTGTTGTTAATCGGAAGTACAGTTGAATAAGCTTTTCTGGTAGGAGTGTGAATTGGGTTCTGCATTCCGAAGTCTGAATGAATCCATTGCTAAGCCGGCGATGTTCATATTACATTGCACCGTGTTAGGGTTCTTGGATGAAACAGTAATTTCTCTGTATTTTTATACGGCAAAAGCCCTTTTTTGGTTTTTTGGGACATTTTTACCAAACGAATCATCACTTAGGCAGGTCTTTTTATAAAACTTGGGCCACCATGAACTGAAGTCAATGAAATCATCGACATTCATTTTAATGACAGAAAATTTGCTGACGATCTTGATGATTTCATTATAAACTCTACAACTTTATCAAGCGTGTTATTACAAGCGTCTTTCTTCTCTTCTCAAGTTTCTTCGGATGATGCCAAAATCTTCATCATTTGCCCATAACTAGTTCCCTTTCTGCGGTAAATAGAATATTGAAGGCGTTGTCATGCCAATGCTACTGTGCGGACGTGTTTCCTTTCTGTATTAAACGTTGCGTCTTGTTCCTAGCCACAATTTTAATAATAAAAAAAAAGTCGTAAAACTTGGACATGATGCCTTTCTGCAGTTAGCGATTCATTTAGACCCTAGCCTATATTTAGACCTTCTGCTCTATTATAAATAAAAGTGGTACCAGATTTGAGTCTTCTGAAATTCCTGTTTTTCATGTGTAAGTTTTGCTAAGTTTGAATTTAAGTTTCTTCTTATTTCTTTATTTTTGAGAAATTCTTCTAAGAGTCTCTCTTACGTCAATTTTAAATACTTTTTTTTATTAATATTTGAGGATTATTGCTATCAAATGCTTTTTCAAAGTCTTCAAAGTTTTAAGCTATGCATGTATACACAGATAGATACGTAGATAGATAGACACACTTATTACAGGCATTATCAATTGTATTTTCGAAATTTTTAAAAGTTTGTCACACAAGTACTGAGATTTTTTTGATGTGCAAATTGTTCTTCCTTTACTATTTTATATTTAAGAAATTGTTTATTGTATTAGTTAAGAAGGTCTTGAGGATTTTGGGCATATTAAAGAGAATAGAAATTGTCTGAAGGCTTGCTTTTTTTATTTTATAGATTTTTTTCCTTTTTTGCACAAGGAAAGAGGGGTTTTCCGGACTGTAGTGTAAATGCCGTAATCATACATTTTATTTAAAAGTTCTTGTATTATTATTGCAAAAATATCATTGTATTTCAAAGTACAATTGTAATATTATATTATAAAAATATCATTGTATAATTTTTTTATTAATTTTTCTGTAAATAATGCTTATTTAACAAAACCGGTCGAATAAATTAAATTGTTTTAATCTATTAATTGTTGTGTGTTTATGAGTATTTTTAACTTAATCATTGTATTTCTTTATTTCCCTTATAATACCAGATAAACGTTTCGATAAATTCAAGGAAGCTTTTCTTTCCGAATGATGTTGATAATAAGCGATGTTGATAATCTACATCACTATAGGTATAAACATACTCTGATTTCGGGAAAAAAAATAGTTAAAAATACCAACCTGTTTTAGATAGCTTTGAACATGGCTGCATGTTACATTGTTCTTTTATAGTTTTAGCACCCAGACATTTGGAGCTACTTTGACGGGAACATGTGAGCTGCTGTGTCCGCCATCCTCCTCCACATGTGGCACTGCAGGGCGTCCACGGGGTCAACTGGTCAGCAACTGAAATAAGCAAATGAATCAAAAAAGTCTTTTAAGATCTAAGCCTCCTGCATTTTTATAGAAAAAAATTAATTGCCATAGAGTTTTTTTTTTATCTCTACTATTATTATTACGTGTGATAGCCAAAGTTCATAGGATTTCATAAAGGAAAACCAAGAAGAAAATTTATTCTCAGATTTCTATTTGAAAGAAATAATACGATTTTTTTTATAAGATTTTATGCTGAAATTCTTCTTTTATATTCAAATAAGATTTCACCCAAACTCAAGAAAGGAATTAAAATTAACAATGTAGGAAATTTCTAATAACTTTTTACATATGATCATGGAGAAAATGGATCTCATTATTTGCAAATAATGAGATTACCAATTGATTCCGTGTTCATACTTGGTCCGTAACCGCTTGATATTTAGTATAATGGAGCTCACATAAAACTTCACAAATAACAAATGTTAAGAGCGACAAGTTTCGGTTGACTACGGGAACTGTAGCTTTCTGAAGCTGAAAGGAAGACAAGGACACCAGAACATTTTAAAACAGAAACGAGCCAATCGTGTAGTGAACGGTGGGAGTGTCAATGACGTAAAAACAAGAGGAGGTGGAAGAATGCAAGGAAAGAAGGAAATTTGAAATGAGAGAAAACTGCCGACTCTGTCGTATGTTAGACGATAGATAAGTAAATGACATAAAAGGAGAGGAACGGGGGAGGGAGAGATGAAGGAAAAAAACCGACCTAATCATGTAACTTATAATTGTTAGGATATTAAATTATTTTTTATTATAATAATTTAATTAGTTATAGTAAAAGTCAAAAAGAAAAATTTAAAATGCTTGAAAAAAATTTTTTTTAGAAACATTTTTTTTCCTTCACTTGTTTCAATGTGAGTAGTCAAAATTTGCATATTCAAATGAGGATTCGACGTAACGAGATGATACGTCATAAACAGGAAAAAGAAAGTAAGAATAAGAGAAGTTTTAGTCCTGCTAAGTAAGAGAGCAGATAGAGTCATTAAATCAATTCAAACGAATTGAATTATCGCCAGTATTCAAATATAGTTGCATTCAACTACATGGATCAGTCAAAGTTTGCTGATAAGTTTTAAAGGGATGTTGAGAAGACAAATTAAATTGATCGGACGAGATCAATAGAAGTTATTTAGTGTTCACTCTTTAAATTGTACTTGTTAGACTATAATAGTCGAAGTAATTACCATTGTGAAAGATATAGGAATATCGTCACCATTAGTCAAACGAAGACCAAGATAGACGAACTACGTCGAGAATGGAAAAAGCCAAACGTGCATTGGACTGTGCCATTTAGTGAAAGAGTGTTCAAGTAATTCTCAACCGTAAATATTTAAAGAATTAAATCAAATTCTAGAAGATTACAACTAGTCTGTTTAAATTAAGGAAGCAAGAATTTTCCGTTTATATTATTATTCGTGTAACACGAAAACCCAGTATCTTGGACGAAGCTAAGAGTGACTCCAATAAGAAACTAAATTACTTCAAGTTATTGTATATTAAGAACCTTGAACGGCCTAACTATTTATGTGAGAGAGAACTTTAATTATTCTAAGCAGAAGAATTCTAATAATTATCTCATCATTGGAT
Organism: Thereuonema tuberculata; assembly: GCA_023159025.1. NCBI lineage: Eukaryota > Metazoa > Arthropoda > Chilopoda > Scutigeromorpha > Scutigeridae > Thereuonema > Thereuonema tuberculata. The sequence continues at coordinate 5,458,603 of JAFIDM010000006.1, read as the reverse complement.
TAAGAACTCATTTAACAACTAAATCTCAAGCGCCGTTAGTTCTACAGATGATGAACTTTTCGCAAAGCATAAAGGGAAGAAGAAGTCAAGTGAGATGAGTGTTGAGCGCCATATTTAAAAGTTCAGCGTAAAGAAGTGTTCCTTGACAGCGAAGCTCGTGTGTGCCATGGGAAGACGAATGGACGTTATCCCAATGATTAATTATCTGCGCAGTGACTATACTAAGGGGAAAGGCCTAGAATGGTCAATGAACTGTAAGTAATTAATTATTTAATAAATTCCATTTTGGAGGGTGCAACGCAATTGCATTAGAGAAGAAGATTAATTACAAAGTGATACGTTTACCGACGAAGTACATCGGAAACTGACTTATAAAGATTATAATTTCACACGGGTGCTTTAGCCAAAACAAATGTTATGTTTAGATATCTTTATTTAAATTGTAAAGATAGATTATTCTCACAGAAGGATGAATGAATACATTAATAGTAACTAGTGTAATATCATACTAGATAGTGAATTGCCTATATTGAATTATGCTTATTTCACACAAGTGAAGGGAAAGCCTCATTGTAATCACACAGGTGATATTTCCGAAAGCCTTTATTATTTTACATTGAATTGTAGTGATTATGCGACGAAGTCTCGCCTGTGTGTGAACTCAGAAGTTATTGCATAATAGTGCTTCTAAATAAAATTTAAGTGCAGTGATAATAATTATCAAGAAGTGTGCTAACTCTAATATAAGTGCTCTATAATATTACTTAAGGATCTTGTTGCATTTACAAGTTAGAGTAATTACAGTTATTAAATTGAGTGATGAGTATCAAGTTGATATACATCTAAGTATTCTTGTTTTCAGTGTCTTCGGAAAAATAATAACTGTAGTTGTCAATGTGTGGCATTAGACGATTGTATATAAGTCGTTGCAAATATAGTACAAGGAAATAATTTTAATGATAATCAGAATAAATCATGTTATGATTTTAATTTTGCATCCCCTAATTTTCTTGTTGTATCTCTATGTTCAAGTATGGATTCTGCCATCGTTACGAGCAATAATAATTAATACTGTAGTTGGATAATTAGCTATTGTAAGGATTTTGCAATTGTATGTGCTTCGCTTTCTTGAACTTCGTTATTGAATCGTTGTTTCTCTATAGATGATAATTGGATTGTCAATATCAACGGTTGGGCCAGTTTAATACACATGTGTCACAGTATGGTAATTGCGATTGCAACGTTTTAAGGCGGGGACATGCTCCTTGATGCGCATAAGTGAAAGGCACTTCAACTTCCCAATGTACATATAATCTTCATTGATCCATTTATTGCCGCAAATAAAATTATTTTGAAGCTTATGGTGATGACTATCAGGTGTCTTGAACTTATTATTCAAAATTTCGCCAACGTATGTTTCTTTTTGTAATGAGTCCGAATGCTGTATCCTGCTATTTTGGCCATGATGTAATGATAAAATCGTGAAGGGTTACGGAAGGGTTACATAGGTGAGGATTTGTCACATTGCACATTTACTTTAAAATTTTATAAAAATTTAAGATAGTTTTTAATGTATTTTAAAATAACAGCAAAAGACAATTCTTAAAGTGATTGATCTATTTATTCATTTTATTCTTAAAGTTAATAGTAAAGAAAACATGGTTAGAACTAAAAATAATTTACAATAAAACTATAGACAATAAAAACTATTTTTTTAAGAACTAAAAATAAACTACAAAATTACAAAGGATTAAAATAAATAAAAATTAGACCCCTGTTTTTGATCAAAATACTATTGTTCATTTTTTTCGGCAATTTTTTCGGAAATTACGCTATTTGGCTGGACATTTAGTGATTAAAAGAAAATTAATTTATCTAAAACCAACATCAAAATTGATAATAAATAGTATTCGATCGGATTTGAAATTTTCTAGTATCTACAGGCAAATAAATTAAAAAAGAAAGAAACATAAAGAAATCTGAAACAAATTAAAGCCAACTTTTCTTAAAACATTATTTAAAATCCGTAAAAAGAAGAAGTCGCTGTTTATTTTGCAATTAAAGTGTTTCCTGACTAAAAACAGTAGAAACCGAGTTTGTGTAAAAAAAATAGTTAAATCCGCATTATTTATTAAATTGCTTATATCTGAAAATATTTAATCATATCAAAATTAATGGATGAAAATTAGTGGTTGAGTTAAAAGGATTGATGTTCGTTATTATAGTTCGTCAAATGAGAGAAAAATGGACCACGCCCATTTTCAGAGGAAAATATCTGGCAAAATTGATATTTTTGCTTAACGATTGCTTGTGTCTACTTTCTTCTCCTATAGTTTTCCTGCTGTCCCCTAGAGGGCATCGCGCTTCCGTTTTATTTACAGTGACTACAGAGTACAGTGCGGCCAACCACCAGCGTCCGCCATGTTGTTCCCAACTTGAGCATAAGTTTGTATAAGCCACAGAAGGGATTTTTTACATTTTAACTAAATTTTTTGATTCACGGTTGTTCTACTGCCTTTGATTGAATTTAATGTTAATTTGAGAAACACAGAAATATTTTCCTTTCAATTTTGCACCCTAAAAACACTAAAATATATATTTAAAAAAATAAAACAAACCTTATATTTTGTGAGCAAAGCCCCTAATTTTTTTTTTTTTGCAATAATTAAATAAAAATATGAGACATAAAATAAAAATCAATTTAAGAAAAAATAAAACAAACCTTATATTTTGTGAGCAAAACCTCTTATTTATTTATTTATTTATTTATTTATTTATTTATTTATTTATTTATTGTGTAATTTATATTTTTTTTTATTGACACTCGTACAAAATACTATCAGTTATTTGTTATATAAGACAATAAAATAAAGTAAATATGTCTCTGATATTGTTGAATTTTAATAGGAGAAATGGTGGAAAATTAATAAAGGCTTTGTATTGCTTATTATCATTATTTATTATAACAGATTTTTATAATTAGTTTTATAATTTATTTTTATATTTATAATTATTTTTATAATTTATTTTTATAATTTTTATTATAACTGATAAGTAAATTTTTAGTTATATATAAATCTATTGTTTAAATTAAAAATATACTTATCTGTTATAAGTATTATACTTAATAAGTACTTATTTATACTTATTTATACTTATTTAATAATAAATATAGCTTCATG
>JAFIDM010000006.1:5406700-5455411 GCA_023159025.1 Thereuonema tuberculata | reverse complement strand
AAAGCGTTATGAGCATGCGAGTCTTGGCAACCCCTTATTTTACATGAAATGTTTTGGGTGGGATTTCATTTCTTTTTGTAAGATGAGATCTGATAACTTTTTAACAGTGAAAGCGTTATGAGCATGTGAATCTTGGCAACTAATTTTATATGAAATGTTTTGGGTGGGATTATCTATTACATCTAAATTTAGTTTTAAGATTATTTAGAAAATGGATTTTCTTTCAATACCCTACTTTTCTGTTTTTCTATTGGTCAACTTGTATATACAAGCTGTTTGCACTTTTGTAAGAAATCACATTATTACACAGTATTATTTAGGCCGAAGCATTGAGGGTACGACGTATTTCAGATCTTAATAAAATCCAAAGTATAAAAGCTAGATAAATGAAACTTAGCGTATTTCATTAGGATGGTAACTGCATCTTATCCTGAAATTTTGAGCTCTCTAGTATTATCTAGGCCGAAGCTATGAGGGTTCGATAATACATAATCAGACCCCCCCTTTATGAGGGGTTGGAATGTGAAAGTTACGGATTTCTTAATTTTTTTGTTGTTTGTGTGCTAATCCTAACCTGCATACCAAATTTCAGCTATCTAGGACTTCAGGAAGTACCCTAGAGGTTTTGATGATCATGAGTCAGTCAGTCAGTCAGTCAGTGAGTGACGGAATCGACGTATTTTAGGTATTAATAAAATCCAAAGTATAAAAGCTAAATAAATGAAACTTAGTGTATTTCATTAGTCTGGTAACTGCATCATATCCTGAAAATTTGAGCTCTCTAGTATTATCTAGGCCGAAGCTATGAGGGTTCGAAAATACGACGAAACACTACCAGAAAAGGTACGTAGTGCCCTTCCTGCCTTCGGCTCGTCTTGGCGGGGGCACTGCCGTGCCCCCAGATGTAGGCTTTATTAGGATTAATGACAGTACAGGACGAAAAGACGAAACACAAGGCTCAAATGGAATAGATTTCCAGATAAAAATACTCTCTTCTACATATGATATTAGTATTTAAAAATTTATTAAAAATACTAAATGTTTGAGACAAATTTTCAGGAATTATGCATATTCCTTTTTTCAATTCAATAATAATAATAGAAATAAAGTGACAAACAAATTAAGAGTGAGTACAGCAGCAATTAAATAAAAACATGGACATCAACAAATTTGATTGTTGTTACAATATACATGATATCTCAAATAATTTAAATTTCCAGATTTAATTTAATTTAAATAAAAAAAAATATAAAGACTGAAAAGGACAAATTTTAAATATAATCGAAGGAAACTCCCGAAACTGGGAAACGTGGCACGGTTTAAAAAAAAAAAAAAAGAAGCAAATAAAAAAAAAACCGTTACAATGGTTGGAACAGAAGATCCATTAAGTTTGGATATCCAGAATGAGTGTGAAAATAATGGCCCACTTATTGCAACACACTGAAGGGATGGACTAATAAATTTTGGCTGAATAGCAAATGGCACAGAAAATACAAACGGGAATGAATACTTTAAATCGGCATGCATTTTGTAGAAAAGAACCATAGTAAGAAACGGTTATTGGAAGCTTTTTTTCAAAGCAATGGCAAAAAAATTCCAGAGCTATTAGAACATAAACTTCCAACATTTGGGGCTTGGGGAAGTAAATTTGCGAGACCACTAAGATTATTAGTAGAAGATTAATTTTAAAGGGAGATATTACATTGATCGAGAGATTTGAAATATCGTTTGGAATTAAAATAGCACAAAAATAGCACTACAAAATATCTTACCCATGGGAAGAACTGGCAAATGCTCTTGAGAACTAAGAATTTACTCCAGCTGAAGCTAAGAACAAATGGCGAACTTATTAAAAATACAATGAATTAATGCAGTGTAGAAAGTTCAATTAAGTGTGGGAAGTATGAAGCAGAATCATCATATAACTCTAAAGCCTTATAAACCTCGATTGAAAAGACCATATCAACATTCTGCAAAGTGAAAGGATTCGATCCCTGGCAACTTATCTGATTTACGTTCAAAATAAAAATCATTTCTGAGAAAATCTTATAACAAAGTGCTTAGTTGTATAACTTCGGAACTTAGAACTTTTCCTAACCTTGTCAGTTGGATTCGCCCAGTATCTCAGTGAAACTAAAAGAAATATACACATAAGACACATAGAGAAAACAACGACGACCCTACAGTTAAAAAATAAAAACACAAATTAAGAATAAAAAAAGGATAATTAATTTCGATAGCACAATGCTTACCGTATAAAAGATTAATTTATAAAGAAGACTTACAAATAATCGCAAATTTAACACGCGAAGCAATATATATATATATATATATATATTATTTCTTTGTCGTAAATAAAATAAATAAAAAAAATTGAAGGTCTTTGTTTTGTTTATCTGTGTCGTTCGTTTATATTTCTTTTGATTTCACTGAGCTGTGGATCCTGGGCTATCCAACTGACGAAGTATGGAAACCTGAAACAGCCTGTCGTGGATTCCCGTTACCTAAATTCCAAGCATATCTCAGTGAATCTTTATTTGTGTGTGTGTGGTGGTTTTTTGTTTTTTGTTTTGTTTTTTATATTTCTTTGTTATATATTGTTACATACGTTAAATTTGCTATAATGAGCAACTGTTAGTAATTACATCTCATTCTGTATCGTAAATATTCTACAAATAATACTGAAAAATTTCAAAATCTAAAACACACCAAAGAAATTAAAGTAAATAGAAGTTTATTAAAGTAAATAATACTTTACTAAAGTAAATATGAAGTTAAATGAACATTAATGATTTTAAAATTTAACCAGTTAATGTCAAACCTATATTTCCCACTATAGTTTAAATGATTTTCATACTTCTTCTTTGAGAACTTCTTTATTAATAATATTTCGATCATAAGAAGGTTTCGAAAATATAATCTGAAGAAGATCGGAATTACGATCGAAATATTGTTAATAAAGAAGATCTCAATTATGACATTTTTTGTAATTAACTAGAGATGCTTCGAAATGTACACAAAAAATAATAAGCTTTTAATTTTTCTAAATTATCTAAAGGCTAAGTCACACATGGCGAGTTACAGGTTGCGAGTTCGAGCTGTTAGTTCTCGCTGTGAGGAAATAGCAGCTAGTATCGTTGTCACACTTAGTAATGCACTAGATTCTCAGTAGCAGCGACTGAGGTATTGCGTATCAGTCTCAATCCATTCGAGGGTCCAAGCGGTTCCTCGGATTTTGCGCAATCTAATAAAATTGCCTGATGTGTAATTAACTTTTTTTATATCGTAATAATAGCAGTTTTAATATATCATCTGTTGGACCTCAGCGCGAAGTAATAAGAGGCTTGTTAAGATTGGCAGTACACGAGATCAGTCACAAATAGTTGACAGTATGAACTAAAGAAAAAACAAACTTTATTGACTTTTTAATTTTCTTTAATTCTGCCCTGTACGTATCATAAGATTTTAATTTTTTCTTAACTTCATCAAGTGAAACTTTTAATCCGTTTCCATTCAACTAACTAATTTATTATAAAAAACTTTACTACTATACTAACAAACTACATACAATATTTTTCAGAGCGAAATTCCGCTGCTTCGTCAGGCGCGTCTATAGTTTAAAAACTTCTGTAATAACAAAGTTCTTTTTGACATGATAAGGATTCACCAATAATAATCATACTCACTTGTCAGTACTAACAGTAGTTATTAAAACAAATAATATTAAAGCAGAATAAAACAAATAATAATAAAGCACAATAAACCAATATTAATTTCAGACAACAAATTCATTAGGTCGATTGGAATTTAGTTGTTTTTTTTTCCATAATATTTGTTGAAATTTTCAACCATATATTTACTACTTCCCATTCCTTTCTCTTTATTCATGTATTCAAAATTACTTACAAATACATGATTCAATAATAAATCTAGAAACTGATTAATTAATTTTAATATAAATTAAAAAACAAATGAGAATTACTCGACTGTATCTCCAGTCCCACATAGCGATTATTCATTCCGCGGATATCATGTGACCCACTAGCAGTGGTCTACTAGCTCCAAAATTGAACATGTTCAACTCTTCTAACAGAAATTTTTTTACTACCGCTGCTACGGGCTAGGAGCGATTTCCTTGTCTCACTGAGCGATTTAATGAGCAAGTTCTAGCTGCTAGTTAACTCGCTGCTATAAACTCGCTGTGTGTGACTGAGGTTTAATGATATTTCAGCTTAAAAAATGAATAGTTGAGAATTCAAAATACTCACAGTTAGGTTCAGTACAAGGAATACAATTGTAGATGATGTCTTTAGGGTTTGTTGCGTTATAGATATCCAGTTTGACATTGTATCCAGTAGCATTTCTACTTTTACAGCATTCAATTTCATCCAAGGCCCAGTCAGGATGAAGAATATGACAAGTCCGTCCCTGAATCCACCATTCCATTGAGAAACAATAGACCTTCTCTAAAACGTAGAAAGATGTTTAGATTCAATTACTTGAGAAAGAAACAAAGAGAAATTGATAATATTTTGGCTTTTCGTTTACTCTATTTGTTTTTCTTGATGCAGTTAACTGTTAATTTTTGTACATTTTTTCAAGATTATTTATTCCAAAGTTTTTAAAGATTTTATAAGATGAAATGTAACGTTATTGTTTATTTATTCATTGGAATGGTAATTTTAGTCGTCGCGGCGAATGTTGAAACCAGAAAAACGTTATCATTGACTAATTTCTCCAGTATCAATGCCATGAGCTCCGCAGGAAATATCAATCTCAATTATCAAAAATAGGAAATATCAAAAATCTCACATACATCTTGAAATTGACGAGCAGCGATAAGAATAATTTTTTCTTCTATTTGAAGGTGAGCGACCGGCCAGGAAAGGAAAATCTATAATCTGCGTTGTATTCTGGGAGTTTCAACTCTCGCCGCGAAGACTGTATAAATTATAAATTATATGATGTATATTAATATTATGTTGTAGTTAGTAGCAATTGTTAGTAGCAAATGGAATTACAAATGAATACCTCGAGGCAAATAACTGGCACAGGGGGTGCAACGTATCTCTTTGTTCACAATAGAGCCTTCGTTTGTCTGGATGGGGGCATATCCTTGACTTTTGATTGAATGACAACATTTAGACACAAACTCTTCATTCGTAGTCGCTGCATTTCCGTAACAGGTTTGTGTTGCTGGATCGAAATTATCAAAGCAATGGACTAGAAATAGATCAAAGAAAAAAGGTTTTAAAAACTGTTAGCAGATTATTAAAAAAAGTCTTTTATAAATCAATCGAAGTTAAAGAAGTAAGAATAAATATTTAAAAAAAACTTAACTATCGAAAAATGAAGTGTATTTAAAACAGAACGTCAATCTGATGTGTTTATTTTATATTATTATAAATGTCATTTAATTTAAAATCAAAGAAATGAGAGGAAACTTTTAGTTTTCGAAGTTCTAATGAAAATTAATTGAGTCCATATTCAGTTTTCGTTTAGAGATTTATTTCCAATGTAATTAAGAACTAAACTTTATTAAACTTTTAAACGATTTTAAAGTCTGATTTTCGATGATGAGGGTCTTGGTTATTTGTTTTTACGTCATCCGTTCAACTGAAGATAATTGAGGTTGTCTTTCATCAGTTTAACTGAAAGCAATGACAACTTTATCTTTATTTACGTGTAAAGTATAAGCAATTTATTGATAGCAAGATATTTATTCAATAATCTCTCATTCTAAAGATTTAATACGTTTGATTCGTTGAAAGTATATTTTTATAAGTAGGGAGAAATCTTGATTTTATTCTAATAATAATTCCTCTTCATTCGATAGCCAACCGATAACGCAGTTAACTGAAGGTTGGATGAGCCAGATTCATTCTCCGAAGGAGGTCGGAGATTTTTTCACGTGAAATTGAGAAAAATTAACGTTAATCCGGTTATTACTGTCACCTAAAAGAAGTGAAAATATCCGGAAAATTTTCTCAAAAGTACCTTAGCTGAGTTCCTGTAGTAATATACCTATTAAATAATAACTTTCCTGTATTAATTAACATCATCTTTAACAAATTCTTAAGTATTACTGGCCTTCATGTGAGGAAGAAAATTTGTTTCTTGATATATATTTTTAAATCATTATAGCCGACGGCTATGGAATAGCAGTATGGTATTGTGGTTCAAAATGTTTGTAAAAAACGTAAACAGTCTGTGAAAAAAAATCAGAAAGGAGCTCGATTTTACCAAAATGGATAGTGTCTTTCTTATATAAAACATGCACCGGTCAACAAAATTTCTGCTTAGTTTTTGAGGTGTCGAGATTCTTGCATTTACAAAGCAATTTAATAGATATGAATAGAAATATATAAGTGGGTTATATAGGAAATATTAGTAAAGTATTGTATATGTTTGTATTACTTGAGAACAAATAATGTTCTTTCTGATCTATCAACTATTTTTGAATTTCATAAAAATAAAATCCACAAAATTAATAATTTATAAATTCGTTTTAGCAGCCAACCAAAAAGAAACCAAGAATACTCATCAATTTCGGGAAATAGGACGCACCTTAATTGTTTACACCTAAATTTTTACCATTCAATTATGACGTAACAGATAAAAAATAGAATCGTGTTTTTAATTAAATCAATTTTATTAGAAAGGATATTAAGAATAATTTTTAAATTATTTCTGTGAAATACATTAAAATGTAATTTATCTCTGTTTCTCAGTGATTTTTGAAAAGATTCGTAAAAATATATACAAATATTTAAGAACTGAAATTTATGAAAACGTGCTGATCGCTGTTTAACTGATTGGAAAAATACCGACCGCCGCGCCGGTCTTAGGGTTAATGTTACTCAGTGTTCCTGGAAGGAAGTAGGTGCTTCAAAGGAAGTGTTTCAATGAATTGTTGCAAACGCATCTCAGAGGGAGATGTATTTCTTATCTGAAATATGATTATTTCAAATACAGATAAAATTCTGAAAGTTTAAAAATGGCTTTTAATATGTAGCAATTGTAATTATTTCTATTATTTGTCAATGGTTATTGAATTCATTTAATTTAATTTCAAATACATTTGAAAACATTTCAAGAGAGGTTCATGTTTTCTTTGAACACTAAAATTCTGCTCACTATCTTTCAGTGATACGGAAAGGTTTTGACGTGTTTGTTAATTGTTGGCAAAACATGTAAAATTGAAAATGCAGTCTGATGATTTTTTTATAGATATCTAGAAGGATTTTCTTTTAAGGATTTCTATTAAGTTCAAGGCAATCATCATTTTATTTAGCAGTTTTTATATGGAGAAAAGATTGTCAACAATTTCCTTCATGGTTTTATTCTTCATTACTTATTATGTTGAAGTTACAGGTTTTAGTAATTAAGGAAAGAAAACAATTGATGAAAATAAAGAACCATCGTATTAGGTTATAGTAAGTAATTGAATATAAACAATAGTACCTACCCCCTTTATCGTCAGTCGAGACGGTCATCCAAACTACTGGAGGGATGAACACCCCCACAAAAAACACCAATCGTTTCATTCTCAAGATGGTGGATCGATCTTATGTTTATGAGTTTAAGAGGATTTCGTTTGTATCCGCATCCGTCAATAACAACATCTCTGTCGTAATCAAACATGAATTCAAGAAAAAAACAAAATGTTGAAACCAAACCAGTTTAGTTTCTCAGTTTTTGTTTGAAGATGGTTCTGGAAGGACCAAACAAAAGTAGATTTCCTTTTTAGCACTACTTTTCTTCTGGGATAATTAAATCCTTTGATTTAGATTATATGTTTTGTAATTAAATATAGTTAAAAGATAATATTTTCCAATAAAGAATAGTAGTTGAAGAAATGATTTGAAATCTGTTTACAATTGATGGTTCCAAACACTAATAATATTAATATATTTTGTACTATTTTTTAAAGACATCGTATATTTTTAATACGCTTGTCATTAACCTCATATTCATTAGACTTAATCTTATGTATTCTTTTTAATAATATGTTACTTCTAAGTGAATCTTTACAAATAATAGAGTATTGATTGACTTACCAAAAGCAAGACTGCAATCCACCAGGGAATAAATCAACAGATTAAAAACACCAAATTTTAACTTCATAATCGTTTATTACGAACTATTGTTTAAATATATTTCTCTTTGAAGGCCTTGACAGATCTTTATGCCCGATAGCGAACGAAATACTTCGTTATTTCCGGCGAAAACCATTTCCTGGGAGAACTTCCGGTTGCAAACTAAATCAAATAAAAAAAAAGACAAATTTCTCAATAACGGATTAGACTCATGGTTGTTTTTTTTTTCTTGTAAAATTGTAATGTTTTTTTAAAGAGAATTTAAATTGCAAATTATCGATTGAAAAACGAAGCTGATAAATTACAATTTTGGAGGTTTCTCTCGAATCAATTTCGTCTTTATTCAAAAACAATGTATTATACGAATATATTAAACATATGCTTTATTAGATTTAATCTTTTAATATTAAACCGAAATAGGAATAATATCCACTAAAAGGTTATATGAGGAGCAGAATGGGCCACATACTGACTTGAAAAGAGTGCGTTTCCGTATTTATAGGTTTTTTTTATATTTATTTATTATTCCATTGTTTTTTGTTTCGCGATGCACATGAAGTGCAAACTTCGTGTACGATCTGCAGGGATGCAATCATGTCAAAACCAAAGAAGAAGACATTGAATTTCCAGTGAACAGATACTGAGATGGTTTCCCATTGTCTTCCTCAGGAAATCATTAAGGAATGACCTGAAGAGAAAGATGAGAATATAGACAAGACAAGAGAGGAATTTTTTTCAAACATCTATGGCTTTGCAGGGATTCGACCGAATTTTCCGACACTTTTTTCCCAATGTCTCAATGACAGGGCCAATGTCTGGACCACTAGGCTGTGCCGGAATAACTATTAACACATAGCTGCTTACGATAGAGGGGTAGATAAAAATTTTGATAACAACAAAATATTTTTATGACTTTAATTCATAATATTCTTTACCCTACAATTTTATGATTATAACTTCTAAAAAGAATTTAAATTGAAGTATTTTTTATTTTTATTTTTTGTAGAATATTTCCAGTTAAAAATTGAAACAGCAGTCCTGAGTATTAGAGAGTATACTGACCCATGAGACTCATGTTTGACCTCTCACTACAAGAAAGCTGATGAGGTTCCTTGAACATGTGATTCATTTGAGTTCCTTGAATATGGGATTCATTTTAAAATTAATAGAAAAACTAAAAAGGGAAATGTTATATAAGAAATTGAAAGTTCAATGTTTTTTTTTTTCAATATTACATTTTTATTAAAATAATGCTTGTTTATAATAAACTGGAACTTTCAAGAAATGAAGTGCATAAGCACAAGTAGGTAAGGTTTGTCCAAAGTCTCACGGCTCGCAGGGCACTGGAGTTTGTGCTGCAACATTTCTTCGACCAACGGGGGCTGAGATCAGGTGGTCAGGCCGGCGCTCGTCCACCTTACTCCCGGGAAAGAAACTCATTATATAGAAGGCTAGGTAGGCCCTAGGACGCGTTTGGAGCGTGGAAAAGATCTCCGTCCTCCGTGGAGAACGGATATCGAACTCGTCTCCTCCAAGAACCCTACAACTTCGGCTACATGGCGCAGACATAAACAAAGCTGTGGTTAAAAGTCTTATAAATATTATTTATCATTAGTTATTTATACTATCATCAATGCAGAAACTTTTAAAGGAGCTATATAACTGTGTTTAGTAGAAGAATTAGCTAAAGTTATTTCGTCATTACAGGAACCAATATATAAAAGACATTGCCTTTTCATATTTTTGCAGCTTTCTATCATGTCTTCTATAATTCATTTCCTTTGATCATTATTTCATAAAGGAAAATTATGTCAAGTTCTAAGTAAAAAACAGAATGTCAAAGCAAAAACCATAATTATCTTTTAAACTGACTTATGGTCCTCACTCAAGCAATTCGGGCGACTGTTAAGCTTTTATTTCTTTTATATATTTCTTTTTCCAATGCACTTTTTTTTTAAATGCACTTTTTCTAAAAATTTAAATATAAACTTGTGAAGCATGTAGGACGTGTATTTTCTTGTTTTAATTTTCAAAATATTCTGTAATTAATTAAATTAAAATTCAAAAACATCCAGTTTTTAAGGGCGTTTTCCAGGTATTACTCAATATTTTCAACTTAAAAAAACTTGACGAAAACCTGAAATGTTAAAAAACTTTGTAAAATAATGATTTGATTTTAAAATATTATTAACGCAATAGTTAATTTTTTTAACAAATAAAAATTGTGCTTTTTAAAATCGTTTGAGATTAAAATAGCCATAATAAAACCAACCACAATAACCATATAACCATATGGTTTTATATAATAACCATAATAAAAAAAACGTTTTCATTAAAGGCTTTCTAAATATCAGGCAAATTTATTTTATGCTGTTCGTTTCCCAAAATAAATTTGTTTTGAAGCATTTTTTTATAGAAATAACTTTAATAGAATTAACAATTTTTGAATTTTAATTTAATTAATTACAGAATATTTTGAAAATTAAATTAAATTAAAATCAAGAAAATATAAATCCCACATGTCTCACAAGTTTATATTTAAATTTTCAGATTTTTGGCGCATTGGTAATATATATAAAAGGAATATATAAAAGAAATGTTTGAAAAGTTTGCAGTCGCTTGAATTGCTTGATTCAGAACCTTAAGGTCAAAATAAGAGGCAAAAGTAATGTAAATGAAGTGTTCAATATTAATTGGACATTGTTTTTTGTTTGGTTGGAAAATTGTCTTGAGTTTTGTTGCAACGCTGATTAGTTGCTCTACTACCAATAATTTTTAGCTAGCTTTGTAGGGCTTTGGGGACTATAACTGGAAGAGCAGTATGACACTTGCAAACTTTAAATTCAAATTAACGATTCTAATTTTAGTATTTAGAACAGTTGTAATGAAGATGGCTTCATTAGAGGAAAAGGTGTAAAAACGGGCATAGGTGTAAATAAGGGCACCCTTTCCCAAAGGGTTGTGGGAGGTGCTGCAGTTTTATTACGAGACTTTAAACGGCGCCACTTGTTGTTACAAGATAGCAGAGAGCATTTGGTAACTTTATTTCAAATAGTGTGGAAGCAGCGTCAATTATTGTGCGAATTGGTGTTTTTTCTGGACTGCAAATATTTGACAGGTATATGAAATTGTTTTCTTTTCATGTCCTTGTGGTTAGTTTAAAATAATTTCACAGTGATATCTGGAAAGCGGAAATCCTAAGCTACTTTTAGAAGCCCACCTTTAGTCACTCACGCTTTTAGGTTAAATGTGATAGCGGCAATCTTGCTTAGATGGGGTTGGTGTAAATACGGGCACTATTTCTTGGTGTAAATATGGGCCCCCATTTAAAGCCTCTCCTTCGAGTTATCCTGTTATACAATCACATAAGGATCTAGCCATGCCAATTGATGAGGCTGCTGAAACACCGCAATGTTCCCCGGGAACTTCAAATGCAGTTTCTCCGTTCGATATTACTCCTGTCCCCAACATTAAGAAGAGAACCAGTACTCGGGGACGTAAATAATTTTTGATTTGATTTGATTTGATTTGATGTTCATTTAAAGTTCTCAAATATATAACTTGCTCTTTGTATCGTTTTGTATTGTTTTATCCTGTTTTAAAATATTTTAAACCATTTTTTTGTGAGTTTTTTGGAGGGGGCCCATATTTGCACCCCATTTTTTCAGATGCTTTTTTTTGAAGCTTTTTGTAAATCTTCGTTTTCGAATTAAAATAATTGATATTAATCATTGTTTTGCCTCCTCTCATTTAGTAAACTTGTTATAGTTGTTAATGAAGATCAAAAATCTTGAATTTTTCCAAAAGAAAGTAACTTTCTGTCAAAAATACGAAATGGTGCCCATATTTACACCTTTTCCTCTAATATTTTCCCCACAGATCACATTCTGATCGGTTATACCAAATTATATCACAAATAGTTCACAATTCCGGCAAGAAAAGATGAACTTAGCGGAGCTAATTAGCAATGGATTAAGACTTCCAGGAATGCTTTGTAACATCTATCGTAAAGCATCGTAACTATTTTTCACATTCTTCAAATTAAAGTTGAAAACAACAAGAACTTCGATTTTTTTAAATCTTTTCATTTTAAATCAACATTTTTACTGTCGTTATTTTTTTTTTTTTTAGATTATTCACATTTTTTTTTAATTTTATGTTGTTTCAAATGAGAATGGACCAAAAGCATGGCGTCAGTTTTTACTTTCCGCGTGGCAGCTTCTGGCCGCCTTATTCACTGTGCTATTATATTTTTTTGCCTGTGTGAACGTTTATTCAAGTCTCTTAGAGATAATCAAGCATCTTCCTTTCCCAACTTTGTCTAATTTGCCTTTTCAAATAACTAAGTGATCAGGATTTTTCCATATTTGAAAGTTATTCTTTCTCTGAGGCTACTTAAAAATGGAATCTTTTCGAGCGTCTGAACCTTGAAGAATCGACGTTTTCCAAGTAACATACAGATACGAAGTTCGTTTTGATTCTAGATTGGAAGGGATAGATAAAAATCCTTCTTTAAAGGAGAGATGCGTTTGTAAAAGAGTTAAGAGGAAAATTTAGAAGAGCTAAAAGGTCTATTTAACTTTCATATAAAGATATGGAATATCGTTTTTCTAATGCAAAAATGCCTCTAATGAGCTAATGATGCCTTTGGTAGACCTATTTAAGAAAATGCTCTTTCCATTCAGGGAATCTATGAGTTGACAAATTGGGAAGAGCTCTTTTAATGAACTACAATGGATGAGACCAAATTGTTTACCGAGTGACATCCTGGAACAGCTGTTTCGCGCTTTTTGGCGATCATCAGCCAGGAGCAGTCACCAGTAAACAAAAAGGTCTCAGTACAAAAAGTAACAAAAAGGTAAGCTAATAGGAATAGTCGTCAGAATTGTTTATATTTTCTTTTGAGGCAGCACTGTGATTCCCACGATTAGCTCTTTTATTGCTATAAGGAAAATATCTTTGCCAATACAATTAGATAATTTCTGATTTATTTTATAATTTTGATTAAATATGTTTAAGGTTATTTATATCCTTATTTTTAATAATACTAGTGAAACAGTGAATAAGGAAAAAATTGTTCATACCTTAGTAGAAATAAATGTCCTGGTGGTGAAATTTACTTGATTAAAAATAATGAAAAAGAAAGCACAGACTGAGAATAATGAAGCAATTAAAAATAAATAAATAAATTGAAATGCTTACAATTTGAATGAATACCTTTACTTCATTTAGGTGATTTTTTTAATTCTTGTGAAGGTAATTTTTCGAATGCAGAAAAAACGATTCCCGTGCTTTCACTGCTAATAGGACCTACTTGCTTCGATTTCCACAGTTGACTGAATCTGATGAACTACAAGAAAACATTTTAAAAACCTCAATGGTTGCATTTCAAGAAATGTGATAAAATAAAAAGTAATCTGAATATAAAATGAAGTCTAAAAAGAAGCACAATTAATACTTGAGATTTTTATTTAACTGGCTAATTTGGAAATATACAAATTTTTTATAATACAAAAAATAAAAATATTCATTCATTTTACATTAAGAAGAAAACGGAAGCCTTAACAGTTTAAACAAATATACAATATATATATATTAATATATTATATATTAATTCATAAATAACATCACATCATTACTTAAAACATATATAAACATTACTTAAAACATAAATAAAATATTTAAAATAATTTGTATAACGCAAATTTTAGAAAGAGTATTTGTCTTTCCTTTTTCAAGCCACAAAATAAAATCACAATTCCAATAACAAAACTGTATTTTTTTTTTTACAAATGCCCGGGCTCTTAGACTGATCGTCTTTCTTTAGGCCAACAACAAAGGGCGAGATATGATGCCTTTAGCTGACAAAGGGCTGCCCATGGTATGCCATAGGAGGCAGCATCAAGTGATACCCGCAGGAACGTACAGAAGGAGAAACAGAAGAAGAAAGAATCATCCATGCCACGACTGGGATTCGAACCCGGGTACCGGCATACTGGCCGTACGGCAGACCGCCGTCGAGACCGCTCGGCCATACCGGCACGGCAGATCACTGTATAATGTTGAATGTTAACTTATTTAACAAAATAAGTAACCTAACACAATAATAAAAACCACATAATTACTTATACAATTACAAACAATAATCCAATCTTTTCCCTAGTGATAATTTTATAATACTCTCTAGGTAAATTTATTAATTATTCAAATTTCATAGTTTTGTTTGAATTTAACTTTATCCTGTCTTGAGCAAAATTTACAAATGTCTCATTAGCCTTCACACCTTCATTTCTGTTCAAATTTTGAGCTCTCATATTACATATGAGAATACTTTCTATTACTTTTCTAGTTAAAGTATCTTTTTCAGTGTACAAAGATGTACATTACTATCACAATTAATACAATGTTCCGTTATTTCTGATTTATCCATCTGATTATGCTTCAAATAATTTCCATTTTCCATTATACGCTCCCAAATCGGTCGTTTGCTTTTCCCCATATAGAATTTTCTACAAATTTCACAAACAAATTTTATAAGTAATACCCATTTCATTTTTCAGATCACTTTAATTTATTTTCAGAACATAAAACATTTTTCAGTTTATTCCTGTATTCAAATACAATATTAAAATTAAATTTCTTCCAGGTTCCCTTTGACATAATACAGTTTTTGTTCAAATAAGGTAATGTTATTCTTTTATTTAACTGTTTCATATTCATTTCTTTAATTGTAAATTTGTTGTATTTCAATATAACTTCATTTATAAATTATCTTTACAATCATTTTTCTTCAAAATATCTTTCATATTTCTTTTTGTAATCCTCTTCTGAACTTGTTACTCTGACAATTGTATGAATATAATTGTCCACTATATTTCTTTTCATAATATTTTCGTGACCTGACTGGAAATTCAATAATTGATTACTTTGGAAATCTTTCCGAAAATGATTTAAAGTTAAAAATTGTTCCCTTTTTTTTTTTTTGTTTTTTTTTTTTTTGTTAAGCAAAAATCCAAGAAAGCTAGTTTACCAACTATTTCTTTTCCCATTTTAAAATTCAGTTCTTCCTCTTATATTAATATCCATACGAAAGTATGACATAGAGAACATTAAAGGTAATAAAAACTTTACGAAAGAAATCGAAAAACTAGATCCACAAAATTGGCCACAACTTCAAGGGGACTTTTACAAACAGCCGAAAATATAGCACCACTAACAAGAACAAGAAAACACCCTTGGTGGACAGATGATTGCGACAAGTTAATACAACTCAGACGACAAGCCTGGCATAATTGGTCATGTAATAAAAATCCCACCACCTTTCAAGAACTCCAAAATGTTAGAAAGATTGTTACAAAGTCAATTAGGAAAGTGCGCAAACAAAGTGAAGATAAAAAATTACAATCTATAGAAGACGACTTTAAGCAACACAAATCACGAAACTATTATAGAACCTTCAAACGGAAGTTAACTAAATATTCCCCACCATCACTCCATTTTGCCGATGAAAATGGAGAATTGGCTTATACTAACGATGCTAACTGTAAAATTCTCGCAATATACTTTTCTAAACTACTTAACAGTAAACGACCTCAAGAAAAGTTTCAGTTCAATCTTTGCAAAACGAATCCAGATTCAACCCCACCGACTATCCAGGAAATTAAAGAAATCATTCGATCACTAAAAAATAACAAGGCCGCAGGGGAAGACCAAATAACTGCAGAGCTGTGGAAAAATACAGGAGAAAATTTTATTGTAAAGCTTCATGAAATTATAATGAACATTTGGAAAACTGAAAAAATCCCAACGGATTGGAAGATGGCGATAATACATCCTATTCACAAAAAAGGAAGTAAAACCGATCCAAACAATTATCGAGGCGTTTCTCTTCTTCAGACCACATATAAAATTCTGTCAAAAGTTCTACTAAACCGGGCAAACAATCAACTGGACCATCAAATCGGTGAATATCAAGGTGGATTCAGGAAGGGACGGTCATGTGCAGAACAAATTATGAATTTGAAAAACACCATACATTATTTTCGGAACACAGCTAATAAAAATTATGTCATCACATTCGTTGATTTCAAAAAAGCGTATGACACTATTGACCGCGGCTCGCTACTTGATGTTTTAACAGAATTGGGACTTGACCAAAAAACGAGAAATATTATCAAAGACACTCTCACGGAAACAAAAGCCAAAGTTAAGTTTATGGGTGGATGTAGTCATGAGTTTGGTGTCCGTCAAGGTGATGGGCTCTCCCCATTGCTTTTCAATTGCGCTCTTGAAAAAATTGTCAGAGAATGGAGATTGGCAGGTGCACCGTCACACCGACTTGGGCCAAAGATTAAGGGTATTGAGATTGACTGCCTTGCGGTTGCTGATGACATGGCACTAATTGCCAAAGACATCCCTGATGCACAGAAGCAGATTATTATACTGGAAGAGCAAGCAGCAAAATTAGGACTCCAAATTTCTTACAAAAAAACTAAATTTATGACGAATATCAACAACGCTCCACGTGAGATGACCATTAACACTAATAAAATTGCCAGAGTAAAGGAATTTAAATACCTAGGTGAATGGATCACAGAAAATTGCAACGAAAATAAATCTGTAACATCAAGAATTCAGAAAATGGAACTTGCTTTCCAACACACAAAGGATGTTTATAACAAACAATGCTTGTCCTGGAACTGTAAAATTCGCCATTACTTAACAGTGATTAAACCTGAAGCTTTCTATGCATCAGAAACGCTCAATCTCCAACATAAGACATTAAAAGAACAATTAGAGATTAAAGAAAGGAAAATTATAAGAAAAATTCTAGGGCCCAGAATTAAAAATGGAATTCATTACCCCAAACCCAACACTGAAATTTATAAGCACATTTCTAAACTTACTGATACAATGAGAATGCGACGAATCCAATTTTTAGGTCATTTGGAAAGAATGAATCATTCCAGACTTACTTATCGGATCCACAAATTTTTACAAAACAAACGCACAAGACCAAAATGGTACAAACAATTAGAAAAGGACCTCATTGAGTTAGGATCCCCAAATTTACAGGATAGAAAGGTGGTCAGACATATTGTCCACACAGGGAGATTTGAGGAAGATGTGAAGAAACCAGCACGCCGTGCTTGGTCGGAGGAGCAGAAATTGCATCAGTCCATCCGAATGAAGAACTATTGGGCAAGGAGGAAGGCTCAGTGTGTATTGATTCCGCGTGGTCCTAAGTGACCCATTCGCGAAGAAGAAGAAGAAGAATATCCATACAAAAAAAAAAAAAAAATACTAAATTGAGGTATCGAACTAAATTACCAAAACATCATCAGCATATCGAAACTATTCATATTTAAATTTGATATTTTTTAGCACTTCAAATTCAAAATAATTCTTGAAAATGTTACAATAATTGACCAGATAAAGGGGATCCCATTGGAAACCCCTTCATTTATTTAAATATTTTGTCCTTATGCTTAAAATACGTGTTATTAGTTATCAAGTTGATAAGATTCATCAGATCCCCATTATCCATATTGTATTTTAACAACATTTCTTTAGAATCAAATATTAATTTATCTAGAATTAATAATGTCTCGTCTATTGGTATATTAATACATATTTTCAATATCTAAAGAAAATAGATAAAACATCTTATCATTATTAATAGTGTTACTAAATCTTTTAAGTTCTTTATTATTTCCTCTTCTTTTGGAAACTTAAAGTTTCTTACTATCTTGTTCACCATTCTTGCCAAATTTTGTAAAAAATGCCTTTATAACTGATCGAATTGGATGTCCTTCCCTATATATTTTTCCTCTTCCTTCCAGCATTGACATTGAGAAGGATTTTATATTCTAGCTTGAAAAAGGAAAGACAAATACTCTGTCTAAAAATTTGCGTTATAAAACATATCTTAAATATTTTATTTATGTTTTAACGGTGATGTGATGTTATTCATGAATTAATATGACTATTAAGAGAAAAGAGTTAAGGAGGAAATATGAATATGGCTTAGACGTCTATAAAATATAATATATATATAAATACACATATATATATATATATATATGTATATATTATAGGATAGAAATATTGAAATATGAACTTTGTTAAAAACCATATTTCTGTTTAAGTAAGAATTGTGTTAATTTTTCCTGATTCGTGAACGGCATCTAGTAGATATTTAAGGAAGTTTGAAAAATTCATCCATATTAATAGACATTGTTGTTTTGAATTTAAGCATTTCTACAAAAACACATTCTTTCAAATTTAGAATCTAAATTAAAGAGAATTTTTTTAATATTTTATTTATTTTTTATTTTAATTTTTTTATAATTGTTTTTTTTTTATTTTTAAAACTTTTTTAAATATTTTAATTTATTTAATTAAAAAAAATAAAAATAAAATAGAAAGTAAATAACAAAATACATCATTTTTGTTTTCGAAATAGGTAATAAGCATAAATAAACATCAGTATTTCGAAAACAATCGCACATTATGGTATAGCATTACAAAAAATATTATTCCATGAAAAGTTTTCCCTCAAATTCTTATTTTAAATTTTCTAATGAATAAAATTCGTTAACTTAATTTTTACGTGTGTATAATTTTCTATTCTGAAAAAATGAGACACACCACTATAATAATAATGACAACATTTACTCATATTTTTAATCGAAACACAATAGGATCTTTTCAACGCAATGATTTGCATTGAAAAATTCCTATATTAATTGTATGAAACGTCTGAATAAATATTGTCATTATTATCATGATGGTGGGTCTCATTTTTTTAGAATAGAGTATACAGTATATAATAAACTTCGTTAAATAAGAAGATTAAATTTTTTTTCCGATTCTAAAAATAATTGAAAAACAATGACATAATCACAAATTATCAAGATGATAAAAGAGTTAAAAACAAAGCTTGGAATTGTATTAGGAATCTTCATTGTTTCTTAATTATACTTTCCAATCTTTATAGAAATTTGTCGTTTACGTGATCGTCCCATTATATGAAATCTATTCATCATCTAATTATAAAATGTCTATGTACAATCCATAGATATCACAATAAATCTCCAAGATCACTAAAAGCATATTAAAAAATTTTTACATCTGCTCATAGATTTAAAAAATGTCAGTGAAAAGGCCAGAGCACTAGCATAAAAATAACGTAACTTAAAATTGTAATTTAAATACGCCAGACCGTTTAAATAGAATGTAATTGATAATGTGCTGTAGTACAAGACGAAACGGTGTCTGTTGATTTAAAATTACAATTTTAAATTATGTTTATTTTTATGAAAGTGCGTTGGCCTTTTAAGTGACTTTTATAATCCACAAGCGATTCTTTAAAATTCGAAAAATATTTATAAGAGAAAACCAAAAGGTTTAATATCAACATTCTTCTTTTGACTGTTCACATATCATTTCAAAAATATTTTCATCTATCTAGATAAATTAATTCAGTTAAACTGAGAAAAGATATAGAAGCATCCCCTACCGTGTAACTCCAAAAAAAAAATCCATTTAGTTATTCTATAAGTTAATTTATCTAAATAAGTCGTGGGTTTGGATGAAATGAGAAACAACTGAAAGGCTACCTTATATTAACATTTGAAAAAAAGGAGTGTTTTATTTTGCTCCCCGACAACTCTTTCTGTTTACCAGAAACAAAGCATTTTGTGATGGGTCCTCCTATTAATACTATCAATTTTAAAACTTTTTTATAAAAATTAAATGAACATTATTTGAGTTGAAGAAAGTAATGTATACTTAAAGTGAATGGTTTAGCAAATTTTCCTGTTTTTCCTAGAATTCTCACTTGAAAATGGAACGCAGGTCGTTTTGAAAACGTTCGTGGTTTTAATTTATAAACTTATTCTAAATGTATTTGTGTGGTAGCATTGAGTTTTGGATATGAACAATTTACACACGTTTAACATTTAATATTTTTCCTGTTTTCTTTTATCTTATGTCTTGGATTAACGAAAACAATTTATCCTGTCTCAGAAAAACAGAAAATAATTTTAAATGGAATACACTGTTTATTTAAGGATTTAATTAGCATTCGCACAGATTTAAGAAAAATAATCGGAGCAAACAATGATTTTGAATTTGTTCATGAAGTACAAAACAATGAGCTTTCGGAATATTGTTTTCTTCTGTTATGACTTCAGTTATGTAGACTACTGTTACGTTTTCAAAGACTTTGATTAAACATCACTAACCTTAACAAATGATAATTTTGAAGCGTGTTGAGATTGAAGGATGCCCCGGGACGCAGTCTAGCTATTAATACATCTAACTCACTGCGCATCGAAACCAGTCCAGTCAACATGGTAAGGAATTGGCGGCATTTCAAGTTTCTGTTGGCTATGAATTTATTGTATTACTTGTTTAAATTTAATTCAAATGACTTAGGGAATTAAGTTTAGTAATGAATATTCTTTGATTAAATACAGAAGAATAATACAATTTTAATAAAAAAAAAAAAAATAAGAAAAAAAGAAGTGAGAACGACGAAGTTCTGCGCAACTAGAAACAGGGTCAAGAGTGACGTCACAGATTGCTCCAGCAACAGCTTCTAAATCAAGAAGAAATAAAGAGCTGCCATATTAGTACTACTGCAGCGCCCCTTCTGGAGACCAGAAAGTCATGCTGGACTCCATAGACTGCAATTGGTTTATAGCTAAAATCAGAGCCGTTTCTAGGTGTTCTGCCACCCTAGGCAAGAACTACAAAATGCCACCCCCTCCCTTTCAAATGCCGCCCCCACCAAAAAAAAAAACCCAAAATTCTTAATTTAACAAACAAAAAAAAAAAAAGCGGAATCCGTCCTTCGGCCGCCCTAAAACCTTGCCGCCCTAGGCGGCCGCCTAGTCTTGCCTAATGGTAGAAACGGCCCTGGCTAAAATATTTACGAAGAAAATAGTGTTGACAGTTAACCAGAGCCGTTTCTAGGTGTTCTGCCACCCTAGGCTATAACTGAAAAATGCCGCCCCCTACCTTTCAAATGCCGCCCCCACCCTTATTGACACCAGTCAATACAACCGACAATTGAGAATGACCTGCGAGACAGAAATGTCCTTGTGCACACGTGTGCACAGGGCGCAAGAGGGAGGGATGTCACCACATGATCGCGAGATAGCGCACGCGCCTCTTTCCAGAATTCTTTATTTATAATTAATAATTTCGCTGTTTGATTTATAAAATTAATTTTTTCCGTCCTTCGGCCGCACTAAAATCTTGCCGCCCTAGGCGGCCGCCTAGTGTTGCCTAATGGTAGAAACGGGCTTGCAGTTAACACAATTTATCTTAATGTAGTAAGACTATTTAATTCAGGAAATCGAATTTAAATCATGATTCCTGATTAGAAATAAAAAAAATACGGGATTTTCCGAAATTCAATAAAATAAAAACTACAAGTTAATATCATTCAATACTGTAAACTAGTTTCGATTTTTTTTTTACAATTAGGTTATGAATTACATATGAAATACTTCATATGTTTTACAAAAAATAAATTGGTGACCAATCTATTAGAAAGGATTTACGTTAATATTATAAATATTTTCTTTTTTTTTCTATTTTGTAATATAGATTTGATAATCAGATTCTGATTGATATGATAATGACTGATAATTAAGTATGAAAGTGATTATTTCGATCAGGTTTAAATTTCACAATAATGTGAATACGAAGAATTGTGACAATATTTGGATTGTTTTAAATTTCCAACTAAGCTTCTGTGTAGGGATTTGTGTTTCTAGGAAGATTGTAATATTTTGGGAATATTTGACCTAGTTTTAGAAACTGTATCATTCATATGTTTTGCTGCTGTTGCAGCTAAATTACCTGCATAACAACTCAGTTTTTCGCTTATTCAATAAACTTTTAAGTGAATTTATGTATAATTACTATTTTTTTTTCATGGGCCTAATCATGTTTGATAGATAGCTTTTGATGGGATGGGATAATAATATAAATCTTCTTGATTGTTTATGAGAGGCAAAAGAATATTCCAATGAAAACCCATGATTAAAAACCCATGACCATTGATGAAATTATATAACTAATCTGAGAAAAAAATAAGAATTCAGATGAATTCGAACTTCACTTTTAGCAACGAAGAAGATTTGCTCATTTCAAAAGTTGACTACTTTCAATTTTTTTTCACAGACAACCACACTACATTAAAACTGATAATTATTGAAATCTAAGAAGAATCTTCATATCATGAATGTGATTAGACTCATTACAGTTCAGAAAAGTTTTCACCTATGTTGTTATAGGAGATATACGGCCACATTTTCATTGATAATCATATAAATAGAAATTAATGACGTTCGTTATCCAGAAAAACAGAACACAATTAGGTCTGCCGATAATACTCCGTACGATATATACTCTGTTAGACGAAGTTTTTTATCATGTTAACCTGATTCTGTCGTAAAAATGAGTAATTTAACGTGTGCACAAATATTCAGGAAAAAAACCAATACTTAAAATCACACAAAATGATTAAAAATTGTTTTAAAAGCGGACTAGTTTCGGATTGTCTTACTGAATTCTTTGTTGATGTTGACAACAAAGTAGACAGTCCGAAACTTGTCCGGTTTTAATTATTTTGTGCCGTTTTAAGTGTTGATTTTTTTTTTCCTGATTCTGTTTTCTTTATTCAGAAATGCCAATATTTAGGTTCCTTCTAAGCTTTTCCAGGCGATAGGCTCTATCACTGGAATTTCCTTTTCTTGCTTTGGCCAGGAATGTTAGCAGTTCAAAAATAAACCTGGTCTCAGAATAAAGAATAAAAATCTAACTTCTAAGCGTTTTATTTGATAAAATATTCAGTTTCGGTTTGTGAAGTAGAAGCGCGTAATCTAAAAGATGCTGCTGAATGTATGAGTGAAATGTTCGGTGAAACTCTGCATTTTTGTCACCGTAAAAAGTTCTATGAAAAATGGAACATCAAAGTTACATCATCAGACTTGAACGAAATGTATCAAAGATTATTATTACCAGTATATTAACCAATAAAAAAAAATACCAAGATGCTTTGCGAAAAAATTATAAATTCAAATTAAATTATCTTGTCAAACTTATTAAGGAAGATTCAATCAATAGTCTAAATTACCCGCAAATTTTCTAAACAAAAATAATTAAAGATTGATTTTTTTAAATTACTACTGTGAGTTTTATGTTATTTTTTTTTATTTTTATTGTTTTATTTGCTTTTTGCAATACTATGTTCTATGAGATCTTTACTATCTTTCTGTAGATGCTGTTTCAGTTGACAGAAACTAAAATTAAATAAAATCAATACAATTCATTGAAAGAAATCATGGTATTGGATCAATACGTTCAAATTTGATATAGAATCGTCAGATTTCATGTGTAACTTCCAGAAATCGAATTTTAATTTTACAAGATTAATGAAATAAAAAAAAAAAAAACAACCTTTTTTGAAAAAAAAAATTCTTTTCAAATACGAAAAATGCTAAGTAAAATTATGTAGTTTTGAATACAGTAACACAAAAAATTCAGTATTTAGTAAATAACGACACGTCAGTAAAGGAAAATTAATATTTAAATAGTTAGAGGTAAAAAAAAAAAACCTAAAAAAAAATCTAATAATTAAAGAAGGAAATAAACAAAAAATAAATTAGATATGTAATTTTATTTAAGTGACAGATAAATTGTAATGTATCTTCCAGTGATTCTTCTTTGTTCTTCTGCATTTCAAGCCTGAAGGTATGGAAGAGGATCTGCTATGATTATTGGTTCATGATTCGAATTGGATAACAGATGGTAGTTATCTGGTTAATTCTTGTATCAGAATTCCTCAAAGATAATTGAAAGTAAGAGGATGCAGATTTGTTATTTTTTTCACTTTACGAAAAGCATCAGGTCAATCGCCGCCGAAGCCTTCGCTGTGATAAAACGTTTGAACTCTAATTTAAACATAATTATTAGAAAGATTTCTATTAAGCGTATGCTAAATGTTGAACTAATGGCCATAATTATCATTTGAATTTCTTTATATTGTTAACAGAGGAGAAGCTCCAAATATAGGCTAGGGTCTAAATATAGTCTATTTGAAGTATTCGGGAATGGGAGATTCTGCAGCGCAGTGAAAATAAACTGAAAATGTGTCTGAGTAACAAACAGAAATGAATGAAACAATTGGTCACCTACAGTCAAGTTATTCAGACACAGTGTAGTGTCAGTCTATTTAGTGTCAATCAATGTATTTCATGATCTTGAAACATTTCACAGATATATTTTGTTATCAAATATCTTTTGTTATTTTAAACAAATTCTACTGATTCAAAAGCTGATTTGTAAAGGGCATGTAAAATGCTTACATTCTAATCTTTTTATAACATAGTTTATTTACTGCATAGAACCATGTGATAACCGATCTCAAAATTTCTTAGTAACTGTTCTAAATACAGGTACCTAAGAATGTCTAAATATGAGTAGTACATATTTAGACCTTTTTATTTATTTGCAGCAAAAAAAAAAAACAAAAACAAAAAAAAAAAAAAACATTTGATTTATGATTTCTTCTTTTCAGAATGCCCAGAAATACTCAAAACATTATTCGAAAGGAAAACAGAAAGTTTAAAAACTCACTCTACGTGAAGATGATATCGACATTCAACAAGGAGAGGGAATTTTGGATCAAATGTATTTAGTGTTAATTATGTGGGCCCACAGTGATTGTGCAGATGCTGAAAATAACGTTTATGTTTGTAAATTTTCAAAAAGACAATAAACATTTAATTTAATTACTTCAGTATTTTTCCACATTAAAAAAAAAAATACAATTTTACAGTACATTTTTGTTAGTAGCCCATATTTGGACCACAATTTCAAAAACTAGATTTCTGTAACTTTTAAAAAAAAAATACTTGAAGCAATATTCTTGTTTGTTTGTTTGTTTGTTTTTTTGTTTATTTCTTTTATCATAAAGGAGACTCATTTTCAGAATTAAGTAAACTGGTACAATTTAATTATTTTAATATTTTCTTGGTGAAATTAGTAAAATAAAAGTGATATCCCAT
Source organism: Thereuonema tuberculata (assembly GCA_023159025.1). Lineage (NCBI taxonomy): Eukaryota > Metazoa > Arthropoda > Chilopoda > Scutigeromorpha > Scutigeridae > Thereuonema > Thereuonema tuberculata. The sequence continues at coordinate 5,430,225 of JAFIDM010000006.1, read as the reverse complement.
ATTTGGACCTTCTCCTCTATTTGTGCTTATTGCAATCAGAAAGCATCAGAGGAAAATTCCAGGGTTCCTGAAAGCATCAGGAAAATTATCATTTGAAAACGTTTGATTCGAATATAATTTGTTACTTGAGTTCCATTCGTATCGTGCTTTCATCTTTACAATTTGATTTTATGCTGTAGAGGAAACATACAAGGATGCACAGCGTCAAAAAGACAGATTGACGTTTGGCAACAGAATAAGACTGAGATCCATCTTTATATTTCGTTTCCTTATTTAATTAATTTAAATAAAAAAATATAATTCCTTTTTTTGGTAATTAATTAACATGATTTCTTATAAAATAAATAAATAAAAACAAACAAAACATTTTTTTCCAGAATGAAAATCCTGGAATCTCCGCGCTTCTATTTTAGAAAACGAAACCGAATATTTGATCAAATAAAGCGCTTTATAGATAGACATTTTTCTTTATTCTGAGACCACTGATGACATTGTTTTGGAAAAATGGGTACTTTGGGAGACATGGTGCTGATGAATGATATAGGGATGAATTGATAAAGAAATCAGAGAATTTATAAGAAATCAATTTCTTCGAAATTTGTAAGAAAACAAAGAGTTGGGAGTAAACTGAATTTTCCGATATTTGTAATGACAGAAGATTTTCAGACTGAAATGACTTGGTATTGTATTTTGCATGGTCCGATAGGGTCCGATCGTGAATAATAATAATAATAATAATAATAATATATAAATAATTATTATTCAAGATCTGGCCCTACCGGACCATGCAAAGTACAGTATATATATACTGTAGCATTTATTATTATACGTCTAAATCGTATCGATTTATAAAATAAATATCGACCTAACCAATTCATACAAAGCGAGGCTTATTTCTTCACCACGTCCTCCTCGTTTTTCTTCCATCTTCGTACTACACAACAAAAAAAAAAAAAAACTTCAGCCACAAACAATTACATGAATTCTTTAACAACATTTCAATAATTCAACCTCTTCTTATTACACTATCTGTTTGTTGCAATATCCACATCATTAACGCACATCAAATAAAAATAATATCATAAGATAGCATTACGTATAGTAATTGTTTATTCGCACTCTACTTTATACTTATGTTATAAACAATAAGAAACTCAAATAGTTAGTTGCATATTGCGTTATTCAAACATAACTACCATTATGAAGCAACAATATTTATATAAAGCGAGATATGTGAAACATCATCGATTTCTTTAATTGTTTAATTGCTAGAGAAAAATCAAGTCAATTCACATCAAATAAAATATTGGTTAAAAATCATGAAAACGCCTTGCCATGGTGTTAAGCGTTTGCGGTTAATTTTTTAATTTCCCTTTTGTTATAGAGCACTATTCCGTAATTGTGAACAAAGTAAATTATGAAATTACATTACAGCCAGTATTTAAGTTTTTCAACATTCTTGTTGTGCTATTCTGCTTAATAAAAAGTTTCATTTATAGAATACTTTTTTTTTTTTTATATGAATATAAAGGACATGGAAATGAAAAATAAATAAGTAAAAAGAAGTTTGATAAAAATGTTTTACATTCAAAGATTTGAATTTGACCAACAAAAGACTATGAAAAAAAAAACAGGAAACTGTGTAATATTTGTATATCTTATTTAAAAAGACACTTTAATAGCTTATGAAACATGGAAAAGGCACTATCTAAAATGCTTCAAAAGCAGGGATGGGAGATTAAAAGTATAGAAAACAGATAAGTTACAAAGCTTCTTTAGTAATTATTTTTCATGTATTTGAAAAAGATTTCAATAAGGACGAAAATAAATATTAGAGGATATAAATGAAGAAATTAAGTAATATTTCATTAGAATGTAACTTTTACTACATTGAAGCTATGCACTTCGTATCTTTTTTTTGATGAGCTGATGCAGCCTTCCATTGTTTGTCCTTATTGTTGAACCATCGCATTCCTAAAAATGTTCTTCTGCGTGCATAGAGTTTCACAATATCTCAGTAACTCCAATACATCACTTAAAATCCGAGGACGACATCGCAATAAACAATTTCTTCACCTTTTGAAGATACTAATTTCTTGCAATAGAAATATTATTTTTGGCTTAAGAAAATTACAACCTTTTTCTTTGTAAACCACTCGAAGAGTTAATGCCTTTGCAATTATCCTCTCTTCCATCGCCATTATAATTGCCTTCGCCGAAGCGACAAATAAGATGATTTTGCAGCTTTGTTTTGTTATTAATTCTCAACTCATTTCACAGCAGAGATAAAGAAAAATGTAAAAAAGATCTTGAGAAGAGAATGTGGTGAATAAAGCCATGGATTGAAACCATGAGCAAATATTTCAGCGTGACGTTAACACTATCGGATTTTTTAAATAAATGTTCTTGCGCTGGTGTCGACCTGATTCTAATTATTTGCCTGAATTTAGAACCGTTTCAATTGAGAGCAAGTGGCAGGTTTTTCGAGCAAATGGGTTTTTCGAGAGCGTGTGAAGTAGCAATTACTGATACCTTTGTAATAAATTAAATTCATGTAAAATTTTATGTAAAAAAAAAAAAAAATCTCGCAATTATCATTCATTGAGAAGAGAATTGAAATATTCAATTGAAATAATTGTTTTTCAAATATTCGGAATAAGTTTTTGCGGAATTTTTGTGGACGGGCCGTTTATTTCTAGCTGCAATTTGTGATAGAGCTATCTTACAGACAAATCTATTTTATTGTTTTTTTTAAAATTACCAAGACAGAAATCCGTGATCACGAAAATTTTCAAGGGTTTTTTTTTTATACAAATAAAGTAATAAATAAAAAGAAATGTTATTATTTAAAATCCCATATATACAATAAACTTTGGTGAATAAAAAATGTAAAGTACTAAATATGTATTTATCTTTATTTTATTAATATTAGTTCCAATACTATTGTGAAATGATTGGGAACAGAAAGAACGTTTTTTTTGTAACCATTAATTCATTAGAAATAACCATATTAAGAAAATATAAGCTTGTTTTTACAATAAAAGAAAACATTATATTTCTGCTGTTTTTGATCCTTCATAGTTTAGTTTTTACGATTACCACTGATCGAATCAAACGAAGGAAAAAAAAGTCTTCAGCTTTCGTGGTTTCAGTGCACCAATCCTGATATGACCATGAATCGATTTGTCCCCATTAAGTAATTTTTAAAAGACTTGTTTTGCTGTAGAAATATTGATATTTATATGGAAATTGAATAATGAGAATTTTACTTATTCATCAGAAATTCATTAATAGATTCTTTACTTTTCCTAAATATTATTTTTCTATTACTATGGTGTGAAACATGTAGCCTAATTCAGAAAATTACTGTAATCCAAATAACAGTAGAAAATCTAGCTAGATGAAAATTTTGTGAATTTATTGTATTAATATTATATTTTTTTAACTCAAAAAGTTTTTAATACTAAAGCTACATTAACACTTTTGGTTGATAAATAAAAATGACGTTAATATTAGAGCTTCAAGGTAAATAGGATGATGCAGGTGATTTTATATTTTTTCAATATATTTAAATTTTATTAAAATGGTTCATATTATCCTAGAAAATAATTTTGTAATGAAATTAGATCAGTACAAAATTGAACTTCATTCAGTGATCATTTGTACTTAAACCTTTAATTAGAATTCCGACTTCACTGTTCGACAGAGATACTGTATTAATATAGCGAGAAATAAATATATTAAATTCCAAGTACATAAGTTTACCTATGTAATAAATTATTAGAAAATAATAAGATTATTTAAAAAATTAAGCCCATTGGACATGGATCCGAAAATCGGTCGGTCGAATCCATGTGCAATGGGCTGAAGGGAGGACCGTTTTTGAGACCAAAATTAACATATTGAAATGAAAAAAGGTAAGGTGAATGAGGGTGTTTGGAACAAAATTTAAAAATAGGATGATTCAGTTAAAAATTTACAAATTCAAAACACCCTCATTCACCTTACCTTTTCTCATTTCAATATGATAAGTTTGGTCTCAAACGCTTCCCTTCAGCCCATTGCAAAAGGGTTCGACCGACCGATTTTCGGATCCATGTGCAATGGGCTTTACTAAAATAATAAATTTATTTAAAAAATTAAAATTAGATAGATGGAATTAAAAATGCCGTATTCATATTTTATCTTAGGTTGACTAAATAAAAATAAAAACTGTTTCAGAAAAATAATTTTAACTAACAAATGAAGGTAAAGTTAGAAACTGAGATATCTCGGATTAAACAATGATTAGTATTACTCAAATAATTTCCCTTCTTTTAACTGTTGGAATGAAAGATAAATTTTTTCATTGTATAAATTCTTTCTATCATTGACAGGTTGAAATCAAACAAATTCCTATTCAGAGCCGAATAAAGATTAAAAACAGTGGATAAAGCACTGTAAAATTAGGTAGGAATATCTTCTATTCCTACTTCTATTAGAGATTCAATGGAAAAACGTTAGATCAGAATTTTACTATCAGTTTGAAACATAAAATTTTCTCTGAATATCAAAACTTTTATAACATCAAGTTGTTATAGATCATAAACAGTGTCTATCATTTTTAAGAAATACTTGTTGTCTGCCTCTAGACTTATGTACTGAATTTAAGGAATTTTCTTCCCACAATATCTGAGTCGAGCTACCTTTACAAAGGATGACAGAATGTCCCCATAGGGCTCGGAGCAGTAATAAGACAAACTTACAAACCACCCTTTTGTCGAAAATAAGATTTTTGCATCATACGTTAATTTGACACTACCTAAATGCTTATGTAGTTATTTCTTTAAAATTCCGATAAATGGCGGGAGTATACTGTTAATCATGTTATTGTCAAAATGTGTTTTTAGTTGTTGTTGGTGAAAAATACGGAGTATCACAAGCCACTTTCCAAAATGGGAGATAGCAATAGTGGCGTGTCCAAGGAGAAAATTATTTGATTTTAATAATTTACTAAACAATTCTGATGACAGTTCGAGTTGGATTATAGATAGTTTTTTATGTAAACAGTGATTACCGACCCATAATGACGATACATCTTCTGCAAACCAAGTAAGTTGAAGATAAAATAATTTGTAGCTTATCACACTGTTTTATAGTTTTGAGCAACCATCAGGAGCAAAATTATCTACATAAAGTTTTATTTTATAATGCAAATAACTACAATACAGGTAATTGCTTACTTTTCTTACTGGTAACAGATACACAGGGTTATTCTAAAAGATGGACCCAATTTAATTAATTTGTATTTAATGACGTATAAATTGAACATTAAAAATCTACATACTAATATAAAGAGGAAGTTTCAAAGTAATAAATGGTTATAAATTTCAATGTGTTCCCCCTCTGCTGCACGGCAAACATTTTAGCGATAGCCAAACTCGTCCCACATGCGAATAAGCATGTCTTGTGTTACTGAGTTCACCACAGCAGTGACACTGTTCCGCAGGTCGGCCAGAGTTGTTGGTAGAGGTGGGACGTAAACAGCCTCCTTAACGTAGCCCCACAAGAAAAAGTCAGATGGCATGAGATCAGGAGATCTCGGTGGCCAGAAGTGTAGATCCAGGTCTTGATCCATCGCTGAGGAAGGGATTGATTTAAAAATCCTGGGATATCACGGCACCAGTAGGTGGAGCTCCATCCTGTTGGAAAATGAAGTCTTGTGAATCTTCGATAAGTTGAGGAAGGAGTCATTGTTCCAACATGTCCAGTTAAATTATTCCACTTACAGTGCTTTCCTCAGAAAAGAATGGTCCATAAGCGTTTGTTCATGATAAGGCCCTCAACACGTTTATCTCCGCCGAGTCTCTCTCATGCTGGAATGTTGTTCGGGGATTTTGCAGACCCCATATGCGATATGTGTCTATTCACTGTTCCACTAAGATGGAACGTAGCTTGATCGCTAAAAATTAGGCGCGGTAGAAACGCGTCATCCTCCATCATTTCTAGCAAATTAATACAAAATTCAATGCGCTTTACTTTGTCATTCTTAAGGAGAACCTGCACAAGTTGTAAGCGGTAGGGCTTGTACATCAAACGTCGTCTCAAAACTCGCCATACAGTTGATTGGGGTATTCCTAGTTCTCTTTTGGTTGACTTTCTTAGATTACGAACAAAACTTCAACGTCTTCTATTCGTCTAACGTCATCCTCTGACACAGTCGGCCCGGGCTTTTCCTTTGCAGAGACATCCAGTTTCTTGAAATTGCTTAAAACAACGGCTTATGCTTTTCCTAGTTGGTGGTTCAATGCAGAATAGGAGACGAAACGCCCGCTACACTGTAACTGGCGACTCACTTCTTGCAAACTCAAGAAGGCAGAAAACCTTATGTTGCATAGTAGTCATACTACTCACAACTACTCACAACTACAGTGACACGAAATGCCTGGCGCGAATACCCTAGCGGCCGTTTACGTAACTATTATAGCCAAGCGGTGGGAAAACAAAACTTTGAAACTTCCTCTTTTTATTAGTATGTAGATTGTTCATGTCCAATTTATAGAAATTGGGAGGAGGCAGAGACGACGCTAGGAGAGTGCGGGGCCCTAAGATGAATTTTGCGGGGCCCTGGACTTACTTGACAACCAAAAAAAAGAAACAAAACAGGGCAATCCTATCTTAACAACCAAAAAAAAATCAGGGGCCCCCCAGGGCTGGGGTCGTCGGTGATCGCCGACCCGCCGACCTGGCCAGACCGCCCCTGGTTGGAAGTCTTACCTTCTCCTACCCGTCCATCCAAGAAAGACCTAATGTAGAATCATTTATTTATTTATTTACTTAATCATTTTGTATAATTTAAAACTGAAACGCAACATCTTGGTGTAAATCCAAATCTCCAAAAAATTATGCTACCACCTAATTATGCCACCACCTAATTATGCTAACAGATGAGGCGATTTCCTTATAGTTTCCTATTGTTCAACTTGAAACATGAAAATGATTATTTTGACCTTCAGGAATCGGAGACTTTTTATAAACGGAAATAAGGCAAAAACTCCAAATACCTTTTGTTATTCTCTACATATCTTAGTTTTAATTTCAGTTAAAATTGATAATTATAAATAATTTTACGATTATTAAAATTAAAGAATCCCTACATAGAGGCTCTAGAGGGGATCTTAATGAATAGAAATTTGGACAACAGGTACTTAAACAACATCAACAAAAAAAAAATAGTTACGAAATGAGTTCACTAGATGGCGTTGTGGAAATACAAATCTCCTATAATTGTTCAATGTGTTCATTGTATTCAACAACAGTTTCCATTCCAAGAATAGCATTTTCTATAGAGGAAAAGAAAGTGGTATGTCAACTTGAATAATCAGCAATACTTGTCAGCACATGATGGCTGTCCTTGAGATCTGAAAGAGTTTGACGTCCTTCCCGTTACACTTAGATCTTCAAAAAAAAACCACAACCAGACATCTCTCACAACCACCTCTCTTTGGTAGGATCAAATGAAGACGATGGGCCATGCGTAATAATTCACATACTTTACAATCAGTGACCAAAACTGTAACACAATTCGTTCACTATCGTGACCCCCACTGACTCTACACAGATGACATTTCGGAACTTCATTTAGTCAGACAGAACGGGTTCTACCATTTTTATTTTTAGTGTGGGGATCGTATTGGATAGACCTTCAACCGCCTACCAAGTTTGGTCCCAATTGGAGACCCAGAACAGTTCATTCTGGAAGATCCCTTAACGACATCAATAATAATTGCTATTACATTTAATTTCTTTACTGAAAAATGTATGTGTGTATTCCAGGTAAAAGTATTATTAACAATTAATTCTAAATATTTTACTCTATATTTAAAAGTAGTTTTCAAAAACGATAATTTATATTATTCAAAAACGACAATTATTTATATTTATACCAAATTCTTCTACTATGTCTCATCTTTTATTCTCGTGTAATATATAAAAATTATTATATATTATAATTTATATATTACAGTTAGTCAACGCTTTCAGTCTGCTGTGTGTATGTATCGTAATATCTTTTTATTCTTTGACCGTTTATATTATATTGGAAATCAGTATGTTATCTCTTCTTAAATTCTGCGTTATTTTTCAATTGAATAACTTCGAATAGTGAACGATAGTGTTTCACAAAGGATATTTAAAAAAGCTCAGTGATTGGTTAAGAATTTTGGATATTTTGTAGGTTTGCAACGTTTCATCCCTATACTGTATATTAAACATAGCCATTTATGAACAAAGTAAAAGAACAAAACTTGATTGTACATAGTAAATTAGAATGCAGAACAATCCCTCGCAGAATATAAATTTATGGAGGAACAACTGTGAGGAAATTGCAAATGTTCCCAATAGTTCTAGCATACAATAAAGCAATGTTTGCCTTTTGGTCATGTAGAAATGCTATTGGCGAAACATGGGCACTAAAACATGGGTGCTTTATGCCGGCATAAAGACAAACTGCTAACAACCATAAACAAATTGAGCACTTTACAAAGGCTAGCATGTGTGGGTATTACTGGTGCAATGAAAACAAACCCTACAACCTTTTGGAGATTCTTCTTGATTTACCCCCTCTTTAAGTAAAGCCCTTGAAGCAGAGGCAACAGCGGCCCATACGTAGATTACAAGATAATAATCTGTGGAAATCAAATTTTTATAACGTGGGAGAAGCAGTTATTGCTAGGATACTTCTAAAGATCGATTTTGGAAATGGTTTCTGATAAAATGACACCTAGACTTACCTTTGTTAATCTGTTTCGCATTATCATTCTTAGCCAAGAAGAATGAATAGTGATAAGACACCCACTGATATCAATGGAATTATTTGGGTCTCAGATGGGTCTAAACAAGGTGGGAGAACAGTGGCTGGAATTCGAGGGATCAAATCAAGGAAAGACATTAGTCTAAGCCTAGGAATCTATTGAACAGCATTCCAAGCTGAAAAGTATACCATTTTACAATGTACTTACGAAAAAAATAAAACGTAACTTTCGAAATAGGAACATTTATATATTCACTGATTGCCAGGCAGCTCTTAAAGCACTGAACTCTTCCATTATTTATTCTAAACTAGAATGGGAATGGAAACATATCCTTAATAGTCTCGCAGAACATAACTGGATAAAACTACTATGGCTACCAGAACATAAACGAATTGAAGACAACGAGCTACCTGATAGTCTAGCAAAAAAAAAGAGGCTTAAACGTTATTTTTAGGACCGGAATCAGTTTGTGGGATCTCTGTTGAAGCCTTTAAAACTGAAATACGGGACTGGGTAAAGAATCAGCAAACGATTTACTGAAGTAATCTTCCAGGGCAGAAACACTCAAAGCTCTTCATTACTGAACCTCTGAATAAATGATAAAAAAGCACTACATGTGCTAAGTGAATGTCAGGCTCTTGCTGACATCAGATACTATATGCTATGAATGGGTTTTCCCATTCCTTCAAGCAATTCGTCAAAACATCCCTGCAAGAAATATTACAGAAAATTAAAATCTTAGGACTTATGAAGGATTGACATTGGGATGCACAACAGCCCTTATGAGACTGCAGTGCAAGAGACTACATTAAAATACCATATCATGTTATATTCTGTTAAATTAGAATGCAGAGATTTTATTCACATATCATATTCTTATACACGGTTAAAAAGATTTATGAAAAATTAATAATGCATGAGAAGTTGCTTTTTTGTAATTTGCTATTAGAAAATATTATTCTTCAGACAACAACTCCTGCTTTCTCCACTACTGTGTTTGCCTTTCAGTTCATCTCGCCCTTTGCGTTGAAGTCGACTCAGCTCAAGTTCCAGTCACAAACGTCATCCATCATCCCGGCTCATGATTGGATTAAAAACTTTTGTTGTTTGCATATATTATTTTAACATGCAGTGTTCTTTTATATAAAGCATGTTTTTAATTATTTCATTATACTTGATAAAGGTTCATTTTTTTAATGTGTATAAATTCATTTTTAATCTTGCACTTGTGCGTCGGCGTCTCTCTTTAAATCATCACAGCGCACGTTAATTTTATTCGAAATATTATTTGCTTCTTAAGTTTTCCATTTCTTTGAGTTATCTTTTAGAATGTAGCTTATGAAATGTATCTCAATGGATTTTAATTGAATTTAAACTGGCTAAAAGAATTACAAAATTTTTAAGAAATTAACATGGATTATCTTAATTACCAAAACAAATTACAATATGTTTTTCTAATTATGCCAATAATTAGTAATTTGGAAGAAAAATTTTAAAAAATGCTAAAATTAATTAATTGTAATATTTAGTAAACCGTTAGATGAATATGTGACAATGCTGTCAAAAGAATGATTAGGAGTGAATTTAAGAAATGCAGGATACTTTAAAAAGCAGGTCATTCAAAATATGTGCTTCAACTTTTTCAATATTGGGATTTCTTTTAATTTTTGCTATTTCTTTTTACATAAGCAGTCTATATTCTAATGTAAAGTATTTCATCTTTGAAAACTTCTAAAAATATGTGAAATAAATATAGAAAATACTAACTCATTTGGATTAATATCATTGAAATTTTCTCTTCAGGATAATCTATTTCTTCTTATTATCTTCCTCAAAACCAAAAGTTTTTTCGTTATTATCAAAACCAAAATATGATTACATCTGTTATTATTATTATCTCTTTTTATTTTGTCTCTTTTCTCGATCAAAATGAATGTGACCTTAAATAAAAGCATGATATATTGGAGTGGCATAATGTTTTTATCTGTTCACAATATATAATTTTATTATCCTTAATAAATTAAAATTAATAACCCTTTTGACGGATAAAAAATTTGGAATGATGAAAAAGCTTATAAATTATTACGTTAAACGTAATAAATCATCCTGTTGACAACAAAGTCTTTCAAAGTGAACGTTTAAATGGTGAATTCATATCGTTTCCGCTCTGAATTTTTACGACTCTTCTGCACGCCAAAATCATTTCAGTTGACTAATTACTTTGTTTGTGACTTCTTATTACTTGTTGCTGCAGTAAACAGCATAACAACAAAGTAAGAACGAACGATAAAACAAGAAATTCATGTGCCGACATGGCGCGAGCCTCAATCTGACGATAGGCAAAGATAACTAACACAAAATTAAAAGAATTAATCACATCGCCTTGCCATTCACTTTCCATTCATCTTATTTCACTTCGACAATTTGCACAGAGATGAAACAACAGCAGCTCTGATTGCTAATTGTTAACGTATATTGAGTTATTTTATTACGTTTGACTTTTTATTATCTCTATCATCGCAAATGCGATGGTTATGCTGAAAGGAATACGCTAGTGGATCTGAAATTTCGTTTTTATATTTATTACTGCTCGATGATGCATTGTGATTCCCAGAAAAGCGTTTCGTTTACAAAATACGATGGAAAGTACGGATAAATATAGATCAGAAAAAACTGTAATTGGAACCCAGAGACAAAAGAAATCGAGGTAAAGTATATCTTACTGATAAAAGATGCCATTAGTAATAGTTTAAATGAATTTGTTCTCTACACAGACCAATTGATTGATTTATGACTTTATGACACTTTCTTTCATGTAATGTTGAGAGAAAATTTTAATGATGGAAAAAGAAAATTTGTGGGCCCGGTGGCCAAGTGGCCGGGTGGCCAATTTTTCCACTCTCATTCTCCTTCAAGTGGGCCCAAGGGTCTACCAGCCCTCTATAAAATGGGTACCGGGTTTCTTTCTTAAAAGCGGGCGGGCGTCAGGCCGGCCCCTCGACCCCAACTTCGTCCCGTTGGCTATTTGTCGGAAGCCTAACCTCCCGCTCCCCAAAGAACCGTCACGGCCTACAGTGGGTTTCTTTTTTTTAAAAAGATAATTTTCTTTTTTCAAAAGAGTATTATCAAAAGTTTGTCAAAATAAATGCAAAGTAGTATATTATACTAAAGAATAAACCAAAACGAAAAAAAATCGAAGAAGTTAAATTTGTTCATCCTAATGCTATATGGAGCTGATAAAGTGTATTTTCCCATCACAGGCTCACCAATAATTTAAGAAGCACTTTTCCAAGAACATGCTTTTCACAGTTCTGTAAGCAAAACAAAAATTTCAAATTTATTGCGCCAACAAAACATAACATGAACAGTTATTTCTCCTTCACTGGGATCCTAATACTTTGTGCCTTAATAACAGATTTGCAGGGCATGGAGTGGATGAACTTCATAAAATATTTTGTATTAAGCTCAAGATACCAAACTCCTGCAGTGAGTTTTCATGATTAGGTCTCCTCTCTGCAAGTTTGTTCTATTATTTACCATAAGTTCTCAATCGGGATTAGGTCAGGTCTCTTTGCCTGTCAAAATAAGACATCTGACATTGGTCTCCTATTAGAAACGTTGATCTTCACACAAATGTCGGTCTTCTAATAATTGTAACAAACCATACAGACATGACAAATGAACACATATTCACCTTTCTGGTGAGATGATAAGGCGTAGAGTCGTCCTGGAAGATGCAGGATTCAGTGTAACCAAACTATTCCTGGATTGTTGGAATTTTCTGGGCAGGTAAGGTGTTTATGTAGCACATTGGAGATATTTATAATGTGTTGTCTGTCGATACCTTTTAGTGGATATAACTTACATTCCAATATCATTTCACTCACCGGAAACTTTACTGACTTCACCAAGCAATCACAGTTAAAGGTATCGCCTTTTGTTCATTTAATGTAAGGTTTTCCATTAGATCCGTGAAAATTAATTTTCGGTTCATTTATAAACATAACAATATCTTATATGTTTTTGGAACAGTCCGCATGCTCTTTTGCTCAAATAATCCGCTATCTATGCATTTTATTTGTCAATAATGGCTTCTTACGTGACCCAAGTTGCACAGCATAGGTCGTACAGTTCATGAACTAACTGTTAAGGTCGTCTGTGTTCCATTGTATCTTCATTGCGGATAAGCTAGCTGTACTTTCTCGCAGGCTGAGACGCTTGAGTATCCTATCCTGACACGACATACTCACATGCATTCATCCTGATCCGAGTTTTCTTTCCATGTTGCTCTTTCCTTTGTAACAAATTCCCAATTAATAATTTATGATAATGACCTCATTCAGCAAAATTAAACCGAGGATAAATCTTCAGCTTTTGAAGGAAAATTACTTACTTCTTACAGACTACGAAATATTTTGCTTATAATAGCGAAACACATTTCATTGAATTTTTATAATAACGTATGATGCAATAACTTGAAACATTGCTGTAGTTAACTTTGTCAGCCAATAAAAAAACTTCTCATGTTTCTGATATCATAGAAACACACACAATGCTTTTTTTTGAAGAAGGACCAAACACATAGGTCTGTGTGTTTGGTCCTTCTTCGATATAATCTCACACATCATAAATATTAATTAAACACAATGCTGTGTTGCAGGTCTTAAGCACAATGCTAATCTACAGGATTCTAAAGGTAATGTAATTTCCATTATCGCTAATGTAATTTCACAGCAGTCTATCAACAAGAACAGCAAGAACAATATTAAAGTTCTTGGAACAACAGAAACTGAAATCATTGCTGTTATTTGGCTATACTGTGTCAATGCGACAATTGAAATGCTCCAAATCACAGTTCCTATTAACATACGACATTTCATGTCATAACATTTACCGGAACAATGGTTATTTAAAATTAAAAGCTACAACATCTAAATAAGAACACTGAAAAAGTTGTAGCTCAAGTACTACAAGAAGCAAAGTGAATGATATTTTTCTTTCCAAAATTCCATATTACCTTCCATTCAATAGCATATCAATGAAACAAGAAATATATAGCACAGAGGCTTAGCCGTAGCTGCTTTTGCGCCATTAAACACCAACCAACCAATAGCACAGAGATCACCGAGATAATTGATGGTCACTGAAATTCATGAAAGTTTGGAAATATGAAAACAAATATGAATGAACTTAAAATAAATTGTCAGTCACTTGGAAAATGGAAATAATCAACAAAGAGTCGTAAATAATTTTTTAATATAAATATTTATTCAGTATTATATAAAACCCTTTTATTTCTCAGTCCGTCTGTCGGGCGCAATGGACCACTTGAGGTTTACGCCCCTATCGACGTCACGTATGACGTGTATCCCACATACGGCGAGAGCTAATGGGATAAACAAACATATAACTTTGTTTGAATTACTTGGAAAATCGTCGATATTTGATGTTTCAAGACGATGGTTCAATACTGTGCAGATCCAGTACTGTAATAATTGTGTAAAATCGCTTGGAATATCCTTCTTTAATATAATATTTCTTCTGTATCTAAACCGGTTAAAACAAAGCACGTGGCTTTGTTTATCCCACATGCGAAGCAGTAGCGTGGTGGGATATTTTGTAACTACGAAGCTCCGCCTATCCTCAAGTGATCCATTAAATTATATCCTTCTTTGAAAATATATTGCTGTCGCCTTCTTCAATAGGCGATAATCAACTCTATATCCAATCTGAAGATTTTGGAAGGCTTACAATCGTTGCATCCAAATCAAATCTTTTAGTTCAGCCTCCATATCTATTAGGGTTAAAATGAAGCACATGGCTTTGTTTATCCCACATGCGAAGCAGTAGCGTGGTGGGATATTTTGGAACTACGAAGCCCCGCCTATCCTCAAGTGGTCCATTGTTATGATTTGTGAAAATAGAAATAAATTCTACAAGTTCGCTATGGGAATCGAACCTTCAACCTTCTGATCCGAAGTTAGACGTCTCATTGGTTAGCCCATGGGGGCTACATTCTAATCTCTATAAAAAATGCAAATATGTCATAGACGCACTCGCTGCTTCTAAAAGCAGTCGTGAGTTGGGAGAATCCACTTTTCCCGGGTTGCTAATGATTATCAATACCAATTTTCCATGGGATATGTTAATTAGGACCCGCTCCAGAGAGCTCACAGCAGGCTCATTTTAATTATAACCACGTTGTACTACTGTACTATCTGAAACTATCTCAAAAATCTCAAAACATTAATTTATTATTCACTAAAATTGAGGATGAAATAGATGATTTTATGAAATCCATGAAAAGCATCATTTGGTTTCTATAAATGTTTTGCTATTGTATCTATGTATGTTTTCTATAAAATACCTTTTCTTTTGTGCTTGATATTTAGTAATAATTATCTTATGTTATATTCATCTGATGATTTTCTAAACGCTAATTAAGTTGTTTCATCAATAAATATTAATGATTTATACAGTAAAAAAAAAATTGGACCAATTTCTCAATCGTATTTTACGAATCGTTTTGAATTATAGACGTTTTAATAAAGAACCACTTGCAGTTAATACATTCGTATTTCTGATAAGCACAGAAAAAGGAAATCAACTGGAATTATGATACACGCTTTAAGCCAACCATTTCCGTTATTTCTGAGACTTTATTAAAAATTGTAACGGATTTCGATATTTCTGTCTGTTCGTAAACAGGAAACAACTGAAAAGAGACAATTTTATAGTTTTATGAAGCTTGCCGGCGAATTATTGATAAAATATAGTTATTAATGTTCATTTTCTAGCTGGAATTTTTCAAGGCTTTAAAACTGAGTTGTCCTTAAAAAAATGATGAAAAATTATATGCAAACTGAAATCGATTCCAATAATGGAGCTTTGCCTCAGACATAACAGCGTCTTATAAATACCTACTTTTGAGAGTAAATTTAATGTTTAACAAAAAAATCATCATGAGTAATTCCTAATTCATTTAGGGTCGATTCAAAAGGGTAAATTTTGTAATATATCTGTAATTTGTTTAATTATGAATGAACAAGTGTACCGACGTTGTAATTGCATTTAAATTACCTAATTAAAGTGGTATTGTTAATATACACTGGTCATAAAATTTAGGGGATATTTAGGGGTGAAATGAATATAATATATCCAAAAAACAGAGACATTTGAGTTTATTTATTAAGAACATCATCAGAGAAGCAGATGACACGAAAATGGAAGTTGTCTGAATATGCAAATGTGATGCAAAATGTTAATTTGCATGTTGCCCACAGTCCTGTATTAAGAGGCTGGCGCTGCTGGGTTATCTCGATCAAAAAATGGCAAATCGTTAACTGTGACTTGAAAATGCCCCTGCAACTGATTTACCGATTTTATCTGATGCAAGGAGAATCCCAAGGCGATTCCAAACACAGCCAAAACACAGATGAAAGTGGCAGCAGCGGCTGGAACCTCCCAAAGCATGATTAGCAGATTCATCGCTTCAGAGAGACTGGCAGAGTATAAAGAAGACCAAGGCAGGGCCGCCCATGTGCCACCACTGCGAGAGATGATCGCTACTTGACGTTAATATCACGAAGGAACAGGCGAAACAATGCGACTGAGCTGCGGGTACACTTTATTGCTGCTACTAGACGACGGGTACGTACTTAGACCGTGCGAAATCGACTTCGTAACGGTGGACTGTATGCCCGGCGACCAATGGTATACATTGCTGAACAACGCAAAACCCGCAAAAAGCGGGCTGAAATACATTTGGTCCAAGGTTCTCTTCAGTGATGAGTCAAGATTCAGCTTGTAGCCTAACAATTGTCCTGCCCTGATCTGGCGTGAACTTGGCATACTCGAGAATCTACGTTTTGTTCCTCTGGTGGAGGTGGAATCATAGTATGGCCATATATCAATATGTATCAATATTCGTACCGACCTCCATGTTGTTAGAAATGGAAAGGTGAATGCTGTAAGATATCGTGATGAAATTCTACAGCCTATAGTTCGCTCCGCTGGAACAGTTGGGGCCAACTTTCTTTTTATGGACGATAATGTACGCCCCTACCTTGCGCATCTCGTCAACAACAAGCTGCAAGAGGCTGGAATCGAGCCCATGGACTGACCTTCACGCTCTCCAGACCTGAATCCCATCGAACATGCTTGGAATGCTTGGAAAGCAAGACGTGTTGCCAGTCCCCATCACCTCCCACAACACTTTCTCAGCTGGAAGTTGCCCTGGTGCGCGAGTGGCCACGAATCCCACAGCAACTACTGGACAATTTGATCCTCTCCATGCGTCATCGCTGTCAGTGTGTTGTAGCAGTCTCAGGTGATCATTCACACTACTGAACATTCAATGTGCGACACATTTTTCACGTTTGGCTTGCGAATGTTAACCCCCTCCAAGTGTCACATCCTGCTCAATACCGATAAATGATTCTGCACCTCATTTATATATTCAGACATCTGCTATTTTCCTGTCATTTGGTTCTCTGGTGATGTTCTTTAATAAATAAACTTAAATGCTTCAGTTTTTTGGGTGTATTACATTCATTTCGCAATATCCCCTAAATTTTGTGAGCAGTGTAAAAGAAATAGAATTTAATATATCTCGATTAGCATAAATAATAGAAAAGAGAATTTGTAATTTTGAAGCTTTTATCAGCTTAATTTAAATGGGGAAAATTTCACTTTGAAAACTATGAAACACTTAATATAAAAGTGTAGTTCCGAATGGATATTAAATTCAAGAAATTCTAAAGTTTTCAAAATTTCAGAAAGTTTTTAAAAATTCTATTGTAATTTTTAACGGAAGTCAAGAATATCTGGTTTTGGAGTTTTTTTTAAATTTCTCATCAATATATTTCGTTCCAATGCATTATGTATGTAAAGTATTACAATGACGTTTTGAGTTATGTTGTAGCCCTTCACAAATAATCAACATCAAAACCATAAATTATGAGGAGGGCCTAGTGAATTTATCAAATGTTGATTTATTTGTTTGTTTGTTTTCTTCCCCGATCTGTTTGTTATTAATGTAAGATTTGTTGATCTAATGTCAGTCAATTTAGATATTTTATTTTACGGCGCTTTCAGTTGATGCAGTATCTGAATGCGAGATGTCATTGCATGCAATTGAATTAATGCGTTGCTTGGAGACAACAGCAGAAGGAAAAAGCTGTTATCATGTGTTTTTACCGTTTTGAATTTTCACAGATAGTAAAAGAAGAGATGGTAGAATCCGTAAGGCATATTCGTGTAGTATAAATGAATGGTATTCTATCTATTTATAATCAATGCAAATAAGTAATATTTATTTTATGATTTATAGATCTCTTAGAACGACAGCGAATTGCTGGCATCGACCCTACGTTGCGATGTTGTTAGGGCCGTAGGCTTAGGTCAAGCTGAAGTGAGTTGTGACTCGAGAATCTTCGCCGTTTCATGGACGGATTATGGAATCGAGGCCAACAGATGTCACTTACGCAGGCCAGTGAATGTACAGTCAAGACGGAACAAACATACCAATGCTAAGGGATAAAGTCCAGTCGGAAAGATACGAGTTTCCAATGGTATCTTCCACACGTGTTATTCGGAGATATCGGAAGCAGTGTTCTACGGTTTGCTTCTGATGAGGAAGGACAGATTTTCTGTATTATAATCTTTGATCCAAGGGAGAAGATTGACAGCGAGAAGACCGTCCGAATCAGTTGAAGAAATCAAGGAACTATTTCTGAATATTAGGGATGAGAAGATGAAGCGACTAGGGTATTTTTTTTTTTATTAAAATACTTAAAGTTGCTTACTTTCAATAACTATTTATAAACGTTCCAGCAGAGCAGATATAACTTCCAAATTAATTTTCATTATTGGGCCTTTAAAGTTCGCTGCTTCGATTTAATGGATTTCACTTGTATGCTTAACTAAAGTTCACTTGAATACATCAATGACCTTTCTCCTGTGTGAATACTAAAGTTCACTTCGATAAACTAATGGTTTTCACTTGTATGAATTCATAATTCCTTACTAAATGATATTGGCTCAGTTCTTAAACTTTCGATAATTCCTTGAATCATAACTGCTTAATGCGCACGATAATGTTATCTTTCCGTTTACTAGAATGCACAAACTTAAAGTTCACTCCGTCACTTAGACTTGAAACATTAACTTTTCATTAATTTGAATTAGGCGGACTTTAGCTAATTCGCTGATTAGTTTCTTTAATGTTCACTAATAAAATTATTCACGCTTCGAATAATTTATTGTTGATTCACATTAATAATCTTCTAGTAGTTTTCCTTTAACAATTCAATGTTAATACCCTCGTTGAAATTATTCCCTTCTGTCGACTAAATTACGTTCACACAGACCGTTTCTTCTTTTAAGGGGTGTACGCACTTCCACGTCTATCTTCGTCAATCGTTAATTATCTGTAAGATAATTGCTTTTACGTCTCAGTTTAAGGCCAAACGTATATCTTGAAATTAACGAACATAAACGTCTCATTAAACGTAAGGCCAGCCAATCAGATCTTGTGTGTGAGCAACATCCAATCACTGAGCACTGATGTATTCTTAAAAATTTTGAAGATGGAAAGCAAGTTCGCCGGCGCCATTTTGTTTACCGCTTCGTTGGGATCGAAGGTTATTACGAATTAAGTATCACATTGAGGAGATTATTTTACGAAAATAAACAATATTTTTACTGAAATAAATTAATGCTATGCGTCAAAATGTGCAGATCTCATCTTTGTAGAGAGATTTTGCATGTAAATCAACATCAAAGATAGCGCTAGCCAATCGGAGTGTGTGTGTTGAGCAATAGCCAATCCGAGAGCATTGATACAAATTTTGCCGGGAAAAAAGGAATATTAACAATTGTGATCGCCATTCATTTCCACGTCGTTCTCCTGATCGTATTTATTTTTGTGATAATTTTTTTTTAATATTTTTACATCCTATTTTTTTTTCTGTACATCTTTTCTGTACATCATACAACATGCATTCATTCTTCACTTATTACTGAAATCGAAATTGATCGTCATTTATAACTTTTAAAGCGTTTACTTACATTACAACGCATCTCCTGCACTAATAAATTAAATTCCCCGAGCTGATCTCTCTTCTGCAATATTGAACGCACCCACATCTTTTTGGTTTTGTGTTTCAAGGCCAAGCAAAATAAATGCATGGCCATGAAAAGTCGCTGATCTTCGTGGAGATGCTCCATGTTGAACAATTGAAATGCCGCCATAATGACATAGAAGAATTTCCTTTTCCTCTTTCGGTCTACTTCCGTTTCCGCTTGACGTAACTTGCGAACGGCAAAGTGCGCGATGATTTTGCCGATGATGGATACAAGACGTTTTCATAAACACAACGGAGATGCAGAAGTGCGTACACCCCTTTAGTCTTTTTCTAATCCAAAATAGGAAATAAACAATTTCGTCACTTACAGTTTTTGCGTTCAGTTAAATTAAGTTTCCTTCCCTTAATTGTCCTGTCTCCAGCGTTGTCTTCGCTATTGGTTCCTTCCGAATTCTTTCTAGAATCCTTACGCAAAATCCTGTAGTTCTAATCGGGGCAATTTGTCTAATTTAAGCTCGCCGCCATGCTTGTATCTCGTACAAGCGGCGATACACAATTCTCTCTTCAGAGTTCTGAGAGTTCTCACAGTTCTGAAGTTCACAAGTTCTTGCCTGACGTCATATGGTTAACCTGGCGACTGTTTCCATTTCCACTTAAGGGGTCCGGGTTAGCAATGGGACTGACCCATAATTATAATTCTTAATTCACTAACACAGAACGATGTGATTTAATTAACTCCAAATAAATAAAGCTTTTCATTTACTCTTAATATTATTTTTTGTTTGAAGCTAAAATAAAAATACTTTTAATAATTCTATAATATTTCGGGGGCGAAATATTTACTTTATTATTACACCTTCAAGGGACTTCAACATCAAGCCGATGTATACGTTCGTTGGATTGTACTACGAATACAAGTTTCAAAACTGTTTAGCATTTATTGTATTTAGTGAACTTCTCAAGTATCATATTGTAAAGTGTTCGTTAATATTTTGAGAACGTTCAGAGGGGTATTTATTTATCCACACAGGTGTTATGTCATTATTGTCGTTTGGCTTAGCATATTGTAGTTATATAGTTGGTGTAACTTAAGGAAAAATAATTAAGGGATCAAATAGGTTATTCCTTGTGAAATCGATATGATTTCTTTTGTTTGTATGTAAATAATATATACAGATAGGTCAACTCAATTTAATAGATAATTTTGTTGATACATCAGTAAATGATATCTTTCAGCATTTAAAGTTAGAAGTTTGATTTTTGCATTTGTTATTGAGAAGTCTCAATTTAATTTCCATACTATGTTAAGACTGTAAATGTCCTACATATATAATTTGATATTCTTTGTATGTCAATCAGAAATATAAAGAAATGTCTAGTTCAGATTGATAGCCGTTTTCCAGTTTCAGCTTCTTTGAGATATCACTCTGCCATTTCATTTTAAAGAAAACTGTTGTGGGCCGTAAATATATAGTAATATTATATAACTAATTTTAATATTAAACCACAGTTTTTTTTTTTTGGTTACGGTTACCTCAGCGACACCATCCACTGCGCTGCTCAGTCGCAATATTAGGTACTATAAAATGGCGTCTGAAATTAGAGTGATATTGGACAATTCTAATTTCATTAGTTGGAAATCGTTTATGAGATATCTATTAATGAATAATGGTCTGAGGACTGCGACAAAAATGTCGGCAACCCAATACTGATGCCAAAGAGAAACGAAAGCTCCTTGAGAAACGTGAGCGGGCTTACGGTACGAATCTTCTACATATAAGTGATGTGTGCAGATCACTAATTATTGAAAGTTCTAATCCTAATTTATTGTTAAAGTAACTAGAGGAACGGTTCAATAAACCTGATGATATGAAGATCATGCGGCTTAAAAGACATATTTCAGATGACGGACTTTAGTGATATTAACACTATGACAAAGAAGATATCCCAGATGCGCTTAACTGTAAACCAACTGAAACTGATAGGAGGTGATTTCTCACAGAAACACCTGAGTTGCATCCTTTTAACAGGATTACCCAGATCGATGGACGCATGTGTGCAGGGAATTATTTCTAGGAAGATACTTAATAATTTCGACTGCGTTTGTGAAGAAATTATACAAGAAGTTGGTAGGATGTCTGATACAGAAAAACTAAGAGTCAGTAACGTCGACGAAGTGAACTGTCTGCCAACAAAGAAGAACCCTGACAACGATGCTCGTCGTAAGAAGCCGAGGAAGAAGAAAGAGTTCAATTGTTACAATTGCGGCGCTAAAGGTCATTATGCACGAAATTGTAAGAACACAAGAAAGCCCTCGAATTACAGTCGACCTTCAGGCTCAAGTACGATTGCGAATGTCACAATCAAGAGCTGGTCAGATGATAATAAACCCAGCAAAACGTCAAAATGGATTCTGGATAGCGGATCCTCGCATAACGTATATCATAACTTGGAATTCTTCACTGAATACAAGGTTTTTGAAGAAGCCACGTTACTGACTCTTAGTATACGGAATACAGAACAAGCCAGTGTTCGCTTTAGGGTCTGGTACAGTGCGTTTTAAAACATGGGTCAACAAGTTTAATTACGTAAAGTATATAGTAAAGAACAACAAGAATAAGATAATGATTAGAGCGTTTCTGGAGAATGATTTGTATATCCTGAAGGGGATAATCATCAATAAGAACAACCAGGTAGCAAATATCAATGCTATAAATTTGAGTCACCACAAAATGTGGCATGATCGTCTGGGACATTTGGCGGACGGAAGATTGAAGATCATCGTCAACAACGAACTTCTAAATGGTATGGACAAGATTACTTTCAGAGAGAAAATGAACTGCGATAGTTGCAAACAATACAAAATCACTAACATTCCTCACCGAGTTTTAAACAAGATTGCAAGCTCATTCCAATTTCTTAACTAAAGGTTACATAAAATTACATAAATGCAATAGCATAAAAAAAGAAAGAAAATATATTTAAATTTTTAAAAACTACCTGGAATAGTTTTCCGAAATCTCCTAACTCTAAATGTTACTGGTATTAATAGACTTGGTGTTACCAATATTACAAACATCAAGTACTATGCAAATCAAATTTGTTATAAGCAAAAAGAATGCCCTTCGAATCAGACGCTTATAAATAAATTCTACATTGGATTTTATCATCTATCACACTGATGTGATACCAATATGAATATTTGAATTCTTACAAAATAAGTACCAGGGTTATTACTCGGAGGTTAAAGGCGGGCGGACATCGGACTAACTAGTTTCGTTCCTCGAGAATCGCTCGAGAATTCTCAAGAATCACCTAATTGTGCCTTGTTACGGATCACCCTGTACCTCAGAGAGGATATACAAAACAGAGTATTTATTAACACAATCGGAAATCTACACCCATAAAGATAGGTGATGAAAATAAAACTTAGCTAATGGAACCGCGGGCCCAATCCACAGCTAAAACCAGATAAATATTATAGCAAAGGAGAAGTAAAGAAAAGATAAACAACTCAGGTTTATCAAACAAGAAAATGTATTTATAAAATAGGCTTAATGTTATACAATTGCACACAACAAATCAAGACCAATGCAATTGAAATTACATATCAATATAAAAATATATATATAATAATAACACACAA
>JAFIDM010000006.1:5390660-5406600 GCA_023159025.1 Thereuonema tuberculata | reverse complement strand
ACATATAAATATATATATATATATATATATATATATATATATATATATATATATATATATATAAAATGATAAATTCGGTAACTCCAACAGATTACAAATTAAGGAAAAAAAATATTTAAAAGATGATAATTAAAAACAGTAATTCACAATAACTTTATCAACACAATTTAACAATAATAGAAACTTAAGATATATTCTCACAAATAGTCACTTTTATAAGAAGAGTCTGAACGAAAATTGTTTATAAAACAGACTTTCTGACTAGAGTGTGTGTCTGAAGAGTTCACTCCCTGATTTAACACTCCAAAGGAAATTTTACTCACAGTTTCGGCGATCTGTCCTGTTTACACTGGCACAAAATATAGGATAGCTCCGATAAAATTCACTAAACTGTTCATGTAAAAGTATCCGCGTAAACTCAAATGGAGCACAACACATTCTTTTTCACTTAGCGAACGTTTCTTACTAACAATGGCTGCTCAATGTATCCAAGCTATCTTTGGGTCGTGCAACCTTTGTTAATACCTGACAGATATCCATGAAGCCGACGCTACATTAAGAATAACAAATCTCAAAAGTATCCAGAGATATGAGCACCACAGGTTGAAATACCAGTCTTGCCATTAACCGTGCAGAGGTAGAAAAAAAAACAAAGCTGTTTTTCTCCTAACAGCCCCGCCGCCCCTTCAGGACGAACGGTATATACGTCTGTATCTCCGGAGCTACATGGCGAGAGTAACTCAGAAGTTTCAAGAATGCATTTTATAGGTATGGTGACGTAAACAACGTTTTACCAATGACCCTTCAAGAAATAAGTAGTGTTTTGAAACCCCAAATGACATCACTATAAACTCACTACAGGCACAAAATGGCAACACCTTCTCACCAGGATAAAAATCGTTCCAAATAAATGCAAAATTACATTTAATAATTTATATAATCATTTACAGATAACAATTATAAAGTTTACATAAGGTGGTAGGATGTAAGAATAAATAAAAAGAAATGATAAATAAAGATCTTTAAAGTGGAAAACCTTCCATTTCAAGTCTAGTTAGAAAACAGAGAGGAGAGATAAAAAAAAATGGCGGATAATGCGAGAAAGTAAACAAGGCAAAGGTCACTCTGCCTTAACCAAGTGATATAGCGACACAAAATTGCGTCAATGAAAAGTAGGAGAAGAAAAATAAAATAAGAAAAAGAAAAAGTCCGTAACAGCCTATGCACCCAAGAGCCTACAGGCACTTGGGTATATTGGAAGATTAAGGGTCATAATTAGGAATTAAATATATTTTTTTTCTTCACTTATACTATTTAAATAATTATTATTTTATGGAAGATTTAGGTAAGAAACTGGCGGTTTATAATAAAATTAGTGTTTAATAGGAAGAGATGGTTCACGGTTTATTTTATGGTAAAAATCTATAATTAATTTATTATTATAATACAACTAAATGTATAGGAAAAATTATTTAATCACTTGTAACGCCCTCCTAGCATGGCGGTTTCAGAGTACGTAAATGAATAGTTTGATCAGACTCAGGCAAAATTAAATAAACTTAACTAGTCAAGAAGAGAGCAATGCGAATATTTAACACAACCACACATAAAAGGAAATAAACAGGATTTAATTCTTTAAATTGAATTAAACTTTAAGCATCCATTAAAATATTATCTTAACGATAATACAGTAAATAATAACTTTAGTCAGACTTATGATTTGGTAATGAATTAAAGTTCTGTATTTCAGTCAGTTCCAAAAATAGCTTAAATACTTTAAAGCTAAAATTTATGTTTTCCACAAATTAACTCGATTCAAATAAATTGCTACAGTTTGCATAAGGAATTAATTTACTAGCCTTTAAAAACTACAGTTCGTTTATCTTGGTTCTTGCTTCTTCGGAATGGCGTTCACCCATCTAAAACGATAAATAGTTCGTACTTACGATATTTAATTTACAGCAATCGTGGAATACGATGTACAAATGAAGAAACACACTGTAGATAACTCTGGTCACTTGACACTGAATCTGCTAGCTTCTGAATCATAGAACTGATAAACATGGCGACCTATGTTCCAAATAGTCGTCGTAGCCCTGCTGTATCTGCCGTTGTCCAGGAAACGGACACTGCCTCTAATTTGCGAAAACCCTTTTTCACAAACTTAAAACTGATGAATTGATTTCATTCCTGGAATCTGCACGTTGATTCACACTATACTTATAGGCACTGAATATAAGCATTTGCACTTAAACTTATACTCGTTGGTGACATAACATTAATAGGAGAAGATTTCGCCTTCTCATTTCGTTGGCACAACATCTGAAAATGTAAGTCCAGCAGTTTTATCTGTACAAAAATGACGAAAAGTTTCGAAGAAAATTAGAACTTTATTGTTTTGATATTACAGTTAGTAATACTATTTCATTTACCTAATTTAATACTTAGCATTAATATCCTCGTGATAAATTATGGTTTTGATGTTGATTATTGATTGATATCTCAAAAGGAATAAATGTGATTGCAAGAGTGAAGTTTATACTCGTAATTACCTATGTAATGCATTATTACGAAGTGTGTTGATTAGGAAATAAAGAGAAACTCCCAAACCAGATATTCTTGACTTACAGTTAAAAATTATAGTAGTATTTATAAAAAATTCTATTAGGAAACCCGGTACTTATTTGATAATGGGCTGGGTGAACCCCGCGATCCGTTTGGACGTGATAAAATAATGGAAAAATCTCCGATCACAGCCGGGAATTGAACCTGGGCTCTTCGAGTCTCTAGTCGAGGGCCAAGAGCACTGGAGATCGCCTCTTACTGTAATAGGTTGAATAAAGTTGAAATATCTGAAACTTGTACTTCACGTTACTTTAAATAATTCGTTGTACTTGATTTTATATTTTTTCAATTAGATGCTGTAAAACAAAATCGTTTGTGGCCAGTGATTTAATGTAATCATTTTCACAAATATGGATTCTCGACGACATTTTGTTAGTAATAGATTTAATTATCTTCGGTCGCATACTTCAAGATTAGGAACATTAGTAGTGAGATATACAAATCAGGTAAATTCAATTTTTATTGATGAAGTAATTATTTGTATCTTACACTAGCCTACATAATTAGCACAGCAGATTAATAATAACTATTTTCATTAATTACAAATAACTTTGATGAATCTTTAGTTAAGTTGGATGTTTAGCTAAACTTTTTAACTTGAATTTCTTAACGTTTAAGCAGAAGGGTGTCTCTTTAGTTCGAGTTTTAAATAAGTAAATTCATATATTATACTATTAATCTTTATTACAATCCTGGATCTGCCTAAAATCGTTTGATAATAAAAGATAACACTCAGAAAACATTTGCAATTTACAGTAACAAAGTATATTTACGTTATTTAAATTATTTGGCTGTGAGTTAGGATATTTCAGACTCTGTGGACTTTTTTTTTTCCATGTTGATTAATTCAAGCTGAAATAACGAAATCGTTAGGTATTTTTCAGTAATGGCAATGAAAAGATTTGATGAGTCTTCTGTAAGATATTTAACTACGAATTTAGGACAGTAAGGTAACTTTTAACTCCTCCGCTGTACTACCAACATTCCAAATACTTCCTTGCACTACTTAATTTCTACTAAACTCAGTTTTCAGTTTTGTTCCTAAGAAACAAGAACATATAAATTTTCTTCATGATAGAAAGAAAATGGAATGGTACAGAGAAAATGGTAATTTTTTATTGTAATATGCTGAATGGAAGTGTTTCATTTTCTGAGAAACAGAAATTTAAGCTTTAAAAATTCCTTAGATGCAATGTATGAACTATAAATGTTATTCGAGTAAATCACTTTAGGTTTATGAAATCATTAAAAGAAAGTCAAAATCAATGGAAGGTAGCGTCTCCAATTTACTATTTTTGTTATAATTACAGTTTGTTTTGAGTACATATATCTTCCTCTATTAAAAATGCAAAATTAAAATAAAAATACAAATGAAAATGGCAAATTTCAGGAAAGTTACATTCTTCCCTTTTTGAAGCCTAAAATACAAATAATATGATTTTAAACAATTTACAGATGTTATTTAGCATGTTGCAAACCTTTATATTTTCCTGAATAGATTCATAGTATATATAGTATAGAGGTGCGATATTATAAATTACAGTTTGTGATAAGGATTGAATTATTTATAATTTATCAAAATTAAAATTTCAGATGACTTCAAAGAACCTCCCTTTTCGAAAGCCGAGCAATAAGGTACAAAGATTACCAAAGGAACTAATTCTTCAACCAGTTAGTGTTCCAGGATATGATAGAATTACAAAATCTTTTTATAAATCTACCGGTCGACTCATATGGAGTTTATTCTTACTGATGTGCTTTGCTGTTACCATTTATCAAATAGTTAATTGTGTTTCGGAATACTACTATGGAGACCCGGCAATAAAGACTTACTTTAAAAGAAAGGATTCTTTTGAGATACCCTCTTTCTATATCTGTCCTGCAAATTTAATTGCAGATAACCCAATCACTCAGCCTTTTAGAGAGCGTTACAGCGTGCTGTTTAATAAACCATTAGATGAAATTGAGTTTTTTGATTTAATTGAAATACCAGGACAAAACACAACAACTCTGTGGGATATTTATCACTTTGACGGAAGTCAGATAAAGCTGGAAATCAGGGTAAGTGAAATTGAAATACATTCACTCACTCATTACCATTCGATAAGTATTTTAAATAAATTTTCTATTTTAAAATTGAATAAAACTATGCTTAATGGAAAGCCTTATTTAGAACTAAAAGCAACATGGGATCGCCAGGATTTAATGCTTTTCCTAAAAACACAGAAATATTTTAATTGAAGTATTCTGGGAGAAAATATTTTAACTAATACTGAAATGTAAATGTGAGTCTAGTAGCCGAGTGGTAAGGGCTCTTAGCTACGGGTTTAAGGTGGTGGGTTCGATCCCCGGCTTCAGGTGGAGGGCAGGCATTTTTTCATGTTCCCTTCTCCTCCAAACTAGTCCCAAATGAATGGATACCAGATTTGTTTCCCGGGGGTACAGGTGGGCGAGTGTTAGGCCACCCGACCTCATCTCAGGCTCGGGTCACTGAAACGCTGGAAGCCTTACTTCCAGCATCCTAATGGTACCCATGCAGAAATTCTTCTTGGTATATCATTTCAGTATCGCTCTGAATAGTATATTTAATGTTTGTGTTTCTATTTTCTTTTCGTTTGTTATATTTTCGTTGATTTTATAAAAGAATAAAGAAATAATTTATTACAGTATTTTTTTACACTATTATGGGCTATGCCTAATGGTTTTCTAATAAGCGGAAAATTAAAAAAACTGTACAATTTAGAATATTGGAAAGAAATTATTATACACCTAAATAAAAACTAATTACTTTTAAGACAGGTGTAATATATTAAAGTTAATAAAATTACAAAAAAAAATATAAAATTTAAGCCAAAGGTAATTTGAGTCTATTTAACAAAACCTATTTATTGTAAGAAGTCTAGATCATTGGGATTCAGTCAGCTTGAGAAGCATTTCATTTCTTCATTGGCTTCAAAATTAAATTAAGTGATGTAGAAGATATTATAAAATAATTTAAAACGTTTCCAGAACCATTTGTAGCATTTACAATACGAAGGGCTTTCACTCTTGTAATATTGACACAAAAATCGTATTCCAATTTTTTTTCTTAATTCTCCAATTTTTTCCTTTAAATTCTATTTCCATGTAGTGTGGACCAGCTGCAGAAATCAGCGTATGTGGAAAGATAAGCGAACTGGAGACGTCAGTAATTAGAACTGCCAGTGGTAGCTGTATTCGACTAATGCTCCGTGAGTGTTTTTGTTTTATTTTGTTTTTTTTTATGAATAAACTACGTTTCTTTTTGAATGAAAGAAGTTTTATGTTTTTTACAAGTGATTTTCTTCTATTTCTTCTGGAATTATATGCAATTCAGTGTATCACAAAAAGATCTGAGAATAAGATCCCTATGTACCGGGTGGGCATGAAATAACCTGAGGAGTCCTCTAGCGAGGAATGTATTGGACGAATCGCAACAACAGAAGGCGACGAACTGCCTTTCGGTGGCTCTTACCTTACGAGACCGTGCTTTATTAGTGAAGCTGTATTATCAGCAGGATGAAATGCCAGTGCTGGCCTTCGTCAATTTCGGCGGTTGAAGACGCTGCCAAGAAGAATGAGCATATAAGTCTACGAAAAATGATTAAACGCTTTGAAACTACTGGAACTCTTAGTAGTGCAACCAGGCCGGGGACGCAAAAAGCTATCAGTCACCAACACCTTGAAGAAGTTGCAACTGCTGTTATGGAATAGCATGACGAATGTGCAGGGTACCAGCAGTGCACAGGCAATATCCCAGTAAACGGATATCCTGTACTCAACGGTGCGGAAAATCCTGCATCAGATGTCGAAATTTTTATCGCTATAAAATCTGTCCTGTTCAAGAATTGCGCTCTGGCGATGCGATCACCCGCATTGAGTTTGTATTAGGATTCTTATCCCATGGAAGTGGATGAAGCATCCCCGTAACGCATTTTATGGAGTGATGAAGCGCACTTTAATTTGAACGGTGATATTTACACACACAACTACCCCATTTGAGCTGCGACTAATCCACACGTAGGTCTGCAGATGCCTATCCACTCGCCGAAAGTCACAGTTAATTACGGCTTTACGTCATCGTTAATCATCGGTCCTTATTTTTACGATGAAACTCATCGAAGTTGACCAGTGACCTTTTCCGTCAATGCTGCAAGGTATTCCGATATGCTAAACAACTTCGTAGTTCCACAACTGCAGCAAAGAGAATATCTCGATTCGATTATCTTCATGCAGGATGGTGCTCCGCCCCACCTTGGATGTTAGATACAGCGTGTGTTACGGCATCATTTCTCTCACACCAGAATCATTAGTCGTGCATTTCCCACAGCATGGCAACCGAGTTCGCCTGATCTTAATCTGGCTGTGACTTTGTTTTAAACGCATTGTACATCAAGGACATATCCCGGATATCCCTACGTTGAATGATCGAATTACATTATAGGTGAGACAAATCATTTCCAATATGTTGCGAGCCACCGTGGAATATATGGTGCACTGCATGCAGCTCGTGGTGCATCACAATGGTGGTCATATGTAACCTTATTTGTAATTACCAATAAACGTTGTCTGTATTGTTACGAAACTTGATGTGTGGTGTCTCATTTGGCAATTCCTCATTCATTATTCATACGTACTACAACCTTTGCAGCGCCACATTTTTCACTGTTGGCGATTTTTGATACTATTCTTTTTTTAGATATCGAAACCTGCATTTCCACTCTGCATGTCCGACGAATATTGTTACGATTCGTATAATACATTCCTCGGTAGAGGGCTCTGAACACCTCACGTTATTCTATGCGCTCCCGATATATTGCAGGCAAGAAAAGAAGATAACAATTTAAGAAGAAACGTTAATAAATATAACAAAATACTAAAAACTAAGTATCATATTTACGTATTTTGAAACTGGTAGAAATTTAAAAAATTTGGCATTGTTGTTGTGTTTGTGTGAAAGAAAATAGTGACTTACCTTTTAAGTTATTTTAACATTTTACATTTCACGCTGTAGGCCTAAGTAAAAATTCCTGAAATTGTGTTCTCAAGATGGCAGCGCCCAGCTGCTGATTAGGTGATAGACACTAACATCTCGCGAGTGATTGTTAACAGTGCTAAGTGCGCGATCAGACATATTGTTGCGTAATTAACAAGAACGTGCTTCGTTGTTCAGTATTCTGTCGGGATTTCAGCTGTCATGATGTGCTCATGATTGCTGTGTTTCAGAACTCCGATTCATAGTGAAAGCAAAAAGCTTCTATGATTTTGTGCTTCATTACTGAGAAGAATCCAGATTGATCCTTCTCGATAAAACCTGTGAAATACATGCACCAAAGAGGTATTTCTGATAAGCCATTCGACGAAATTACTGTTCCATTTTAGAACGTGAGTCGCCATATTGGAATTTATGCGATATGCCAAACTACGAAGTGGATTTCCAAGGAAGACATCGTGCCTTCAGATCAACGGAATGCCGCAACATTACTATGTGAGTACGGTTTCATTTTCCCAGAGTTTCGCAGTTTCCTCGTCATGCCCTGAAGTTTGGAACTTAGTCATTTTGACCGATGCAGTTAAGGCCTAGTTTGACCCGTCGAAGAAAGAACATTGATTTAACTTATTTGAATAGTTTTTGACTTTGAACTGTAAGACAATTAACGTTAAAGAAATCGATATAACTACTTTTAGTGTGCTAATTGCCTAGTCAAAACTGATGTTAACGTTTTTTGATTATTTGTTGGAATTTTTCAAATAATTACAGGAATTCCATCTCTCTTTGTGAGATTGTAATAAGCTTTAAAAGGAAAATATTTTATTAAATATATTTTGTTACACTTTTGCTTTAGTTTCTTTACTTCCTTATTAAGCCTTTTTAATTCGGAATTTACTAGCTTACCAGTTGATGAAATTCTCTGCCGAGGAAAAGTAATTAGGATTATTTTACCCTCGATATATTTATAACTGTTATTCCACAAAGTTGTGATTTGTACCCTCCTAAAAATTTCCGAACGAAAGGTTAGATCGACAAACGGATTTCTCCATCGTTCTCAGAGGCCTCACTCCATGTTCGAGATATTTAGTATTGTTTTCATTATATTCTGAAACGCCGAAAAAATTAAACAATAAGTAAGTTTGCCGTTTCTTCCTTTGGTTTTTCTGAACTTGTACTTTACTCGTACATAATGGATAGTAAGACCACAATTTTACAGAAGACACTGCTCTTATTCAACTGTTACAAACAAAAGGTCTATTATCGAACTACAAACAAAGTTAGAATCACCAATAAATAGGTAAAAAAAAATTTTAAAAAATTCATTTTTCTTTACCTATTTATTGGTGAATCTCACTTTGTTTGTAGTTAGATGATAGACCTTTTGTTTGCTACAGTTGAATAAGAGCAGTGTCTTCTGTAAAATTGTGGTCTTACTATCCATTATTACGAGTAAAGTACATGTATCAGAAACGAGAATAAGGTAGTTATCAATTGTTAGTAACAAAAACATTAGCTTATTATAATGTTACAGCAGAAAGATTTGTGATTCATTGTTTTTGGTCTTGAGAGGTTACAAAAAAGGAAGTAAAGGAATATGGTAATATGGAATCCATCTTCCTTATTCCTGAACGGATTTAGTTTTTTCATTTGAGGAGCTGTCAGGCAGCCATGTCTGTGACGAAATGTATTCTAATTTCTGTGTCTAGAGGTATTTTGTAATATAAGTTTTTCATATTTTTATTCAGATTCGCAATACATTTAAACAAAAGTTATCGAGTTAGTTTTGTTGTTGAGAAGTTTTCCATCTAATTTAATTATACATTAAAATCTAATTTAATTTCTGTTAATGTTAATCTAATTAAATACAGAAAGAACTGTTTCTATGACGTCAATTCTCTAATTTTTTTTAATGATTTTTTGTATAATGACTCCAGTACATGACGACAACTATGAACGAGGCTACGTATCGGATTTAGACGCAGTGTCAGGATTACTTCCGCTCTCGTTAAAACAGATTCATAGAGAAAGATGTTTCTGGAACTTTGTTGAATGCCGCTCTCGAAACTCGTAAACTGAGGAGATTCGTGACTTACTGATTTGGAAAAATATGTCGAGGAAGAACATCCAATAATGGGAGTGGGCATACCAAAAACGACATCTACTAAAGTTAACTGAGAAGTTCCATTAATCGAAGTCTAAACGGTAATCGTCATCAGCCAGAGTAAATGATTGTTTAAGAAACACCATCAACAAATTGGAACTTCTGAACTTGCAACCCTGAACGTAAAGTTCAACAGAAGTTCTTAATTCTCCTTGAGTTAATTTCTCCTTGCGCTATTTTCTCAAATAGTTAATAAGTAACGTTAAAAATAATTTTTCTTTAAAGTTAAATTTTCTTTACAGTTTCAATGTAACTCTTGGTTAAATTATTTTACAGTAGTCTGTAAGCTTACCACCGGAGTAAAATTAAGTTAGTCCTAAATTTTTATTTAAATATTAGTTAAAACTCTGCTGTTATTTCTGTTAATTCATAAAGAATTTTCCTTTAAATTATTTTAATTCCGCTTCCACTGATATTTATTTTTATTTGAACTTGAATTGTTTTATAAAGGAAAATCAAGAATTTCTGTATCATCAAGTCAATTTACATCTTTATTTTACTTACTCAACATGGAATGATATCAACTTCACCTGTATTTGTCATGAATAAATTATGTATTTAGTTTTCTGAACTAATCTTATCTTTTCCCTCAATTTTAAATAATCATAGAGCTGTAGGTTTCACTTTCCGCTATTAGCCTCAATGTTAGAAATGCAGCCATCTTACTTAGTTGTTGCTATAGCCTGATGCTTACCGTCTCGAACTCCTTCACTGAGGGATTTCGGTTCAACTCCATACAGCTTCTTTCTTTTTTCTTATAATCTTTTTTTTTTTAATTTTTCTAATATTTTTTTAATGTTTTTTCCGGTTTTTTTTCCTTATTTTTCTTTAAGTTACTGTACTTCATTTTTTTATTATTACTTTTAATTTCTTTTATTACTATGGGTCGCCTTTAAATTTATGCTTTAGTTTATCCCAATAGTTTGCATAATTGTTTTGAAAACTTAACGTTTATCATTTGAAACGAATTCCATTTACAGAATATTTTTACAAAACTATATGCATTCAGTAATAAAACATCGTACATTACAATATATAGAAATAAATCTTAATAAAGAATTACTTTATAAAAAAATGGTAAAGAAAAAGAAATTTGCAAAGATATATATGTAAATTTTATTAAATTGATTCATTATTTTGAATGTAGCCATAATAACAATTATAACACGATTAGTAATATTAATATTATTTGTTTGTAACTTATTGTTGTTGTTTTTGGCTTTGAAGAAGAAAAGATAATAAATGTCTTTTCCAAAATTCAGATGTTTATTTTAATAAATGTATTATTTTATACATTTATTTCTGTTTTATTTGAAGATTTTGAAGACTTTTCAACGTTATTATTATTTGACGTACATAATCTCCTAACAAAAATATCATCTGAAATAAAGAAATAAATGTAAATTAATTTTATAAGAAAATGTAAGAAAGACTAAAAAGATAAATGAAAACCAAAAAGTCATTGCTCAGACGATAATGTTATTATTTGATTTTACCGAGTGATTCACAAAGTACTGGAAAGTACTAGTAGTTTTCACCACCCCATATCTTTTAAACTGTTGCTCATAAAAATCTGAAACTGTTTATATAAAATCGTCAAACACATAAGAGTTATATTTTCATATTATTATTTATTCATTACTATTGAAATTCAGTTAATTTGCGTTCAAACACCGCCAATATATCGTGTATTTAAATAATTGTTGTGATGTTGTTTTAACCCTAAAAGTCTGGATCCAATTTTCAAATGAATCTAATTAAGAAAATTTAATCTAAACACTTTTGTCATTAATTCATTTATTTAATTTAAAAAAAACTGTATTTTTTTTGAAAATGCATTCTGACAAATGACTTTTTTGGGAGCAAGTCGAATATATATATTTTTTTTTGGATAATAATTTCGAAAGGAATTCCACTGTTGAAAAAGAGCCCCAGATACTAAAAAGTTTTTCAAGAGAATGATATTGAGTGCGCGGTCCTTTATCAGCTCTCCAAAACCTTAGAACATCCAGACTTGACTATACCAAAGCAATAGTATAAAGCAATTAAAAAAAAATCACCTGCAAGGCACGCAACGTTAACAGAAAGCAGAATGCCAGAAGCTTGTCTATACAGCGGAGAAGGAGTGTTCTTTGTTTTTGACTTTCGACTATGGAATACAAACATTACATGAAAAGCCGTTTTGCCCTTAACATCGGGGAAAGATTAGTACATTTCAAAAACCTTATTTTCATGAACGGAATTCTTGGCTAGACCGAAAGGGAATCATTTTTCTTCTTCAAGGAATTCTGAAACGTTTTGATATGTACTGTTAGGTTTATGTTTTACATTAACCACAAGTACATTAAATAGTCATTTTTTGCATTTTTATTGACTCTTATTGCCGCATTTAGTCTCTGTATTTTTTTTTCATTTTGGTGCAGAGCAACAATTTATTTTTACCCATATTAATGATAGTTGATTTTTACTCAGATTTTTTTGGTAGCAGAGCTTGGTTGCAATCCATGGAAGTTTAATAAGTTATTCGAACTCATTAAGTCAGTATACGAATGCATATAGAGACTTGGTATATTTTTATATACAATGAAAACTGAGTTTATTGCATCTGATACAGGAAGAATTATTCTAACATGGCCGACGTTCGATTGTATTGGTAAGAGAAATGAAATATAATGGGCGTCACAGTGAATGTGGTGTGGTTGATCACTCACCCAGCTGATCGTCCACGTGCCTATAAGTCCGCAGGAAAAGTGACCAAGAACAAGCGAGGTGGAAGGAATTGTTGTGTTGCTCAATGTTTTAATAGGCCTTACGAATGTAATAAGAATACCAACTTTCAATCCGAATGATAAAGCATTAAAAAAACCGTGGTGGGTCAAGATTCATTCGAGACAAAAGCCGTCGAAATAGAGTAGATTATGCAGCGAGCATTTAAGAAATAAAGATTTTCTGATATAACTAGCAGACAAGTTCGATTAAAAAAAAAATCGTTTTAGAACTGTTCGTAAATCTTTCAACATTAGTTTTATATATTACAAATAAATCGTTAGCTTTAAAGAAAAGGTTTTCATCGCAGCACGCATGTATGTTTTCATCGCAAGTGTTTTAATGTTGACAATAGTCTAAAATCTGTTTTTGTTTAAGTTTTTCTTAAATTCGTGTCTTAGATCTTGATATCATACCATATTTAGAGGGAAATAGTAGTATTAATAAAATACAGAATTACAACCTCGTAAATAAATTGGTTTTTTTTTCCCTAGCTCTTAAAGTCAAACCATCTCGAACTAACAGATGATTCAAAAATTGGTTAGCTTTAAATATTTCTTCAACTTTATCCATTTTCTACATATGGAAGTTTTAAGCTGTCAAAAATATGAAATATTAATTCATTTCATTTATGATTTTCATTTTAAGAGTGATTTCTCAGCAAAGTTAAATAGCTTGTAAGTGAACTATCGTAAGTTATGTCGAAATCAAGATTTTATTTTTCTTTGAATCTTGTACTTGAAATGATATGTTGAATGAAGTAGTGGATTAAATCATGTTATTAAATATTTTCAAAACTTTATTTAATATTTTTGAAAATAAAATGTAAAAAAATTACTTTTTATTATTATACATTATTAAACATTTTAATTTTCTAAAACGCAGCCCACCAAAAAAATAAATAAATAAATAAATAAAAAATAAATTTAAAAGTTTAGAAATGTTTTTGAAAGTAAAGTATTGTTATGAACTGTAATATTTTACATTTAATTTCATTGTTTTGGTTATCTTGTGATGGCGAACGTTTATTTAGACATTTGTATTAACAGAAAAACGACTTATTAAAGAAAATATTTTATTGGAAAATATTTATGCTGCATTATCTATTTCATGCAAGAAATTATCAATAGTTTTTCAAAAAAAATTCAAATTAGATCTTCACAAACATTTACATTTATGTTTGTATCCCAAAAATGTATCCCAAAATTAACGCAAGATTTTAATTAAATAAAAAACACAGTTTTTTTCTTTAAATTCTTATTTTTTTATTGAATCGTAAAGAACACAGGATAGGGGTATGTATGGAATAACACATAGGGCAAATGGCCTCCACGGCTTTGCTGGCACATATGCACTCTTTTGTCGAAATTTTCCATGACCATTTGCATAAATGTGGCTGAATTTCGTTGATGCAGCGTTGAATTTCCTCCTTCAATGAATGCGTGCTTGCGAGCTTGTTGGCGTAGACCTTCGACTTCAAATTACCACATAAAAAGAAATCCCATGGTGTTAAATCACACGATCTAGAGGGCCTATTCTTATCACCGAAACGAGAGAGTACACGGCCAGGAAATGTCGCATGCAGTAATTAAATTGTTTCACGGGCTGTATGGCATGTAGCACCATCTTGTTGAAGCCATATGTTGTCCACATCAATATCATCCAATTTAGGCATAAAGAACTGTGTTATCATGTCGCGATATCGAGCACCAGTAACAGTCACAGCTTGACCAGCTTCATTTTCGAAAAAGTATGGTCCAATGATGCCCCCAGTCCAAAATCCGCACCAAACAGCGACACGTTGAGGATGAATTTTTTTTCAACAATCACATGTGAGTTCACTGAACCCCAAATGCGGCG
Organism: Thereuonema tuberculata; assembly: GCA_023159025.1. Taxonomy (NCBI): domain Eukaryota; kingdom Metazoa; phylum Arthropoda; class Chilopoda; order Scutigeromorpha; family Scutigeridae; genus Thereuonema; species Thereuonema tuberculata. The sequence continues at coordinate 5,392,177 of JAFIDM010000006.1, read as the reverse complement.
ATTTTGACGATTAACAAAGCCATCAAGGTAAAAATGTGCTTCCTCGCTGAAAATGATTTTGTTCGAAAAATCTGCATCCATTTGTTGATGTTCAGTAATTCATTTAACGAACTCTCTTCGCTGTGCATGGTCATTAGGCTTAAGTTCATCTGTCAATTGAACTTTGTAAGCATGGAGACGCAGATCTTCAGTGAGTATACGCTGCAGAGAGCTTCTTGAAATTTGCAATTCTTATCCACGACGCCGAATTGAAGTTCCTGGACTTTCACCAACACTCTCACGCATTGCTTCGATATTGACATTTGAACGACTTGTTTTTGGACAACCAGTGTGTTTAGCATCACCAATTGATCCAGTCTGCCTGAATTTGTCAATTACTCTCTTCACAGTGGACGAAGTTAAATCACTATTCCGATCAGATTTTGTACGAAATTTTCGAACTGTGGCCACCAGACTTTCATTATTTTTGAAATATTGTTCAACAATGAAAACACGTTGTTCTATCGTGTAACGCTTCATTTTTACTAACCTTAAACTATCAGCTGTCATGGTTTTTTTAATAGGGTTGACAACACTTTACTGCACGAATGGTGGCAAATTAAAATCTTGCTTTAATTTTAGGGCACCCTTTATATTGCAAAAAAAGATATGTATGAGTCATATGAAGCTTTTGATCAACCTGACAATCCTATCAATTACCAAAGGAATTGTAATTCTGCGAAAGTATTTGCCTTGGGATGTTACATGAAGAAAATGTGGTAATTGTAGTGTCAATGAATGAAAACTTGTTGTCAGCTGCAAAAAGTGCTAAGTCTAGTAACATGCAAGTGAACAACAACAATAAGTATATAATTAAATCGCGTAAAAATGGGAAAATTATAATGATGGGATATTTATATGAAACGTCACAAGTAAAATGTAAAGTAGTTACAAAGTTAAAAGTGAAGTGAATGTCATTAAGAACGATGGTGAACTATTGCTGTAGCATGATAGAATAGAACATCCGTCAATAAATAAATTAAGGGAAATTGTTAAAGATAAGCTATTAAGAGCTATTAAACAATGATTTTGATTGTAATAGATTAAATGACTAACAATAAGTGTGATGCATGTAAGTTAGGTAAAGCTAATTCACGTAAGAGTGTTGATAAAGTTGGAGCTAAGAAGCCCCTAGAAATAGTTTATACTGACGTATGTGAACCCATTGAAGTTGTAAATTATGAAAGTGCTGAATATATTTTAAACTTTGTTCATGATTATTCAAGATCATTTGAGTATTAGTTGAAAGAGAAACATGCTGTTACTGACATATTGCCAATGTTTGTTAAATTCATTAAAAGACAAGAAAATTTTAAGTTTTAAGTTTTAAGAAAAATAAAAGCATTCTGTCTGATAAGGAGGGAGTCTTAAAAAGATGAGATAAAACGTTTTTCTTCATGACAATGGAATTATTCATAGGATATATAAGTACTTTATCATTAACATCAAATTACGTACAAGAAATAATAATTTACTCC
>JAFIDM010000006.1:5323941-5390560 GCA_023159025.1 Thereuonema tuberculata | reverse complement strand
GTTAAAAATAAAATAATGTTAAATAATAACAACAATAAAAACGATAACAGCAATGAAAAGTAAGTTGAAATCGGAAAGACAATTATTAGATATCATTGATCGTAAAAACTGTAATAAATCCTTAATTTTATTACTTTAATTTCTTTTACTTCCTTTTACTTTAATTTCTGTTACTTCCTTTTACTTCAATTTCACAATTTCTTTTATTCTTTTATTTTTCATTAATGACTTTCTAAAAATTCCACTAACCTTTAGGGATTTATCTCTATTAAAACAATAACAATAATTTATCAGGCAAGACTCTAATATTAATCTTTTACGTATCATATACTATGTTCACAGTGGGAGCACGGGCAGGGCAATGAAGGAACGATTAGGTGAACACATAATAGCGTTTCAAGGAAAAAATAAAAATATTTCAAGGAAAAAATAAAAATATTTCAGAGTGGGTAGACCACTGTTTTAGATATGGGCACAAACCGGACCCCCATTGTATATTCTTGAAATCTTGATGTAAGGATTACGAGTACAACAAATGAAATGTTAACATGTTTTTCTATCAAAGAAATAAAATACTTAACTCTTAATAATTTCTCTATCACTTATAACAATTCCTTATTACAAGAATTCCAATCCCTCAGATATTTAAGTATTACTCTTTCACACTTCACTCTGTCATGAATCTCCATGCACAAAAAATTGCTCTCAAAGAATTTTGGCATCATTAGGAAACTTTATTTTCTTGCTAGTGAAATACTTCTGAATCTATATTGGGTCGCTAATTCATACAAATTAATACACCAATTCATAATCGTTTGGGGTACCACTGCCAAATTTCAAGAAAAAATGTTACTCAAAGTTCAAAAGCATTTCCTAAGATTCCTAGATAAAAGGCCCCTCCTCTACTCTACTCAATCCCTCTGGACAAAATATGAAACAATTCCTTTCAATCATATCTATAAGCTTCAGTTGGCTCTTTTCACCTATAAAACTATCAATAAAAAACTACGTCCTTCAATTACTTTAAATAAAGGGTGTCCCAAAATTAACGCAAGATTTGAATTAAATAAAAAACACATTTTTTTTTCTTTAAATTGTTATTTTTTTTATTGAATCATAAAGTACACATGATAGGGTTATGTATGAAATAACACGTAGGGCAAATGGCCTCCACGACTTTGTTGGCACATACGCACTCTTTTCTCAAAATTTTCCATGACCATTTTGCATAAATGTCGCTGAATTTCGTTAATGCAGCGTTGGATTTCCTCCTTCAATGTACGCATGCTTGCGGGCTTGTTGGCCTAGACCTTTGACTTCAAATAACGCATTAAAAAGAATTCCAATGGTGTTAAATCACACGATCTAGGGAGCAATTCTTATCACCGAAACGAGAGAGTACTCGGCCAGGAAATGTCTCATGCAGTAATTGAATTGTTTCACGGACTGTTCGACATGTGGCATGGTCGTGTTGAAACCACACGTCGTCCACATCAATATCATCCAATTTAGGCAGAAAGAACTGTATTATCATGGCGCGATATCGAGCACCACTAACATTCACTGCTTGACCATATTTTTGGCATCATTGGACTATACTTTTTTGAAAATGAAGCTGGTCAAGCAGCTTTAACCTTTCTTTCAGCCTAAATTGGACACAGTTCTTTCACAGTTCTTTCTGCTTAAATTGGATGATATTGATGTGGACGATATGTGATTTCAACAAGACGGTGCCACATGTCGAACAGCCCGTGAAACAATTCAATTACTGCATGAGACATTGCCTGGCCGTGAACTTTCTCGTTTTGGTGATAAGAATTGACCCCCTAGATCTTATGATTAAACACCATTGGATTTCTATTTTTGGGGTAATTTGAAGTCAGAGGTCTATGCCAACAAGCCCGCTAGCACGCGTGCATTGAAGGAGGAAATTGAACGTTGTATCAACGAAATTCAGCCATATTTATCCAAAATGGTCATGGAAAATTTCGACAAAAGAGTGCGTATGTGCCAACAAAGCCGAGGAGGAACACATTTGCCCTATGTGTTATTCCATACATAACCTTATCATGTGTAGTTTACGATTCAATCAAAAAATAACAATTTAAAGAAAAAAAACTGTGTTTTTTATTTAATTCAAATCTTGCATTAATTTTGGGACACCCTATACTAAACCCCATTCCCATTCTTATAAAACTAAGACTCAATCGTGTTCTTCTACTAACAAAAACAAGATCCAACTATCAAAGAAGAGCAGTCAGTTATTCAGCTCCTCTAAATTGGAATAAAATTCCAAGGGAAATTCGTGATTGCTCTTCTCTGGCATAATTTAAAAGAAAACACTTATCTACTCAACTCAATCCTAATAAATCCTCATAAATATATAATTCCCCTCTTTAAATGAACCCAATAATTGACTGTAGTCTCTCCTCTTTCTTCTTCCCACTCCCTCCTTTTTTCATTTCTCCTTCCTCTATCTAGGTAAGCGCAATCAGTCGAATTTTATTTTATATTACTAATTTCATGGCATATAATTTCCTCAAATTATGATGAACTGATTTTTTTCCACTTCAAAATGTAAATTGTAAAAAATGTGTAAAAAAATAACAAAAATGATTCAGTTTCTTCATTTGATTGTTTTTCTTCCCTGCAATGCTTTTTGTTTTATTTGCTTTGATGCCGACACCCTTTTGTCTACTCGACGGGATCCCGCCTTAAGACAACTGGAATGTCAAAACTGTAATCAATATATACTATTGTCAATATTTTTTCTTTATAGACAAAAAATTATTATTACTTTTATTATTATCTTCTTAATAATGCTATTTGATGCTCTCCGTATGTTTTGTTTAGAAATATAAATTATGTCAGTGAACATTTTATTATCTAAAAATTTTCAATTCTTGAGCATCAATTTAATTACTATTAACGCTTTTTTTTTTAGGCCATGAACTTCGCACATTCGGATATAATTCCTATATTAGAATAGAATTTCCAAAGGCTCCTCCAAATTGGTTAATATTAAACTTATATGCAAAGGTATGTAGTGTTTTTATTAGGTTTAAAGCTGATTATTTAAAATTGCGATTTTTCATTGTTGATATGATGTAGAATCAAATTAGCAGACGAACCAAAAAATTATTTATCCTCAACTTCCCCTATGAAATGTTAATCATATATATCTCGTGCAACGGAATGTGGTATTGGAGCACGAAGCTTGGATACATTAACAGTTAATATCGTGATTAAAATTCAAACACCTTATTATTCGTATAAATGGAAATAATTTAAGTTATAGAGCTGCAAGTACATTTGTTTCGAGCAGGTTTCGAGGCTTCAAAATCTACAAAATTTTACATGTATCAATTGCGGAAAAGATGTTTCAACATGAACGTGACTGATTTATCTTAAGTGGAAAATCAAAACAACGAATTATATCAATTTGTGGTTTCCTGCAAAGATTAACAGCATTCAAAATATTTTTGTAAATCAAAATAAAATTAAAATATAATATCAAAAAATATAATAATTCCTGAAATAATAGGATATGTATTTATAGACCTAATATAGAAACAAGATAAATATAGAAAAACCAACTAATACAGAATTAAAATTTAAGTTATTTATTCATTGCGATAAAATAAATATTTGTAGTAGGACAAGAAATATTATAACAGCTTCGTATAATTCTGTAAATAATTAGATGATTGTTTCACTGAAATCGAGAACGCAAACATCATTACAACCATCTTAAAATTATTACTCATTGTGAACAGTACAGACCAATACAAGAATACAGTATACTAAGCAGAGAAATCTATCAAAATAAAATGAGATAGTGAAATATTAAAATAATGATAGCTATATTATACATTCGTTCAAAAATAATGGAAATAGTTAAAAGTAAAATGACGATTGTATAAATAAAGTGCCGTTCCGGCATGGCTGAGCGGTCTGGGCGGCGGTCTGCCGTGCGGACTTTGTGTCGAAACCTGGGTTCGAATCCCTGGCAGGGCTTGGTTGTTTCAATTTCCTTTCCTGTGTTTGTTAGCCTCTTCATTTTCTCTTCGGTCTGAAGCCTTACCATAATGGCTTCCTGAGGAAGGCCACGGGAACCCTCCTCAGCTTCTTTCCGCAGGTGTTTCTGAGGTTCCAAGTGAATTCCGTAGAATGTGGACCGGACAGAAAATAGTATGGATCAGATAAATAAAGTGAGAAATAAATTTACAGTAGCTACAAAGCCTTTCCTAGTAAAATTCCTAGATGAACGAAATTATGAAATAAATTGTGAAAAGCCTCCGAAAATTCTCTAGTAAAATGAAACGAATCGAATATTTATAATATTCTAAATATTCTTGATTGACGAATGAAATTCTAGAGTACATATGTTAAGCCTAAAAAATAAAAACACTTTTAATGAGCCAAAGAAAAAACCGACCAACACGCATTGTGACTTTACAGTAACAACCACAAAAAAATATTTCGTCTATGTTAAACAAAATGACCACAATGCGTTCTGATATTAAAAAAATACCACAAACGCGTTTAAGATAAAGCCACTTCACGTTTTACAGCCACGACGCGATGCGGGACGACTGTCCACCTGTCGAAGGGTTCGCGTTGTCAGTTAGCACATGATCGAGCTAGAACTTGATAGTTTTCACAGGCATTTCGGTTGATAGGATGAGAAAGATTTTTAATTAAAAAATGAATTTGTTGAATAAGTAAAGTAGTGATAGACGTTTGTTTCGTGATAATAACTTCAGATGTTGCGAATGAATTACCAGCCACTAACAGCGAAAAATGACCGGCCTTTATAATGCCAAAAACCAATTTTTTTCACAATCACGACAGGAATTTCATACCATGGCATTTTTGTTTTAATATTTTAGATCGCGTTGTTTAAAGCAGTCGGGACGCAAAATTTGTTGCTGTGGCTGTTTCTTTAACGACACAACGCGTTGGGGTAGCTTTCTTCGCTCAATGAACGTCACTGGACTTTGGGCTTAACATATACACTGTACAAGAGAAGAATAAATCACTTAAAACATTTAAAATTACTAAAACAACTAAAACATACATTAGGATTACAAATTGACAACAAAAAAATAAAATTTAGTACGTGTCATAAAAACAATGTAGATGACATAAAACATTAAACTGCTTTAAAGATTCATATCAAAAAACCATCAACTACAAGTTCAGCAAAACTTATCACATTTGTTTTTATAGAATTCCAAAGAAGCCATCGATTGTAAAGACATTGAACTTTTTTTCACTACGTATAGCTAAAATAATTAGCATATGTAACAATAAAGAAAAATTTGTACCAGGCACTGATCACAATAGAAACATAAGAGATGTAATAAATTATGGGAAAGAAATTTCTGCAGAACTATCATATGCTGTTCATGAGATGCTATTTCCTTTCAGACATTTATTATTTTCTAGTCTTTATCCTTATTTCCTAGTCTGATTGAACACTGCAAAAATTATTTCAATATATAATTACGTGTAAAAGACATGGACAAAATCTTTATATAATTCATTTATTTTATAAATATTTTAGTTTTTAAACTACTGCGAAAATGTGGGTTCGTAGTCCAGTGGTTTAACGCTGGCCTGCTGACTGGAAGGACCCGGGTTCAATTTCCGGCAGTGGTCTGGATTTTTTTTTAAGGTTATTTATCCTTCAGACGCAGTTATTTCAGACGCTCCCACGATTATTTCAGCAACCCTCTCTCAAATGGCTGCCGGGTTTATTCTCAGGGATTAAACACGGGCGAGCGTCGGATTGACCATCCGACTTCAGCACATCCCATTGGTCGAGAATCGCTCGTAGCCTAAACCTAAATAATTTTTGATGCGTTAATTTTTAATTTTGCAAGAATGGGACTTTATAAATAACAATCAATAACTTCAACAAAATTGAAACATCATTAATTTATCATGATCTCATTAATTCTAGAAAGAAAAGGTTATTTAGTGAGTTATTAAAAATATAATCATTACTCCATTTATCTTAATACAGAGGAAGAGTTAAGATTATTTTGAACAGTAACCGAAAATGATAAATTTGGTGTACAGTTGAAGTTGAAGGACCAATTCTAAGATTCTCCAAGTTCAAATATATTAATGAAAACAACTACTTTCAAATGATTTTAGAAACATTCAGTTCGCAAACATGTTCCCTTCAGTAATAAGTTAAAGTTTCTGTTTTAATAAAATTTTCAAAAAATGAAAATCTGAAAAGCTCAACGAAATTTCAAATAAATTGTTTTTTTGTTTTTTTTTTTCATTTAGAGTTTGTATTTAACAAATGATAAAAATCCTAGATTCCACTCTACTGAAGACGGTTTTCCATATTTGCCAGTTTTTTCAATAAGAGCTGATATTAGAATCATACAGGTAAGAAAATATACTTTTAGAAAATTTCAAGATAGTTGGATAAACATACAAAATTTATCTTTAGTAACAGTGAATTAATAAAGAAATCATACACAATTTTTACAACATATGGCCATTAACAAAATCATTGCTTATGAAATTGATAACATGATGTTCTCTAAAGTTCTCTATTTAATATTAGCATGCTTGATTCTTAACAGACATCATTCAGAATTATGACCTCCAATTATTTTCTAAATTGAATTGAAAATAATTTAATGGTATTAAAGTCTAATTCTGACTACTATCCAAAGAAAAGTTGTGAACCTACAGAGGATTTTACATAAACTTATTCCAGAAGTCTAATGACTGAAAATAAATGTTCTGTACATTGAGATCATGCACATATTAAATTACAAATGAGAAAAATGTTACGATTCAATTAGCAGATACTAACAAAGGATCTATGGTGTGCCACTACTATTTCATACAAATTGTAAATAAACCTAGAGCTAGAATAGATCATTTACTTGTCTTTAGAGTTTAACCTATAATTCAATGTGCATATTAAGAACAAAAATTATAAAGATGTATCAATTAAATTCGAATTATATGTGTGAAGAACGATACATCTTGACAAGCTGGTGTGATTTGAAATCAATTCATCGTAAAAACTTTGATAATCGTTTCTCACATGAAAATTTGATGAAAAAGTTATCACCAGAAATTTCATGACCGAACTCTAGAAATTATTTATCAATGACATTAGCAAAGCTGTATCTACAAACGTTAAAAATTGGAAATGGTAATGTCAACATTTTTTTTTAATTCTACATTATCTATTAATTAATAATTGATTTCAATTTGAAGATGACAAAACCTTTTTGAAATATTTTTTTTCAGATTTTTAACTTGAATTTGCCACATAAACCTTGTGCTGATACTGCTACAGTAGAAATGTGTAGAGAAAACTGTATTGCTGATAAACTTCATTCCACATTAAGCTGCAGGTCAATCTAAGCTAAAGATAATTTTTTTATTCTTTAAATTTCTTTTTGTTCTATATGTTTAAAATATTTTATTTACATTTTCTAGTTATCTTCTATTTCTTGGTTTGGTTAATGATTTTTCAGTAATAGTAAAAGCTATTAGTAACAAATTAATAACAAATTCTTTAATAGTAATATATAAGATTTCTGCTATATCTTCTTTGTTAATAACATTTTATATCGAATCATAATAAAAATTTCTCATTTGCTTACATTAAATCATTTTGATAAAAGTTGTGTGGTTCTTTAAGTACAATTTCTAAAAACTTAAATGACTGATATCTTCAAAACAAATTTCAAAATAGAAATAATTTTTTTCTTTAAGAATGGGTTTGTTATATTCACTATTGTAAAGTTTATTTAATGTGTTACCATGCACTAGCATTAATTTTGATCAGATAACGTAAAAAATGCAAGTATTTATATTAATGTAGAAAATTTATCATAGACATTAGTTTTTCAAAATGTATTATGTATTTTTTTATGTATTAAAACAAAATTCAAAATGAAAACACCGACTATGGGGAAACATTTTGAGTCCAGCGGAGATCCTTGGACGGGCTTATTGTTGTCTTTTCAGCAAGGGTTACTTAGACAATTTTCATTATGAATTGATTGCTTTTCCTTTTACCTTTTCAAAGGTTTTTAATTTTTTTATATTTTTATTGTTATTTAACTTTTTGTGGCCAAATATCATTTGAGGTAGGCGTAAGACAGCCCAAAGTTTTCTATTCAATATTTTCTTGTTAAAAAGTGGACCTAGTGTTTATTAAGTGCAAAGTGACATCCCAAAACAGCTGTTTCAAGATTTATTGCAAATCCTCAGTTGGGAGTATTCAATATAAACCACTAGGTCCTGTTATGGACGTTAGTATTAGCAAAGGAAGGGAAAAAAATGGGACGTTGTTGTTTTTTATTTTTTTATCTTTAGTTTTGATGGTTTACTGTTACCATCTCAATACACTGACTAGAGATCTCATATTTTGGGATATTTTCAATTGACAGCTATTATAATATATCAATATAACAAATTTAATCAGTGAAGAAAACAAAAACACCAAAGCAAATAACAATCAAACAACAACAATTAATAAATACATGTTGGTTTTATGTAACTGCCTCTATTTGTTTTAATTTTGTTTATAATTTTCTTCCTGTTTTCTTCGAATTCAATGTTGTATTGACAAATGCTCTTATAGAGATATTGTTGTTTAAAAAAACTTAAACATGAAATGATGTTCAGAGGTAATATTTAAAAAAAAAAAGTCGTAAGAAAAATGAAAGGATTTTAGGGCATGTATCGATACTCTACCTTCCCACACTGCTTTCAGCAATCTCACGTATTTTGAATGACTTCGATATAAAAGTTGTCTCTGAAGCAAGAAACAGGAATTAGGATTAAGTAATGGGGAGACTAATTTTAAAGGATAATCCGGTCAACTTCAATAACATGGTTTACTGGTTAAAATATTTAGACAACACGTTTATTTACATTGGAGAGACTAAAAATTTACTTTGAATGCGGATGAAGAGCACGAAAGAGCGGTTAATAAAGGTGATCAAACTTAATTAACCACAACGTATGTGAAACAAATAGAACACAACTGAACTTTAAAGCATCATTAAATCTGGCTCAAGTTGAAAGACGATTTCCTGGTTTTCTTCCCTCTGGGTATTGGTGTGTCTTGAGAGCAAACAACCATGGGCTATTAAGTAATTGATGAAAAAAAGCAGCCATTCTCCTAGGATTGTTGCTGAATTGTCTTCGCACTTTCTCGTGACCCCCACCCCCCAATTGTTACAGCCTATGGATTGGAAATTTCCTCAAGAACGAATAGTCCTTGAGCTTTCTTAGTGTTGGAAAAAAATCTTCCCACTGATCTTTCAGAGAAAGCTAAGGCGATACTCTAAGGACTGTATTTGCAAAAATTTGTTATATACTGTAAGAACTGTCATTGATTTGTCACTTGCAAAACCACCTAAAAATGAGGTCGAAACCAGTCAGTGAATTGATTTTATTTTATTCTTTTATTCCATTTTTTTTAAAAGATGTGTGCGACAATTAATTTTTTGATAATATATATTCCACACATTGAAGTTAATACTTGTGATACTATATTATTAATATTGAATTTAGTCAAGTTTTAAACAATATTTTATTTGTTTTCTTATACTTTGCTTATAAATTTAACATTAACATTTCTTTATATCAAAATTTTTAGTTTAATCGTATTACAAAATAAGGACTTCACAGAAATATACATCTATACAATTTTAACAAAGCAACATTCTCAACTGCATAATTTTACTTTTTATTTAATTAAATAGATTGCCATTCATGAATTATTCGCTTCAAGAGTGCACAACTCCAAAAATGTTTAAAGAAAGTTATATCGCAGCATCAAAAATATTGAAAAAGATTGCCGAATGTGAGAAAGATTGCCCAAGAAAATGCTTTGAAAATGTATTTTACGCTGTTCCATCTAGTGTCTATTCACCTCCAAATTACAGATATGTGGAATTAGTAAGAGGTGAAAAAACAGTTAAAGTTATTGAAGAATATAGATGGTATACAATTTCTGCATTGCTTAGTGATATTGGAAGCAGCCTAGGAATATTTCTTGGAATATGTGTTCTTAACATAATTGAAGTTTTTGAAGTAATCATTCTTGCAATAAAGGTAATTACAGTTATGTATATAGATATACATGTATTTCAAATGAAAATCTAATTCAATTTCCTAATATATGTTTTTTTTTTATTCATTCCCAAATTACAAATTAAAATATTGTGGAATTAAAACCTTATAAAATTCATCTTTTCGATGTTGTTCAAAATAATGTAGGCTATATATTTACAAGCCGCGCTGGTGTGGTCGAGCGGTCTCAGGCGTCGGTCTGTCGTGAGATCAATGTGCCAGCGCCCGGGTTCAAATCCCGGCAGCGAGCATGGATGTTTCAAAAATTTCCTTTCCTGTGTTGTAGCCTCTTCTTCACTTTCTCTTCGGTCTGACGTCATTCCTTAATGGCGTCCTGGGGAAGGCCACGGGAAACCACCCCAGTATCTTTCCCTTGTAATTCTCGGGATTCTGCTAGGGGTTCGCCGTCTTGGGAACACTAGCGCTCCCTGGAGCACGGATGCTTCGGCAAGGAAGCTCGCACTTCGGTGCGAACCGACCACACACACATATATTTACAAATCTTCAACATAAACTCTCCAAATATAAACTCTCCAAATAATTGCAATATTTGAAAAGCCTCAGCGGCTTTCTTTATCAAGCTTAACATAACATAAAAAGGGAAAAAACATACACCATCTTCTTCCCTAAACTTCAAAAAGAAAACTCATTTAGCAACAATCATGAACTTAAAGAACGTAATATGCTCCATGCCACACGAATCATTATTATGCTCATTAAAACGCTCCATACACAAATCCTTGTAAATAATATCTACAATTTAAAGTTCAAAACATCCATATTTTAAATATAAATTAGTTTTTAAATTTTAATCATCTTTTAAAATTGAAACATCTTTTTGAGTCCATATCAGCTATATTTCAATTGTTCTTGCTATTAACTTTGAAGTATCCATCTTTCGTGAGATACAAATTTATCTTATAATATTGTTCCATAATATAATTTCGAAGAAACTGTCCGAATCTTCGAATACTCAATAAAATTAATTTTGAAGAAATTGTCCGAAACTTCGAATAAATTTAATTTTGAAGTCGTAAAATTTATGAAAGTTCTAAAATCCTGAACCTCTTAACAGAAGACTACATGAGTCCTAAAATATAACCAAATTCATCTTTAAATAAAACCAAACTTCGTTATTAATCTTCAACATAAATACTCAAAACATAAACTCTCCAATAATTGCAATGTTTCAAAAGCCTCAGCGTCTTTCTTTATCAAGCTTATCATAATTTCTTGGCCCTTTTATGTTATGTTAAGCTTGATAAAGAAAGCCGCTGAGGCTTTTGATATATTGCAATTATTTGGAGAGTTTATATTTGGAGAATTTATGTTGAAGATTAATAAAGAAGTTTGGTTTATTTATTTCAAGAAGAATTTGGTTTATATTTTTGGCTACATATTAGTAAACCAATAAATGGTAAGAATTTCTTCCAGTGAAAACTTGTATCAAGACAAAAAAATATTTTTATATCAATTTAATATCTAGTTCAATTTAAAGAACTCGATTTTAAGAAGGGTTTCTTTCTACTTTGAATCTCATTCGATTGTAAAAAACCTTTCCAAAACAACTCAACCAAACTTCAGTAATATTTTTGGTAGAAACATTTCTAAAAATTCCTACAAATATAACTATTCTTTGTTTTATCAATAAATTATTAGAATTAAAACTTTGAAAATGCAGACTGTTTTTCCCTTATAATTAAATAGTTTATTGTTAAAACTATATTAATAATTCTTTTCCAATGAAGATATAGAGAAAATGATTTATGTGTCTTACAGAATGGGTCTTACGTTGTTGTTTGCATACTGCTCGTCCATTCAGAATACCTGCATTGATGATGTTAGCAATATTTTTAGAACTTCGAGACCAGCAGATTAAAGTTGCATTTGCAAAATACTTCAATAGATATTGTGTTTTATGATACTCTATTTTAAGCAAAGTCTTTCCAGTGAAATATATGTAATTCTATACGTAAGGTAGCTTATCTGAATTGTAATGCTGAAAATGTACTCAACACTCACTGTCAATGTTTTAAATGTCACCAACATTCCCATGAATCAGTAAATAGAGAAGCCAGACCATCGACCCCAAGTATGCAGAACTACAGAACTATATGGTGCACATCCTTATAGTTAAGTGCGATCCATTCTTTATAATGAGAATATAACTATGTCCTGCTTAATCGCTATCTAATAACTATTTCAGGATGACTTAAATCTTGGTTAAAGATAATCATTCTGCAGTATCTCAGGTTTTCATGCTATTCTATTTCATAGAAACGTTTATTGATTTTTGGTAAACTTTCAAAAAGCTTTTTATATTATTCCTTTCTCTTGCTGATTACTAGAAGGCAAATTGTCGTAATAACTAAAATTCATATCTTAATTATCTTTTTTGTGTAATATTAGTCAAAGAAAATACATTTACATCTCAATTAATATAACCATAGTGTAGATACCAAAAATATAAACAAAAAAAAATATAAATATGTATATAATATTCTGAATGTAAATTTTAATGAAATTCAAATAAATGTTTGTATTATTACTAGAAATATTGTTCGAAAGAGAAAAAAATAATGAAGAGGAAGAAGAAAGGACACTGTAGGGAACCTAGAAATGAAAAGACAAGGAAAAGTAATTGGTTTTCCAGAGACTTGCAAATTCGAAATGTGAAAGGTAAAAAGGTATTAGAAAATGAAAATGTTTTCACGATCAGTATAACTGGATTGGATAGATTATTGAACAGCCGTATCAAACAATCCGTGAAGATAATATGGGCTGTAGTGCTAGTTCTTTGTACTGTAAATTGTATCTATCAAATTTTCATAACAATAAGTGAGTACTCGAGAGCTTTTCCAAATGTAAAAACCCAATACGAAATAAACAGTTCAGTCAAATTTCCTACCTTTACATTCTGTCCCTATGAACCATTCAAATATTCAGAACAGATCGACTATTACAAAGCAGTGTATTTGGATGAAAAGAATATATCAGACTTAACTGAAGATGACGTTCTGTTCTCAGATCTTATCGATGTATCTGGAGTAAATGTAACATTCTTATGGGAAATTAGTAGACCGAAAAAATCGATAAATGCAGTCGTAAAGGCAAGTATTTCTTATTTTTTTCCCTCAATGTTAATAAAAATAACATTAAAATAGTTGAAAACTTACTAATATACTATTTCTAAGCTTCTTTTTTTTTTTGCAATAAAATGTTATCCATCGAAAGGATGTGAAATGTGAGGGAGATAATTTTATTTTATACATTTTTATTTAAAATCCTTATTTTCATAAATAAATTATTCATAATATTAAAATCATTTATGTTGCCAAAACCTTTAGATTTTCCTTCTAAATGAAAATTACGATTTTTTTTCTTGCCATCCTATTCAAATAGAGAATATATTTGTATTTTTTGTTATATAGTATTCGAAGGTTGCAGGAATGAAGACTTTCGATAATTACTCTGCGTTAGATCAAACCTATGTTGATACCATTTATGGAGCATGTTTATCTATCACTTCCAGTATGTAATGTTTCAAAGTTCAAAAAAGTAATTTTAAATGCCTCTAAATTAACTTAATATAATAGAACTGCATAAATAAAAGATTTGCGAATGGGAAAAGTATTTTTTTATTGGTTATTTCAACATTTAAGAAATTTTAAATAGGAGAATAAAGGTTTTTCCGATATGGGCTCTTAGTATGCCGAAGGTATAGATTCCGTTCGGGAGTAGTTGCTTGGGTGGTCAGCTCTATTCTCGCCTGCTTTCACCCACGGGGAATAAAATCGGTTCCCATTTTCAGAGTGCGCGATGAACGCTAAGGCTCGCCTTGAGGGAAAAAAAAGGAATGATATCCTACCTTCATCGCCAACTGAACCTGGCTCATCGAGCCAGCAGTCCAGTGTCGATACCAGCAAACTAATATGATAAATAAATAATATCAGCTGTCAAAATGAAAACAAAGATTTTTTTGTTTTCGGAAATATCTAAAAACAATATAAATTAAATTTCCGAAGAATAATTTAAATTAATATTATAAGACCATACACACTAATAAAAAAGAAATAATTTTATAAACCAAAATATAATAATAGTAATATGTTTCGAAGATTCATTCTCAGACTGTAAATAAAATAAAACGGAAAAATATAGGACTATAACAGCCTACAATATTGAATATCGTAATTAATAATCATTTGCATAAAAATTCAAATTAACGCAAGTTATAATCTAATACACTCTTTATAGATAGCTCATTATTATAACAATTAATAGTGAATAATGACAGACTCGAAGAATTTACGTAAATAATCGTCTTTTTGCTGACCATAAACAATTGGGTTATTTGTAATGATCTTGTGCTCCGTATCCTTCTGATTGTCATTAGATATTTAAAATCCCCTTTTTCAATAGCATTACAGTGTTCATTCGAATATTAGTCTGTCTTTTTGTTTCTCCTAACTAGATTAGATTAATTGAAAGTGGGTGGCATGACTGCCGAGCACGTCGACCAGAAAGATCTTTTGTACTACCCCACGGAAAGAAGGACAGACTGAGAGAAAGACTGAGAAAGGATGGTGTGAGAAATGCAGGGGAAACGAGAGAACCCCGGGAAAACCTGCCTAGCACGGATCGCCACCATCAACGAAACCCACATGAGAACCGAACCCGGGACTCAGAGGGGAGAGGCCAGTGTCTTAGCGACATCGCCAACCGCGCGGCCTTCTCCTAACTAACTACCTAGCTAACTTTATGTTGAATTTTCCCAGTAATGGTGCTAATCCAGCATTAATTTCCTCATCATATGGTAGTGATATGTATTTGACTTCAGCTTTATCTTCTTTATTACTTTATATATAACTGTTCCATACTTCCTTTGTAGGTCTTTTCTCCTACAATATGTATTGTGATAAAAAATCTTCATCATCTTTAAATTAAATGTAATAATTTACATTTATTACGAAAAAGCAAATTTACAAGGGAATGTCGTTCTCCCTTCCTCAAGCCTATTTACAATGAGTTAGCGAAATTTTTTTGAACAATTAAAATATTACATGATGTTAATATATCTTATATACACATTTTGTTAATAACAATATCACAGCTTTCTATTATTAAAACAATTTCTTAAACAACTTTCTATTTGTTAATTTTTGCTAATTCTTCTATTGGGACCTTATTATTGCAATTTTTACACATCTTCTCAATAAAAACTTTTGCTACTCTTACAAAGTATTCGTTCATGTTTTATTAATCACCTTATTTATAAAAGTCGTAGGGTAGTTATTAAACGAGTAAGTGTTACGTATATTTTGCAATTCCTGTATAAGTAATATTTCATTACTACAGATATTAACTGCCCGATTAATGGCCCATCGTAATTAGTTAACCTTGGACCTCGATGGAACCGCAGCTGTAAAGTTCAGTGTAATATCTGCGTTGGTTGTTTTTCTAAAAATTGTAGTTTCAAAACTCTTATTACATATTTTGACCAATACAATACATAAAGATAAAGATAATGGTAAATGCAAAATACGTCTCATTGTAGCATGTCGCCACACATCTGTGATGGAACTATCTAAAATTATTGTTAATCAACTAAAAAAGTTGGACTACAAATCGAAATTTTGTATAAATAATAAGATAAATTTTACCAAGGACCTCAATACGATTATATTAAAACAAGAATCATGGATGGTTTTCTTTGATGTGATTGCTTTATACACTTCCATTTCATTACCACTGATTAAAGAAGCTGTAAAATTTGTGTATGAGCTTCATAGTAAAGTAAACAAAAAAGATTTATTGGCACTTCATAATATGTTAATTTTAATTGAAACAATATTTCAGCTACAATGGTTCCAATTTAGCGACAAATTATACTCGCAATCTAATGGTCTCTTCATGGAGCTACCTTCATATGCAATGTTAGCAGAGATAGTAATGCATTTAGTAGAAAATAAATGAAGGGAACATATTATAAAATGTAATATTGATCATTTATATCGTTATGTAGATGGCACATTTGTTATTATTAATTAGAATTATGCTAATGATATTTTAACAGTTTTTAATATTGTTAGCAAAAAAAATTCAATTCACTACGGAAAAGGAAGTAGATTTTAAATTATCATTTCTCGATGTATTCCAAACCATCCATGATGAAAACCATCCATAATAAAAACTATCCATGATTTTTGTTTTAATATAATCTTATTGAGGTCCTTGGTAAAATTTATATTATTATTTATATTTTGGAGTCCAACTTTTTTAGTTGACTAACAATAATTTTAGATAGTTGCATCACAGATGTTTGGCGATATGCTATAATATGACGTATTTTAAATTTACCATTATCTTTATCTTTATGTATTGTATTGGTCAAAAGATGTAATAAGAGTTTTGAAACTACAATTTTTACATAAACAACCAACGCAGATATTACACTGAAATTTACAGCTGCGATTCCATCCAGATTTAAGGTTAACTGATTACGATGGGCCATTAATCGGGCAATTAATATCTGTAGTAATGAATTATTACTTATACAAGAATTACAAAATATACGTAATATTTACACTTGTAATAATTATCCTGTGACTTTCATAAATAAGGTGATTAATAAAACTTTAAAGGACAATAGACATAAAATGCACATCAATAATGAAGATAAAGCTGAAGTAAAATACGTAGCACTACCATAAGATTAGGACATTAATGCTGGAATAGCACCGTTACTTGGAAAATTCAACATAAAATTAGCTTATAAATCCAATAACACCATTGAAAGTTAATTTACAGTAACAAGAAGAAAGTAAATAATTTGGACAAGTTCTACACCATTTATGGAATAAAATGTGAAAATGGAGGCCCTAATTGTAAATACGTAGAAGAAACAAAAAGACAGACTAATATTGGAATGAATGTACACTGTAATGCTATTGAAAAAGGGGATTTTAAATATCTAACGGCAATACATCAGAAGGATACGGGACACAGGCTCATAACAAACAAGCCAATTGTATATGGTCAGCAAAAAGGACGATTATGTACGTAAATTCTTCGAGTCTGTCATTATTAGCACAACTAATTGTTATAATAATGTGCTATCTATAAAGAGTGTATTAGATTATAACTTACGTTAATTTGAATTTTTATGTAAATGATTATTAATTACGATATTCTGTATTGTAGGCTGTTATAAGCTTATATTTTTCCGTTTTATTTTATTTACAGTCTGAGGATGAATCTTCGAAACATGTTACCGTTGTAAATGTCTTGGTTTATAAAATTATTTCTTTTTTGTTGGTGTGTATGGTCTTATAATGATGATATTATTGCACACACTATGAATAATATTAATTTAAATTAAGTTTAAAGAAGAATATTTCATTATTGAAATAAGTCTAGATTAAATTAGTCATTTTGATATATTTCTTTTCATTAGATATTTCGTTTTCTTTTGATTTTAATCTTCTTAAAATTTGATTATTACAGTAAAAATAAATGACTAAAATATGTGGGATTTGCAGAGAATAGTGAACTATTTAAGGAATTATTAATATGATAATTGGAATAAAGAATAAACTTTCAAGCGAGAGCAAAGTTAGTTTGAAAATTATTGAAGTTGACTTAATAACTGGGTGCACATATTAATTTTGAATATATATATATATATATTTGTTTTACTATTCAATTAGAGAATATAATTGAAAACATTCAGTGTTTCCATTTTCTCCTGAAGATGACTCCTGGTTGCTGAACCGATCATTTAGAATCGTAACCTACAGAAAAAGAACATCTCAATGACTCTAACAAGCCTGAAATGCTGATTAACTTTGCGTACTCTGATCTTTGAAGTAACACTGTCAAGAATACTTTGTGAGAAGTGTCCATTCTGAATTTTATAAATTGTGACTAAAAAGTATCTTTTCAGAATGTTCTCCGATGGGGCACATCTATCATCTTATTTCTTTCTTTTTTGTACAGAATAACATTTTCTCGTATTCAGATGTTGACAGAAAACAGTTTAGTTTATAAAATGAAAGCACTCGTTTTTTAATCAATTTTATTTCATTTAATGCATAAATGTAGAGATCAATTTCAAATGTTTCCGTTTAGTTCTGAAATTAAATGGAACGTAGTAACTATTACAAACCAAGATTATCTAAATATAGATATGTCTTCCGAAACAAGTAACGTAAAGAATTATAACAATCTTAAGAAAAATAAGAATGCACACAAAAGTCTATTCTCATTTCTTTCTTCTCTAATATTTTTTAATTGTTTCTAGGAGAAATGATAGAATATGAAGGTTTGGCTACAACTTTATTAATGCTTTTCACTCTGGACTATCCAATATCAAATTTATATAAGGTAATGTAGTTGATAAGTAATTTCTAGATATTTTTGCAAATATTTTATTTTTGAACAATAAATTATAACTAAATGGAAAATTGTAAAATATCTATATCTTATTTTTACAAACAATTTATACAAACAGCGAAGAAAAATGTTTCATAGAAATAATTCTTAACAATGCGTGAGGCCAAGTTATTTACAAATGACATCCTGGAACTGTTGGTTTTTCATTGTATATTTTTTTCCTTTGAGGCACCACTGCCCTTCCGATGTAGGCTCTTAGAAATAATTCTTTTCATGGATTTTTTGATGAAATTAATTGGTGAGGCTTGTTATTTAATCTTTATAATGTATTGTAAAAGCTGATAAAATTTTTCAATTAATTCCATTGATCAGTTAAATATGATGTATTAAAATTTATGGATGGAAATTCACTTCTTTCGGATGACTCCATTACTTTCGATCAAATAATATAATAAAAACAAGGTAGGGATAGTGATTAGTAAACCAATCACAGTATGCCGCAATGGCTTCTCAGTCACCTATACTTTAGAATATACTGCCGGGGTGATCTAGAGAGCATGTGGGTCGCGCGAGTCTGTTTGCGACCCCATGCTCTCGTACCCACCCCTATTTATATAGAATAATCGTCATTCTTAACTCAAACTTTCTTAATACACTGAATTTCTAATAACGATTTTTTTAAAAAAAAAACTTAGGTTCATGATCGAACCCCCGCCCTTCGCATTATTAGCATAACTCTCTAACCAACACAGCTAACAGGCCACCTACAGCATTCAACATTCAGGCCACCTACAACTGAGCTAACAGAAGCCGTTGCGAAGCATTGTGGGATACATGTCCACAGACAGACAAACCGGGGACATAAGGCGTCTTTCAGAAGCCTAAAAAGTCCAAAAAAGGAGGGGTTACAAAAAAAAGAGGCTGACGAAGAAATTGTAATTACGTGATCACTTTGAAACTTTTACTGTTGGTGAAAAAATGAGATGGTAGTTACAAATTAATGTTATATTTCTATTTTGTAACTCGATATGCCCTAAATATCAAATTAATATCGAGATCGGAGAATATAAGACTTCCCATCCCTTTATGTTCTTCTCCACATCCCTATCACTTCAAACCGTCCCCAGATGGTACAAAACAATGTGATAATTACAAAGTAATGTTCTTATTTTGCAACCTGAAAACCCAGTAATATATCCTTCAATAAAGTTTGACCTTATTGCCTCCAAATAGCTTTGAACCCAGTAACCATACCTCCAAAGGCCAGAGTATAATCTCTGCTTCGTTCCAACACTTCCATTTATATAGAGAAAGAAGAAATAAGTTAATAAGCCAATACTTGAAAATTATACAAACGTATCAAGGTGATTAAATCTGGAGGGGGGAGATGTGTCCAAGTTTCATTTAAGCCTGAGTTTTTCCCCAGGGTTCTAAAGACTAAATCGGCAAAGATTGTTCCAGATCGCTCAAAGGACTTATGAGTGTATAGCGAACAAACAATCAAATAAACTTTCTGTTATATATACATATAGGGTGTGCCTGAAATATACTGCCAAACTTAAAGGTTGTATTCAATCATGCAGAACAACGAATAAATGTCATAAGAACATGGATCTGGAAATACGTTATTTCCAAGATATGAACGATGAAACGATACAGAGGTGTTCGTCTTTACGTTTTATTGTAGAGTCATTAAATTGCTCCTCAGTAATCGTGACATGTAATGTTCAATACCCCCCTCCGACGAAATCTTAAATCTGGGGTTATCTTAAAGCATTAGTTCACATCAGACCGGTTCCTGACGCTCACGCACTGCATGATCGCATAGTGGACGGGGCAACACAATTCGACGTTCACCTGACCGTGTGGCATTCGATGGAACGACGTTGTGTTGCGTGCATTGTGGCCGGTGGAGGACATTTCGAGCACCTGTGCGACCATCATCTCTGTATTGTTGCATTGTTCATATCTTGGAAATAAAGCATTTACAGACCCATGCTTAAGAGACATTTATTCGTTGATTTGCATAATTGCATACAACCTTTTAGTTTGGCAGCACATTTCATTGTATACCCTGTATATAATTTGTGATATGTAATTCCTGTCAGAGTCATTTTACTGGATTACAAATTGAATAATTTATTATCCGTCTTATTCTATATCTCTTTCTCTAAGGAACATTTTCTCTATTGAAAAGCAAATTACCAGCAATTTTTTTTATCAAACTTCATATCTTTTTTTGAAAGTCAATTACTTTCTTTATTTATTTCAATTCACTTTTTATTTAAGCTTTATTGTTTTTAAAAGTCATTTTTCACTTTGATTTTATCTTAATAGGCAGGAAAATAATTCATTTTTAATATTTATTGAACTGGTACTGAAGTTTATACATTTAAAATTTGCAGGTTTTTGTACACGAGGACAATGATAGTCCATTGTTGATGGATCCTTTGTTGCAACTAATTAAATCAACTTTCATAACGGTTGTTTCATTTGATGCGACAAAGGTATCAAATTTTAAAGTTTCAAATTTTTTAATTATAGTAAAAATTTAGTAATAATTCATTTCTAACTATACCATTCCCATCTTTCCCAATTACATTTTTTTTAGTTCAAGAATTATCATTCTATTACAGTCGTACTGTGAGCTGGCATTATCGGAGTTCATAATATTATTGATAAATACCTGAAATTTTTAAAGATAATACACTTTTGTTTTGTATAATTTTGTTTTGATGAAGTTGTGTACTTGAACTGTCTATATTTTTTTTTCAGTAATTGAATAATAAATAGTCATTATTGCTTATTCCTCTTCATAACGAAAAAGCTTTGTATATGTTTTACTTTTACATTTTTGTCAATGAGATATTGCTACCGGTGAAAGTGGCAATTGGACGTTTATCCACTGAACTCCGGTGGCCGGAGGGTTGGGGTTGATTTAAATTCGATACGTGAGAGTACTTCTTCACCTGCGTGAATCTTTATTAAGCAAAGGATTAACTTTGATCTTTATTAAACTAATTGCTGAAGTGCAAAAAGTAAAGTCCATGAATGCAGAACTGCGTTCACTCGGTATCCCACATGAATCAACAGGGCTTCCCCGGCTTAATGTCACTTCTCCGAAGTCGTCCCAGAACGGACGAATGCCTTTGGCTTCGGCGGTCCCTGGTTTGTCGGTAACGGCTCAGGATGTCTCCTCCGATGTCGTCCAGTAACTCACGAACGTCTCTGGCTTCTGCGGTACCCGGCTCGTCGGCAACGGCTTAGGATGTCTTCTCCGAAGTCGTCCCGTAAACAAACTGCTATCTCCCGGACTGGGAACTCTTCGTAGCTAATGGGCCACCAAACTAACTTGGCCGTCCCTTCGCTGGGCTCCTGCCCCGATATGAACCCAAATACGAACGCCTTATCTCCGGTTTGGAGACCTTCTCTTACCGCTTGCTGCCGCCGAACGAACACCTCTTACTTATTCCGGGTGGAGAACTCTCTCGCGGCCGACTGCCGCCAAATGATCTGCCTAAGCAAGGCTCTGTATCCCCATATAAGGCCGAAGGCTGCCTCGATTTCATCCCTGGAACGATCAACTACTCCAAGGGATGCTTGGTAGGATGAGTCGATTCTCTAGACGGGAGGGTGGACAAATCGATCTGTAACAATATTTTATACAGAAATATAACTGATAGTAAAAAAAATCGTATTTAGTTATTCTTACTTTCAAAATCATTATTTTTGTCAATATCGTTTCTCCTTGACTATTAAATATGTTGATTCTCATTAAGAATTCTTTTGACTAATGGCTGCTTTACACGCTCTCGAGAAGAAGCCTAAAACTGGCAGGTGGCTTGAAAATCTCCCACTTGCTCTAAATACGAAGAGCTTTAAATTCAGGCAAATATTAGAAGCAGGTGAACAACTTTGGCGGCGAGAAAAAAAAATATTTAAAAACTACAACAGTGCTAACTTCGCTCTGGAATCTAGATATTCTTTGTTCGTGATTTCAATCCTGAGCTTCACACGACAAAAGATTTTACTATTTTTCACAGGAATAAATATGTTGGATACAAAAATTCTGACCCTAGATTTGAAATATGAAAATATAAAAAGTTCTATTAGAAACACCTTCTCTTTTTCATGTGCCAAAAATCGTATTGACCACTGTAATTTTAAAATTAATTATCAGCTGCTCCCTTTTTTGGTAAAGTTTCTTTATACTTTTTATAGTCTATATCCTACGAGCATACATATTTTCAGGTAAAAACCTGAAATTTATACAGAAATACCTTATTTACATGTATATAAATGAAGTATTAAAAGTAATTAGGCTACGTCTAAATTTAAAGATTGCATGATTCACAGATTTTAAATTTTCTGAAATTTCATAGATTTCTCGGGTAAATCATCCTCAGAGACCATGTACTGACGAAAAGGAAGCCATTGATTGTGAGATCAATTGCTTTAATGCAATGTTAAACAAAAATCTGTCTTGCAGGTAAGTTTCACATTTTCATAATAAAATTTTGCAACACTTTCAGTGCATACTTCAATGTGTGCTTGTCTCCAAGTGATTTTTTTCTTTTATTCAATGAGGATTTTTGTACAATTATCTCGATTCTGAGGAATGGAAGTCGAACTTCAATTAATATAATTTACAATGTATTAGAGTAACAAAAACAATTCATGACATTGCCAAGATAATTTCTGTTCGTGTTCAACATAGTGTTCATAATGGAATTTTCTCTGTTTGCTCTATTCTTTTTTATTAATTTGTTCACTTAATAACATACACATTTGTTTAGTTTACATATTTCTTTTATTGATCTAGTTATATAAATTCCTAACGTTAGTTTTAATACTCTATAAGAGTGAATATTATGGAAGTGGTGTGCAAATGAAAGTATTGGAATTGCAATGAGAATTATTACGGAAGTACAGGGAGAACCCTGAAAGAACATGCAAGTGCTTTTCAAAATAATAGAAAAGAGTGTGTTAGATTGGGCAGACCACTGTAAGGAATTGGGTCATAATGCTGATCCTGTAGTTCACATTCTGTTCCACTTAAAAGAAAATGTTAATGTTGGGAATCATGTGTGATAAATTTTATTGCTTGAATATAAATAAAGTTTTAAAAATTAGTAAAAGAGCTTATGAATGGTTTAATAGTAGGGGAATAGTAGGGGAAAGTTGCTGAAATCGCACCGTTTCCAAAATATCACCTCTTATGTTTACCAAGTTATAAATGGTGTTATAATGGTCATTACAACCATCTATTTGATGAAAAGTAAACCAAATTGAGCTCCTACCATTCTACTGTTGTGTGATTATTCTAATCCACTTGCTGTTTATACTGGGTATCCTCAAGAAATTCTGCATTTTCCTTTAATATTTTCATTGTTTTTGTAAGACTTTGGGATTGAGGTTAGCTGGCTATTTTTATTTCACTGTCTGACTGTTAGGTATACATGTAAGAAACATTTTCGAGCTATTAGATTGGTAATTATTCTCTTGTAATAGTTATGAGAAAACACTTTTCTCAAAATAGCGTAGTCTCTTAAATCGAACCAGTGCAGTTTTAGACATTATTCTTTCATAGGCAATTTCTCGGTGCAGGAATTAAGTCCAGTTTTACGTCCCTCTCCTAATCACGCGAAACACTTGAAGAAATCTTCGGAAAAAGCTCAAACTACTTTCTCCAAGTCTGTATAAACTGAAACTTTCGGAAACAGAAAAATAAAAAAATGGAAGCCCTCTAAGACATCTAAGAAGCAACTGCAAATTTCGTCAGCTGCATCTTCAGCTTTGGGTGAAACTACAACATGTCTCTGGTACATTTGCGAGATGTAGTGGAGGACATCAAAAAATATCATTTTGTGGAAAATGGGTCCACAAAAGATGTGCTGGAGTAACAAAAAAGTCATTTATTTAGATGTTAGTCTTGCAAATAGTATTAAAAAAACCTAAATAGATATAGACTAAATAGATGGGGGAAAAAGCCACCGTACGCTTATCTTTTTGGGTTCATAAGATGCATTCATTTTCATTGCAATTCATGTTTAATATTAACTTGCTTTTCCTTTCTATGGCTGTTTTGTTATTTCATTTCACTTCAGTCTTTTGTTTATTTATGATCTTTTGTATTGCAGTTATGATATTGTTAGTAATAAATTGTATAATATTGTAGATATATCACGATTTATTTGAATAACATCATTTTCCTTGCAAATCATATGTATTTCAAAGAGATTAAAAATTATTTAACATGTGTTAAAAAAGTCATTGTTAAAAACGTATAAGAAAATCAAACACACTAAAATTGACGTTACATTTAAAAATACATATTTAATGGAAATGGGGAAGCTTTTCGGACCCTGTTACTTCAAACAGAGGTGCGATTTTGAAAACCCCTGCTGTGATTTCAGAGACCGGTTGTCTTATAGCACCATTGTTAAAGTTTTATATTAACACAAAAATAAAATAATTAAAGAAGAGTGAAAAATAAAAAAAAATGTTATATCTTAAAAAACAATGTAAATAAAAATATAATTTTTTTACATTATCTCAAAACCTAATGTTTTTAAATGGCGTTTGTGAAAAGTAGAGCGATTTAGGCAACCTTCTCCAATCGGCAGTAAAGAAAAAGGAAAAGTTTTATTATTTGACAAGATAGAAACGATATATTTTAGCAAAATCATCTAATACATTTTTCTTATTAATGGGCGAGACCAAATTGTTTATCAAGTTTTGAGGCACCATTGTGATTGCGACATTTTTTTAATTATATTTTTTTATATCAAAAACAATTAAAAATATAGTAATATATTAACCTAATAGTATTTTCTCTTTTCTCTCTAGATTGCCTTTCATGATTAGGAGTACGAAAAATTGGTGCAATAAATCATCATTACTAAATTCTTCAATGGAAGCCTCAAAAAAAGTATTACATGATTTCATTAATGGCAACGCTAGGAAAAAGTGTAATTGTCCACTGAAATGCGAAGAATATGTTTTTTCTATGTATCCATTTGAAATGGACATCAATAAAAAAGGTGGCGTTGCCATAACAGCTTTCGCAACTTTGCTCCAAAGTAACGTATTCATTGTATTACAGGAATTTTATCAGCTTACCTTAAGCGCAGTTTTTGCAAATATTTGTGGGTTTTTTGGACTCTATTTAGGAATATGTATACCGTCAGTAGTAGAGCTATTGGAATATATGGTTATTACCTTCATAAAATTCAGGAAAAAGAAAGTGTTATCAAAAGAAAGGTGTTCAAATGCTGGATTAAATATTCCCTACAGAAAAAAAACATAATCGTCGACGTTAGTCAATGAATCAACCTCTGCTATTTTATGGTGATGTAATTCTAAAATATATAAAATAACGGCATAGGCATTCTATCTATAAATAACAAATAATCGATGTGAAGCTGTAGATAAAATTTTCAAAAACATGTAATAAAAATAATGTTGGATTGTTTAATTGTTTGATAAAGAACAGGGATTTCAAATAATAAAGCAACTTAAGGTTTTAGACTACCATCACTTTTACATTGAAAACTATTAATGCCCATTCAGAAATCGAACAGCTGCCTTCATTTTAAACTAAATACTGTCAAGAAAAACCCTAGGAAAAATGGAATCTTAGATCTTATATTATAAAAACACTGGTGGAGAAGAACAAAAGATTATTGACTTATTTTTAATGGTGAATTCCTTTCCTTAAAAATGCACTAGTCGTTGTGAAAATTGCAACTCCAGAAAAGGAATCACGCTATTCAGATGAAGTTTATGTCACATTTTACTCACGTTAAAGTAGATATATGATTAAATTTCCAGTGCTATGCAAGATTTTGGCACTTCAAATTTCAATATTGTTTGAAGCCACTCCACAGCAATAACAGATCTTAGCAGTGAACAGTCCGCTTATATGCTTATACCCTGGTTTCACGTGAGAAGGAGTCGATATATAAAACTAGTTCAGTCCTGTGACGTATGTTTGTGACGTATTCCTAAACTAACTGGCGAACCGTGAGTGATTTCTTGGGGGAAAAAGAAGAACCAATTTTTTGAAATGCATCCTGAGATCGAGTTGTTGTGCAATTCATCTTGGGATTGTGCTAAACTAAAATGGCGCCAACCAGCAAAGGACAAAAAGGTTTCGCAGAAGGGAAAAAAAAAACGTTTTTTTTTAAGTTTATGTTGATGATGTCGCAGCTCCATATGCATGTTTCACAAGTTTATATTTTAATTTTCAGAATTTAGGTGCATTGCTAATGGAAATATATAAAAGGTTTGCAGGCACCTGAATTGATTGGGTCAGTTACGTAAGGAAGTTTATTTTCTTCGAATTTTTAGTCGTTGAGCAAAAATCATTGCTATTTTATTGATTCCTTGAGAAAATAAGTTGTTGATCTATCTGTTGTTGTTAACATGTACATTTATCAGTCCTCTTCAAGTTCTGAAGATATTGCAACTGTAATAAAATACTTCTATTTTAAAGTATTTATCGATTTGCGAATATGGGCTATGTAAAAATCAAATTAAAAAGACTTATTGAATTTATTAAAGTAATGTAAAAATGCTTATTTATTCTATGTTTGTCTTCTCAATTACAAGTTGAGTCTGTCGAATTAATGGCACTTAATATTTTTTCCGAAAGTTTGTCATCTGTTTTTTTTTTATTTCCTTTCCTGTGAATCTCTACTTTCAGCTGTTTATTGTTATATTACTTTTATTAGTAAATTTTGCATAATTTACTTACACTTCCTACTTAAGGTAATTATTTAATTACTAAATACTTGATCTAAGTGTAAAATTTTAAGATATTATTCTTCTTTTTGTATATTTATATACTCATGTAAGTTGCCAGATGTTAATTCTTGTGATGCACATAATAAATAAAACTTAAATATATGTGAATGACTTTATATATCATCTTGACATAGTTATTATTGATTTTTGTTGAATAATCAAATTTTAAGATCAAAATGAAACTCAATAGTTTAGAGTATAGTTGTTTCGTAACTGCTAGTTTCGCTGATTGGTAGAACAAATTGTATTTTATTTTTCCTTTTAGATAATTGAGAATTTGTGGGAGCATATTTTATTTCTTAATTATCAATAAATCATCATAAATTACACATTCTCTTTATTCGTTTTATAAGTTTGTGAAGTTATTAAAGAATAAAGAGAATTTTATAGTTAGCATTTTATTTCTATTTATAATATTTATATTTCTCTGATTTATTCACTGCCTGAGTAACAAGACTTATATTTAAAAATATCAATGTAGCACTCGTGAAATAAAGACATCGTTTAATCGCCTAAAACAACATAACGTCGTCTTATAGATTAGATACCACAGTATCGTCGTCTAAGATACAACAGTAGTATTATTTAATAATATTGAGGGAGTGTTGGTAAATAGATAGATGTCCAAAACCTGACGAAATTTGTATCTACATTTGAAAACTGTTCGTGATTGTCGCCAAATATGGACATAGCTGCAGTGCCAGAATACGAACACGTGATATGATATAGGAAAATGGTTATACATGAAGTAAAATTTTAATAAGTTTGTTTTCAAAAGTCACAAATTTCCGAAGGATATAGGTGAAGAATTGATTTACAATGCCGACAAACAACCCGGCGAAAGACATGTGATAATCGACAATGACCATTTTGTACGTGATACAGGTCACACAACGCCGGGGAATGCTTAGCACCAAGAGTTGTTGAGGCAAATTGGTTCGCTCCTCCTTTAGGACACGAATGAATCTGTTGGATAAACTAAGTTAATAATTAGCAAGGTGATATTTATTATTGAGAAATTCAACAATGCACCTGATAAACTATTGTGAACTGAACAGTTCATAGAAAAGAAGACCACGAAGTGTGTACGGTTGTTGTGCTTCAAAGTTATGCAATATGATAAATGAAATGAATGAAAATTGTAGAATTCTTGATTTGAATTTCTTGTCCTGAAAATTTTAAGCCTAAATTTTAAGAAGAGACAATTTAATTTTCTCATTTGATGTAATTGAGTTAGCTCCGAAGTTCAGCATTTTTCCATGTTTCTGATATGCAGTCAACGCATTGTTAGACGTTCTCGAGTTTAATCCATTGTTAGGCGGACGTGGACAGCTCACGGGTAGAAGTTCAGTTTCTGAGTGCCTGCATGCAGTTTAGTTTGTTCCCTCACAGAGTAAGGATGTGAGGGAAATTGCTGCTGGAGTTAACATCACTCCCTCACGGGGTTAAGTCGTGAGGGAGGGAGTGTATCGGGATTTCCTCCTCATGAAGTAAAGATATGAGGGAGGAATGCAGTTAGGATCGCTACCTCAATAAATGAAGATATGAGGAAAGTTGCCGATCGGATAGCTCCTTCACGGCGACAAAATGTGAAGGCAGTAGCAGCAGTTAAGGTCGCTCCCTCGAAGAACAAAAACGCCAGGGAGGACATAGTCCAGTTCAATCTCACCGACCAGGAAGTGAGAGGAATAGTTCACTACCTCGTGAAGAAAAGCGAGATGCCCGCAGATGATACGAATATCGTCAAGACGATGACGAAAGGAACTGCGCCGATAGAATTTGCCGGGATACGTTGGAAAGATAAAGCTGAGCCGAAGAAGAAGGCCAGATCGACCGTTGACGAGCCGAATAAAAAGGCTGTATCGTTCGTTGAATCGCCGAAGAGCAAAGACATATTTTGCCGGAGGCAAAAAGATACATCGTGCCGAAGAAAGAGGCCGAGACGTTTATAAGGGACACCGTGCCGAAGGAAAGGCCGGGCAGTCGTTGAATTGCCGAAAGACGAAGCAAGACAACCAGACGGGTCGAAGATATCGGATGGACCAGCGACAGAAATACGTTCTACCCAGGGAACGCAGATTAAGCGGGAAATTCACCAACGACGCAGTGATAGGCCTAATACAAGGTGATAAGCCTATCCGGTAAAGTTCAGAAGTTGAAAACGAGAATAATCGCAAGTTGAAGAATAAGAGATCCGCCAAGAATCGTTCAACAGTCATGGAAAAAACGGCTGTAACGATGGAAGACTGTATCCAGTGACGAAATGAAGAAGTTCATTCCATCCGGGACAGTATTGAACTAAACATCAAAGTCTTAGAAGCGCAATAATGGAGACTTTGAAGGGATACAGAAATATGGAATCGGATCAAAAGGCATAGACGTTATTGCTCGGGATAAATGACTGTTCGACAGATGAACATGACGAGTTTCGTAAGTAGAAAATATCCTTGAACAATCCACTTAGTTAGACGGCAGGTTTAGATAGAATAGGATTTTAAGAGATATAATCTTTCAGTATCTAAGTTAGGATACAAGAAAGTATTCAGAGTTTCGTAGACAGATAGCCGTTCTAGACAGAAAAGAATTTTGAAATATTTATATAATTCTTAGATGCCTTAGTTAGCGATGAATATTTGATAGATATGTTTCCTGCGAGAATTAGGGAGAACAGGTTTCCAGAACTTTCATGACTGCATGCGGATGAAATCGTCGAA
Source organism: Thereuonema tuberculata (assembly GCA_023159025.1). Lineage (NCBI taxonomy): Eukaryota > Metazoa > Arthropoda > Chilopoda > Scutigeromorpha > Scutigeridae > Thereuonema > Thereuonema tuberculata. Next base: position 5,360,510 of record JAFIDM010000006.1, on the reverse strand, counting down.
GAAGAACAGAAGATGTGAACTAGGACTAAGAAGCGAACTAGAAATAAGAATAGGACTAGAATTAGAAGTAGGACTAGGATTCCAGTAAATGGAAGATTTAGCAAATCATAACGTAGATGTGTTAATTTGCTAAAAGAAGAGAAAAGGTGAAAAGCCATTCCGATAACCAGTAACTTCAATAAATCGTAACGTAAATGTGTTAATTTACTGCAGTAAGATAAGTTACTGATAGGAAGCAAGCTGCAAGACATCAAGAAGCCAAGAACCTTGTAATTGAGACACATTCATTCTTAGAATATTTAAGAGTAATAGAATTTAATGTAAGCTTGGTATTTTACAAGCCTTTTGTATGTTTTAGACATCTTATTAAATGTGTTAATGATTTCCATTTGTTGGTTTTATTGATAATAGATTTCGAGCACTGATTTTACTCTGCTGATTGATATCCATTTAGGATTTTAGAACTTAAAACTTTACAAAAATTATGTCATATTTCTATATATAATTTCCTCTTCCAATATTATGTTTATATTCATTCTAATGTATCGAAGTTAGAATGATACATATTACAGCAGATGTATTATTTACTTTTGATAGTGCATTGGAGATAAATTACAAGGATACCAATGTGGAGATATCGAATGTGGACATCATTGTGTTGCCGATGTCTAAAAAATCCGATATCTAAACATCATTCCTGGTGAAATAATAAAGAGGTCAACTCTATATCTATGGAACTTTTATGTAAGATGTTGAATTATTTTACATAATCAACAAACGATCATAGCCAGGCATTAAATATTTATTTTTACTGTTTCAAAATAAAAGTCTCTTTGCGTTTTTCCTAATATAAACTCCTTTAAATTATTGAACTTTATTGTCACTAACAGAATCCCTGCTTTGATGTTGCTCTCGATTTTTAATATCATGACATACTTGGAATTTCTAAGCTAAAATTCCAACTCTGTGAAATCGTTTCCTTCATAACTGTCATCAAAATTCATTGCTTATCTAAACTATCTAATCCAAGTACTGAAGGTTCTGACTCAAGCAATTCAGGCGACTGGAAACCTTTTATTTCTTTTATATATTTCTTTTACAAAATCCCCTAAAATTCTGAAAACTTAAATACGAACTTGTGAATCATCTGGGATTATATTTTCTCGTTTTTAATTTTCAAAATATTCTATAATTATTAAGTTAAAAATACGAGGCATGTTTTTTAAGTAAGTACCGTTTTGCAATAAAACCAAAACTAGTAAAGATATTGTCAAAAAAATTTTAATATTTTATCCCTGAAACATTAAGCTATTTTTCAACATAATTTCCTTGTTTGTTTAAACACGTGTCACAGCGTTATATCAGTTTTTGTATACCGATGTCATAGCAATCAGCCGCCGGTGAAGACAACCAGGATTCAACCGCTGTTTTCCCTTCTTCGACTGTTTCCAACCGTTTACCACCGAGAAACTCTTCCTGTGTACGGGCCCTAATGCAGTGAAAGCCAGCAAAGTGGTAAAAGGGTGAGATTGTTCAAAGATGGGTGTGGCATGTTCATGATGAAACAAGGTCGGGGCGACCTTCTGTAATCACAGATGATTTGGTATGCGCAGTTGATATCAAAATTCCTGCAGACAGGTGATGCAGGATTTCCATTTTGTCATTGGAAGTTCCACAAATATGCTTCCTGAAAGAGTTTCGATCGCCATTAGCAGCCTCCGCGCTGCCTTATAAACCCGATTCCAGCCTCCCTTTCACACTGACAGAGTCCACTATAGAGAGGGAGACTGGGTCGGACGGAACTACTCTTCTCAGAGGTGGATTGAAGAAAGTCGAATCTACATTTTAGGAGGTGGACAATTCCACTAGTAACAATATCTCGAAAACGCTTAAAAAATTGACTGTCAAAGAATTGTAATTTATTTAATTATAGAATATTTTGAAAATTAAAAGAAGAAAATATAAATCCCACACGCTTCACAAATTTATATTCAGATTTTCAGAGTTTTATGTGCATTTCTAAATAAAATATATAAAAGAAATAAAAGATTTGCAGTCGAATGAATTGGTCGAGTCAGGATCTTAAGGGCAACTATTTTATTGTTCTTTCGATCTCCACTATATTATTCTCCTTTCCTAGACTTAGCAACTTAGTATTGTAAGAGAACTTTATCCAAGCAATTAGAAATTTTTCGCTGAATTCATACGATAAACGTAATGAATAAATTGTTGTATTCCCAAAAAACTTTCCTGAATTTTTAAGAAAACCGAGGCTACCAGTAGGAAAAGTAAGATTTCAACTAGAGCATGATTTATTATATCGTATTTTGTAAAATAAAAACCTCTCATCAGCTCGTGAAGCACTTTTGAAAATTTCAATACTTCCAAATGTTTTGGTAAGTATTAACTAAAACTGATTATAGAGGAAACCGAATGGAAAACATAAAGCTTAATGTAATCAAATAGAATAATTTTTATTATTAATCATCATCCACACTATCACAAATAAATGTCATAATATCATATTTATTACTAGAAAAAACGAATTTTCAAGGCGATATCAACGTCTCCAATTCACTGCTCATTTTCTCGACACGTCTAGTAACAGTTGTACGAGACAACTGGACCTCCTTGATGGCAGATATAATCTCTGATTTACTTTTGAAATCATTAAGCAGTACATCTGCTTCAATAGATGCTTCATTCACTACCTTTCCATCTTCGAAAGGTTTCTTGTGTTTTGCCAGTGTGTAGGAAATTTTAGAAGACGCAATTGTTGCAGGCACTGATTGTTTGGCTGGGGGTCTAGTGAACATGGATTGCTCTGCTTTCAAACTACTTTTCAAATCTTGAAGTTTTCATCTTTTTAACTTACTCTTTCGCGGAAAACCATTTTCAAAGTTTTAATGCACGGTTTTATAAGGCCTTTCCAAGTTCCCGCGATTAGGCAATGCCACCGAAGCTCGACAAACAAGGTAAACACACTTATCTTTCGCCATAATAAACAAGAATTCGTCCTCCCAATCACCTATTAAAATGGTAGGTTTTACTTTTTTCGCCGCAATCATTTTATGTTGCAAATTCTACGTACAAGTATTCTAATAAGTTAGTAATAATGAATGAGATAATGCTGCGTTTGTTTTATATATGAAAAACTAATTCTAGAAGAATCTGTAAAATTCTAGCCAATCAGTGTCCTGACGTCAAGCAATTGCGATGCAATCAGAGCGCAGCGTGACGCGATCAACTGTTGTCTAGAGAACAATGCTTTCGATATAGTGCGCATGCATAATGAATGACAGGTCTCAACTTGATTTGAAACTATTATTATTAAACAATTAATCGAGACTAGAATTTTCGGCGTCGTAAAGCGTAATTATTATTTAAAAGTGTCGTGGACGAGTGACCGCCGCTGAAATGAGATTATTTTGTATTGATAAATATATTGTTTCCGCGATCGACTCCAAAAGCTCTCGCGATCGACCGTTTGGGCATTCCTGTTGTAAGTCATCTGGAAGAAACCTCATAGATGAAACAATGGGATTGTTTGAAGAAATTGTTTCGCATGCCTGCGAAAATGAAGAATGTAAGAAACAGTTATGAAGATTTTCTTGTGGGGGAAAATGGAGATAAAGGAGTAGAAGATGGAGGCAGATGTGACAAGCAATGGGACGTTACACCATTTTATATGGCAAGAATATTAAATTAACAAGGAAGTTAAATATCTGGATATTATCTTAGATTCTAAACTAACTTTGAATACTACTTCTAAAAATGCTACTTCTAAAACATGGGCTATAAAACCTGGTATAATCTATTGGATTTACAAAATGGTTATTAACCCGTTATACTTTATGTAGCGATAGTTTGGTGGACTAAAGGCAAACTGGTAACAAGCATGAACAGATTGAACATCTGACAAAGGCTAGCATGTGTGGGGATTACTGGGGCAATGGAAACAACCGTTATAGAGGTTCTTGTGGATTTACTTCCTGTTCACGTAAAGATCTTGAAGCAGAGGCAAGAACGACCATACATAGATTAAAAGTTATTAGGCTAATCTGTGGAAACCACATTTTTATAATGTGGGATATGCAGGTTTTGATAAAGATACTAGTAAAGATCCATTTTTGAAATGGTTTTTGATAAAATGTCACCTACATTTTCAATTGTTAAATTCGAGGAACGAAACCAAGGAAAGACATTAGTCTAAGCCTAGGAATCTATTCAACAGTATTCCAAGCTGAAACATTTGCCATTTTTAGAATATTCTTATGAAAATATAAAACGCAAATATCGAAATGGGAACATTTATATATTCACTGATAATCATGCAGCTCTTAAAGCACTGAACTCTCTTAATATTAACTCAAAACTAGTTTGGGAATGTCAACATACCCTTAATATTTTCGCAGAACATAACTAAGTAAAACTACTATGGCTACCAGAACATAAACGAATTGAAGACAACGAACTAGCTGATAGACTAGCAAAAAAAGGAGCTGAAACCTTATTTTTAGGACTGCAACCAGTTTGTTGAATCTCTGCTGAAGCCGTTAAAACTGATATACGAGACTGGGTAAAGAATCAGCAAAAAATTTACTGAAGTAATCTTCCAGGGCAGAAACATTCAAAGCTCTTCATTACTGAACCTTTGAGTAAATCAGCCACATAACTTATTAAAATTAAATAAGTACCAGACTGACAGAGATGTTTACGGCGCACTGCCATTTAATGAGATCTTTTCGAACTAAAAATTGTTTCAAATCCTTCTTGCAGGAGATGTGGACAAGTTGATGAAACATCACTACATATGCTAAGTTAGTGTGAGGCTTTTGTTAGCATCAGATACAATATGCTACTATTGGGTTTTCTTCACGGTTTCTTCACTATCCTTGCATGAAATATTACAGATAGTTAAAATCTTAGGACTTATGCAGGATTGACGTTGGAACGCTACTAGACCTTATGAGACAGCAGTACAAGGAACAATTAAAATGCCGTCCATATCATGTTATGTTTTAAATTTACCATTTCTTCGAGTTATCTTTTAGAATGTATCTTATGAAATATATATGAATGGACTTTAACTGAACTGGTAAACTGCCTAAAGGAATTACAAATTTTTAAGAAATTAACTTAATTTACCTCAATTACAATCTTAGATTTGATTATCTTAATTAGATTAAATTAGATTAGATTCATTATTAAAAAAATATACATTCTTCTAATTATGCCAATAATTTAATTTGAAAGAAACATTTAAGAAAAATGCTAAAATTACTTAGTTATAATATTTAGTAAACCATTAGATGAATATGTGACAATGCTGTCTAAAGAATGGCGAGGAGTGAATTTAAGAAATGCAGGAAACTTTAAAGTCATATAAAATATGTGCTTCAAGTTTTTCAATGTTTGGGACTTTTTTTGATATTTGATATTTCTTTTTATGTAAGCAGTCGATATGCTAATAAACGTATTTCTTCTTGCAAAACTCCTCAAAATATGTGAAATAAATATAAAAAATACTAACTCATTTGGCTTAATATCATTGAAACTTTCTGTTCTGGATAATCAATTGCTTATTATTATCTTCCTGAAAACCGAAGGAAATTTTTTCTTTATTATCAAAACCAAAAATGTGATTATATCTATTATTCTTATCATCTCATTTTATTTTGTCTCTTTTCTCGATGAAAATGAATGGGCCATCTATAAAAGATGATACAGTCGGACCCCGATTTAACGAATTCATCGGGACCGAAAATTTTATTCGTTAAATCGGGGGTTATTCGTAATATCGGGGTCCAAAATAAAAAATTTCGGCACTTAACCTTATGGAACAGCCCTAATAAGCAACTACACAAAAATATCCATAATTAGAAATTGTACATTTTTTATTCAGCAGGTAATAATACAGCGAATAATTACTCACTAGTTAATTTGAAATTTTAAAGTATATACTGAGTAATGTTTGACAGTTTCCTTGATTCCTGATTCGAAAAAGTTCTTTTTCGACTTTATGGAGAGAAGAAAATACAGCGTCATTTATATCCTGCTGCATTAGGTATGTTTAGGTATGTTTACCCGAACTAACAAAAAAAAAAATTTTCGGCTGTTGAAATAATTCGTTAATTCGGGGTTTTTTATTCGTTAAATAGGGGTTTTTTGCCTTCATTTTAATCGGGGAAAAAGAAAAATTCGTTAAATCGCGAAATTCGGTAAATAGGGGTTCGTTAAATCGGGGTCCGACTGTATATTGCAGTAGCTCAAATTTTCATTTCTGTCACATTTCATGAATATAAAATTTTATTATCCTTAATAAATTAAATTAATAACCCTTTCGACGGATCAAAAATTTGGAATGATCATTAAGCTTATAATAAATATAACATAATAAATCAATCCTGTTGACAACAAAGTCTGAAAACGTGAACGTTTAGTAGGACAATTCAGAATTTTATGAGTCTCTTCTTCATGCCGTAATCATTTCAGTTGATTTATTACTTTCTTTATGACCTTTTATTACTTGTTATTTCTTGTAAAGGACTGCATCACTATAGCAATGTTTTAAATATAGTCCCAGATGAAACTTAAACTACCCATTAAACTCTGGAACAATTTTTAACATTTTTCCGAAACTAAAACATCGCAATAAATGTGGCATCCTTCTTAAAAAAAACAAAAATAAATCAAGAAATTCATATTCCGGCATAGCACCAGCCTCAATCTGACGATAGGCATAGATAACCAACACAAAACATAAAGAATTAATCACATTGCATTGCCATTCACTTTCCAATGTCCTTATTTCACTTCGACAATCTGCACAGAGATGAAACAACAGACACCGGAGAAGGTAAACGAATAACTCATTCTAATTGCTAATTGTTAATGTTATATTCAGTTATTTGATTAAGTTTGGCTTTTTATTATTTCTATAATCGCAATTGCGATGGTTATGTTTAAGGAATACATTAGTGAATCTGAAAGTTCGTTTAGTTATTAGTTTGATATATTGTCAGTGGCACTGTTTTCATCTCAATTTCAGTTCATGTGTCTGAAAAATTGTATTTATTACTGCTTCAAGGTACATAGTGATTCCCAGAAAAGGAATTCGTTTACAAAATACGATGGACAGTATGGATTAATAGAGAATTTTGCGAATATATATAAGAACCATTAAAATTGGAAACCATAGACAAAAGAAATCGAGATAAGGTATATATTAGTTCTTACTGATAAAGAAATCGAGATAAGGTATATATTAGTTCTTACTGATAAAAGATGGCATTAGTAATAGTTCGAATGATTGAAGTTGTTTTCTACACAAAACTATTGATTGATTTTATAACTTCATGCAACTTTCGTTCATGTAATTTTTGAGAAAAAATTGTATTTGTGGAAAAAAGAGAATTTTCTGAACATATCTACTATAGCGGATATGAAAATTGTATCAAATATGTGTTGGTCAACATATTTGCAAAGTAGTATATTACATTGAAACTATGATCTCGAAGTGAAATTATATCACTTACAGTAAACAAAATACACCAAAAAGAATAAGCCAAAGAAGTGAAATTTATTAATTTTAATGCTACATTATGCTGAGAAAGTTTAATTTCAAATTACACCCTCACCAATACTTTAAGGAGCACTGTTCCAAGAACATGCTTTTCACAGTTCTGTAAGCAAAACAAAAATTTCATAGCATAGTATGTCAACAAAACATAACATGAATAGTTATTTCTCCTTTAATGAGATCCTAATACTTTCAAGAACTACTTCGAGCCTTAATGACAGATTTGCAGGGTATGGAGTGGATAAACTTCTTCAAATATTCTGTACCAAGCTCATTATGACAAACTATTCTAATAACTCCTGCAGTTAGTGTTTATGTTTAGGTCTCCTCTCTGTAAGTTTGTTGGGTTTTATTTACCATATTTACCAATCGGGGGTATGTGAGGACTGTGGACTGTCAAAATTAAGCAAATGACATTGGCCTTTTATTAGAAATGTTGCGCTAAACACAAATGTGGGTTTTCATTAAGTAACAATAATACAAATAAACCATATAGACTTTACAAATGAACTTTTACTCACTTTTTGGCGAGGTGATATGGTGTAGAGTTGTCCTGTAAGAAGTGTCACCGAATTATTCCTGGATTGTTGGAATTTTCTAGGCAGGAAGGTGTTTCTACAGCACAGAGGAGATATTTATAAAGTGTAGTCTGCCGATACCTTTAGTGGATATAACTTACATTCCAATACAATTCACACACCGGAAACTTTACTAACTTCACCAAGCAATCACAGTTAAAGGTCTCGACATTTCTTCACTGAATGTAAGGTTTCCCATCAGATCCGTGAAAATTATTTTCGGTTCATCTGTAAACATCAGAAGATCTTACGTGCGTAGTGCAGTCCGCATGCTCGTTACCTCAAATAACCCGCTGTCTGTCATTTATTTGTCTGATATTTTATTTGTCATGAACATTTAATTTTTCAGCTTCATGCGTGGACGATAGAGTTTGAGACCCAAGTTGCGCAGTTTTGGTCGTACAGTTCATGAACACGCTTTTAAGGCCGTCTGCGGTTCCCATTGTACCTTCAGTGCGGACAAATAGCTGTACTTTCTCCCAGACGTTTGAGCATCATATCCTGATACGACGTACTCACATGCTTTCATTCTGATCCGGCTTTTCTTTTCATGTTGCTCTGTTTGCGTCTCCTTTGTAACAAATTCAGAAGTGATAATTGATGATAATGAACTGTTTGAGCTAGGATAAAAGCGAGGATAAACCTTCAGTATTTAAAGCAAAAATTACTTTAGTATGAACGCAGTGTGAAATCTTTTGCTTATAACAGCAAAACACATTTCAGTGAGTTGTTATAATAATGGATGATGCAATGACTTGAAACATTGCTGTAGTTAACTTTTTCATCCCCATGAAAAGAGTTCTCATGTTTCTGATACCATAGAAACAATCTCAATGCTGTCTTGCAGGTCTTAGCACAATGCTACTCTACAGGATTTTAGAGGAGATGCAATTTCCATGACCGCTACTGTAACTTAACAGCAGTCTATCCGTACCAATCTCTGAAAAATCTGTAGGTAAGTGAATCGTACCGCTTCTACTGTATATATGTGTAAGGATGAGATAATATGAATAACTTTTCCTATGAGTTTTCAATAATAAAATTATTATATTGAATAATAATTATATTAAATTAGCTTAAGATTCGTTCCTCACTCAGGTTACAAAAAACAAATGCTCTAATGTAGATGATAAAGAAATTGCAATTGCGAGATCACTTTGAACTTTCCCGGTTGGTACAAAAACAACAAAAAACAAAAACTTAAAAGGTCTTATCTCATTACAAGTCTATAACTATCCCGGAAACCTCGTAGAAGTATCTTTTAAAGATTTTAACCATCCACTGACCATCCAGTGTACACCCCTTATTCGAATTTTGTAATATCATAACATATTACTTTAAACCTTTCCTAATTCGTACAAAATCATCTGATCATTACAAATCTATATCTAACCCGAAAACCCCGTCGCTATTTTTCACAACAATATTTTAGTTCCAATTGCTGCACCACAGTATTTGTATAGTTCCCATTGTCGCCACCGAGTGCATATGTAGCGCTATTGTTCAGAACAATAGTTTAGCTCTAAGTGTTGCAGAACAATATTTGTGTAGTTCTCATTGTCCCGATAACAACTCCTAAAACCTAACAATAGTACCGGAAGCAAACTTTCAGCTTTATAACTTGAGCAAGGGTTTTTATCCTATCCCGTCGGAATATCGAAAAATCCTGAAAATGGATTTTAGTGATTCTAATTACCTACTTACATGCCAAATTTGAAGTGTCTACTATTTATTGTTATATAAGTAATTATGGAAATAAGAAAACTTTCAAGCGAAAATAAACCCTCCTTATTCCCGAACTCGTGGGAATTTCGAAAAATCCTGAAAATGGGTTTTAGTCATTCTAATTACCTACTTACATGCAAAATGTAAAGTCTCTATACTAATTAAGTTACGGAAATAATTACGGAAATAAGAAACCTTTAAATCGACAAAAAGCCCTCGTTATACCCGAACCCTTGGGAATTTCGCAAAATCAGGTCTTAACCTTGTCTACAACATAAAGGGAACCACTGTGCGAAATTTCAGCTTTCTAGGTCCAACAGTTTCGGCTGGGCATTGATGAGTCATTGAGTGAGTGAGTGAGTGAGTGAGTGAGTCAGGTCTTGTCTTTTTATATAGTTAGATTATTTACGACCCCTTTTGTTGATTATTTCCATTTTTCAAGTTACTGACCATTTGATTTAAGTTCATTCATATTTGTTTTCATATTTTCAAACTCTCATGAATTTCAGTGACCATCAATTGATAATTATCTCGGTGATATCTTTATTATATATTTCTGGTTTCATTCAAATGCTATTGAATGGAAGATAATATGGTAACGTCATCATGACGTATTAGATTATTGTTATTATTGTTACGCACACTCGTGTGTAACTATAGTGATCCGAGAGATGTAATCTCCAGACATATCACATTAAATTGTGTTCTTGTTAAAACTTACATTATACTTTTTTATTGCTATTTTTTAACACAAATGTCTTAAAGTTACACATAGACATTACATGGTGTCAGAAGTGAAAGCTTGTTTTGGGAGAATAAAGCTGAATCGAAAACTTCAATTGAGAAGCCGTATGGAATAAGCCTAACCGCCATGATGCAAGATTCCGCCATGATGCAAGATTCCGTTGTGTCTGGATTACGTCCGCCGTCGCCGTTGAAAATATAATCGGAAAGTATGGATAAAACATGGAAATTGTGGATACAACAATTTGAATTTTGCGATCTTCGCTCGCCAAGTAAGCAGGTAGCATCATTTCTTATAATTATAGGGTCGGAAGCAATGGCAATATACAATACTTTTGAGTTATCAAAAGATGATAAACTAAACTTAGAAGTGATTAAGAATAAATTTGAGGAAAAGTTTGCTCCGAAACAAAATGAGTCCTATTCTTCGTGGTTATTTCATTATCGGCTAAAACAAAATGAAAGTGAAATTGAAAATTGATGAATTTTTGACTAAAGCACCTTTGGTGGAGGTGGAATAATGGTATGGGCAGGTATCAATATTGGTGGTCTTACCAACCTCCCTGTTGTTATAAATGGAAAGGTGAACGCTGTAAGAAATCGCGATGAAATTCTACAGCTTATAATGATACGCTATGCTGGAACAGTTGAAGCCAACTTTCTTTTTATGGACGATAATACACGCCGCACCTTGCGCTATTCGTCAACAATAAGCTGCAAGAGATTGGAATCGAGCGCAAGACTGACCTTCGTGTTTTCCAGACCTGAAACCAATTTAACATGCTTGGAATGCACTAGGAAGACGTGTCACGTCCATATCACTTCCTCAGCTGAATGTTGCCCTGGTGCGCGAGTCGCCACGAATCCCACAAGAACTGCTTGACAATTTGATCCTCTCCGTACCTTCATCGCTGTCAGCAGTTTCAGGTGAGCCTACACCCTACTGAACAGTCAATCTGCAATGCATTTTTCACGTTTGGCTTGCAAATGTTAACCCCCGACTATGTGTCACATCATGCTCAATCCCGATAAATGATTCTGCACCTCATTTACTTATTCAGACATTTTCCTGTCAATTGCTTCTCTGATGATGTTCTTTAATAAATAAACTCAAATGCTTGAGGCTTTTGAGTGTATTATAGTCATTTCAGAATATCACTAAATTTTGTGAGCAGTGTATAATAAATAATATTGTAATATATCTCGGTTAGTATAAATAATAGAAAGTAGAGTTTGTAATTTTGAAGCTTTTTTCATCTTTTATCTGCTTAATTTAAATGGGGAAACTTTCACTTTGAAAACTATTAAACATTTAATACAACATTGTAGTTCCGAATGGATCTCGCATTCAGGCAATTCTAAAAATTTCAGAAATTTTTTATAAATACTACTTGTATTATAATTTTTAAATATAAGTCAAGAATATCTGGTTTTGGATTTTTTTTTAAATTTCTAATCAGTATACTTCGTTTCAATCAAATTCGTTCCAATCAATAATGTAAAACATAAATTCCACTCTTACAATGACGTTTTGAGTTATATTGTAGCCCTTTACAAATAATCAACATCTAAACCGTAAATTATGAGGAGGGCATAAATATTTAATATGAAATTAGGTCTATCAATTATTGTTAGTAACCATCAAATCAAAAGAGGGAAGTTCCAGTTTTATTCGAAACTTTTCGTCATTTCTGTAGGATACATATTACATATATTACAATATTAAATTAGACTGTACTGCATACTAGCTGAACGACTAATATTTAATTACTGATTCTCTTTTTCGTATCAACTGGATAGTAAGGCTAATTCGGCTTCATAAAAATTTCAAATCCCCTGCATTATTAGTAAATTAATAACTCTGATAACACAGAGTTGTCTTGAGGATTGTTGTCAAGCAAGTGAAAGAACGTGGCACTATTTAATTATAAGTTCTAAACTAGTATTTTTTTTTTCTTCAACAAAGTTTCATAATCTAGATCTGAAATATAACAACTATTATGGAATTATTATTAGATTTTGTTAAGCACAGTAAATGAAGACTGGGCTTCTTCTCCTGGAAGTTAAGCTCGGGAGGGTAGTCGGATAGGTCACCTGACCTCCACTTAGTCGTATTGGTCATGGAACCTTACCTCTCGCGATCGTAACAGCTGAACTAATCTGTTGTGAAATACAGTAAGTATTTAAGTGGTGTTTATAGTAGTGTTTATATTTGACGCGCTTAAAATGCAGTTAAATTTGGTTAATGTTCTACTGCTACAAATCGTAAAAAAATCCTTTGTTGTTATAAAAAGAATCACATTTCATAAAAAAAAAAAAAAAATTATGCAGTAATTAAAGATGTTACTGTATATTAAACCATTAACCCATTTTCCTACTAACCACTAATTTTATTTTAAACCGCCAATTTCTTAACTAAAGATTACATAAAATAATAATTACATAAATACAATTAAGTTCAAGTTAAAGTTGCGATCAGGCCAAGAGGACCGCGCAATGCAGCTGGAGGGTAGGCTCTAGTGTTCAGAAACCTACGGGACAAAGTTGAGGACGGGGGGTCGGCCCGTCGCTCGCCCGCCTTTAACTCCCGGGAAAGAAACCCGGTACCCATTCTATAGAGGGCTAGGTAGACCCTAGGGCCCGTTTGGAGGAGAAAGAAGCGTGGAAAAATTCCCGTCCTCCGCCGAGGCCGGGAATCGAACCCGCCACCTCCAACCCGCAGCCAAGCGCCCTTACCCACTCGGCTACCGGGCCCACACATAAATACAATAGCCTAAAGAAAGAAAGAAAATATATTTAATTTTTTTAAAGACTACCCTGAAATAGTTTTCCGAAATCTCCTCACTCTAAATATTACTGGTATTAACAGATTGATGTTTACCATATTACAAACATGAACAACTATGAAATTCAAAGTTGTTATATGCAAAACGAATGCCCTTCGAAGCAGACACTTATAAATAAATTCGACATTGGATTTTTACCACCTATCACATTGATGGGATACCATATGAATACTTGAATTCTTACAAAATAGGTACCAGGGTTATTACTCGGAGGTTAAGTGCCGGACGAAGCGCGACGTCCCACTGACTATTCGACCTCAACGTTTCGTTGCTCGAGAATCGCTCAAGAATTCTCAAGAATCGCCTATGCACCCGAGAGCCTGCATTTTGCGGCTACAGACCTGCAGGCCCTTGGGTGCATGGGAAGATTGAGGGTAGTCATTAAGAAATTATATATATTTTTTTTCTTCGCTTATACTATTTAGATAATTATTATTTTATGGAAGATTTAGGTGAGAGACTGGCGGTTTATAATAAAATTAGTGTTTAGTAGGAAGAGATAGTTTATGGGTTATTTTATAATAAAATCCTTAATAAATTTAGTATTATAATACAGCTAAATATAAGTCCAGCGGTTTCATCTGTACAAAAATGATGAAAAGTTTCGAACAAAATTAGTATTTCACTCTTCTGATATTACAGTTAGTAATAATATTTCATTGACCTAAATTAATACTTAGCATTAATACCCTCGTGATAAATTACAGTTTTGATGTTGATTATTGATTGAGAGCTACAATATATCTCAAAAAGAATAAATGTCATTGCAAGAGTGGAGTTTATACTCGTAATTATATACATAATGCATTAGTACAAAGTGTGTTGATTAAAGAAAAACTCCAAACCAGATATTCTTTACTTACAGTTAAAAATTATTGTAGTATTTATACAAAATTCTAGTAAGAAACCCAAATCTATTTGACACTGGGCTGGGGGAACCATAATATCCGTCTAAAGCACTGAAGATCCATTCTTACTACAAAAGGTTGAATAAAATTGTCAGAAATATCTGAAACTTGAACTATGTATTCACATGCGTTACCTTAAATAAATCAGTGTAGTTATTGATTTTATATTTTTTCAATTAGATGCTGTAAAAAATAATCATTTTTGGCCAGTGATTTACTGTAATCATTTTCACAAATATGTACTCAGGACGACTTTTTATAAGTAATAGATTTAATTTTCATCGGCCGCATACTTCAAGATTAGGGACATTTGTAGTGAGATATACAAATCAGGCAAACTTAATTCAATTTAATTAAATTTAATTGCATATAACTTTGAGGAATCTTTAATGAATCTTTAGTTAAGTTGAATGCTTAGCTAAATCTTTTATCTTGAATTTATTACGGAGTAACATTTAAGCAGATGAGAGTCTATGTAATTCGAGATTTTTATTATATTTTTAATCTTCATTATAATCCTGGATCTGTCTAAAATCTTTTGTTAATAAAAGATAACCCTCAGAAATCATTTGCAATTCCGAGTAACAAATCATTATCGTTATTATCGTTATTTAAATCATTTCGGTGGGATTTAGGATACTTCAGACTATGCGGACTTTTTTTTCCGTATTCACTGATTCAAGCTGAAATAATGAAATCCTTAGGTATCTGCTTTTTTAGTAATGTTTTGATGAATCTTCTGTAAGATATTTAAATACGAATTTAGCATAGTAAGGTAAATTTAACTCCTCCGCTGGACTACCTACATTCCAAATACTTTGCACTACTTAATTTCTACTAAACTCAGCTTTCAGTTTTGTTCCTAAAAAAAAAAGAACATATAAATTTTCTTCATTATAGAAAAAAAAAATTGAAAGGTACAGAGAAAATGGCAATTTCTTTATTATAATATGGTGAAAGGAAGTGTTTCATTTTCTGAGAAACATAAATTTAAGCTTTTAAAATTCTTTAGATACAATGTATGAACTGTAAATATTATTCGAGTAAATTACTTTAGGTTTATGAAATCATTGAAAGGAAGTCGAAATCCATTGAAGGTAGCGTTGTCCAATTTACTATTTTTGTTCTAATTATATTTGTGTTAATGATTGAATTAATTATAATCTATCAAAATTAAAATTTCAGATGACTTCAAAGAACCTCCCTTTTCGAAAGCCGAGCAATAAGGTACAAAGATTATCAAAGGAAATAATTCTTCCACCAGTTAGTGTTCCAGGATATGATAGGATTACAAAATCTTTTTATGAATCTACTGGTCGACTGTTATGGAGTTTATTCTTACTGATGTGCTTTACTGTTACCATTTATCAAATAGTGAATTGTGTTTCGGAATACAACTATGGAGACCCGGCAATAAAGACTTACTTTAAAAGAAAGGATTCTTTTGAGATACCCTCTTTTTTTATCTGTCCTGCAAACTTAATTGCAGATAATCCAATCACTCAGCCTTTTAGAGATCGTTACAGCGTGCTGTTTAATAAATCATTGGATGAAATTGAGTTTTTTGATCTAATTGAAATACCAGGACAAAACACAACAACTCTGTGGGATATTTATCATTTTGATGGAAGTCTGATAAAGACGGATATCAGGGTAAGTGAAATTTAGATACATTCTCTCACTCATTGCCCTTTGACAAGTATTTTAAATAAATTATACTTTTTAAAATTGAATATAACTATGCTTAATGGAAAGCCTTAAATGAACTAAAAGCTACAATAATTACAAAAATGAGATCGTGAGGATTTAATGCTTTACCCACAAATACACAAATCTTTTAAAAGAAGTTTTCTGGGAAAAAATATTTTAACTAATACTGAATGTAAATGTGGGCCTGCTAGCCGAGTGGTAAGGGCTCTTATCTACGGATTAGAGGTTGCGGGTTCGATCCGCGGCCTCAGTCGAAGGGCAGGCATTTTTCCAAATTCCATTCTCCTCCAAACTGGTCCCAAAGTCTACTCAGCCCTTTGTAAAAAGAATACCGGTTTTGTTTCTCGGGGGTACAGGCGGGCGAGCGTTAGGCTGACCACCCGACCTCATCTCAGGCTCCGGTCACCTGAAACGGTCATCAGCCTTACTTCCAGCATCCTAATGGGCCCCATGCAGAAATGCTTCTTGGACAATCATTTCAGTATCGCTTTGAACAGCCCATTTAATGTTTGTGTTTCTATGTTCTTTTCGTTTGTTGTATTTCGTTGATTTTAGCTTGAATAACGGAAAATTTATTACAGTATTGTGTTACACTATTATGGGCTGGGCCTAATGGTTTTCTAATATGCGGATAATTAAGAAAAATGTACAAATTAAAATTTTGGAAAGAAATTATTATACATCTAAATATATACTTCACTATAATTACTTTTAAGACAGGTGTAATATATTAAAGTTAATAAAATTACAAAAAAATACAAAATTTAAGCCAAAAGCAATTTGAGTCTTAACACAACCTATTTATTGTAAGAAGTCTAGATCATTGGGATTCAGTCAGCTTGAGAAGCATTTCATTTCTTCATTAGCTCAAAATAAAATAATTCAACCATAAAATAATTTACAACGTTTCCAGATCCATTGTAGCATTTACGAAGGGCTTCCACTCGTAATATTGCCACAAAGATAGTATTGCGAATTTTTTTTCTTAATTCTCAAATTTGTTACTTTAAATTCTATTTCCATGTAGTGTGGACCAGCTGCAGAAAGCAGTATTTGTGGGATGAGCGAACTGGAGACGTCAGTAATTAGAACTGCAAGTGGTACCTGTATTCGACTAATGCTCCGTGAGTCATATTCTTTTATGAATAAACTATGTTTCTTTTTGAATGAAATAAGTTTTATGGTTTTTATATGTTATTTACTTCTATTTATCTTGGAATTACATGTAATTCAGTGTATCACTAAATGATCTGAAAAAAAGATCCCTATGTACCGGGTGGGCATGAAATAACGTGAGGTGTTCAGAGTTCTCTAGCGAGGAATCTATTGGACGAATCGGAACAACAAAGGCGACAAACTGCCTTTCGATGGCTCTTACCTTTCTTGACCGTGTGTTTTAGTGAATCTTATCAGCGGGATGAGAATGCCAATTCTGGCCTTCGGGAATTTCGGTGGCCAAGAGGACCGATGAGCATAACAAATCTAAGAGAAATAATTCAATGCTTTGAAACTACTGGAACTCTAGTAGTGCAACCAGGCCGGGGACGCAAAGCTATCAATCACCAACACCTTGAAGAAGTTGCAATTGCTGTTGTGGAACAGGAGATGACGAATGTGCAGGGTTCCAGCAGTGCACGGGCAAACGGATATCCCATACTCAATGGTGCGGAAAATCCTGCATCAGATGTTAAAGTTTTACCCCTATAAAATCTGTCCTGATCAAGATTTGCGCCCTGGCAATGCGACCACCTGCATTGAGTTTGCATTAAGATTCTTAGCGCGTATGGAAGTGGATGAAGCATGGCCATAGCGGATTTTATGGAATGACGAAGCGCACTTTTATTTGAACGGTGATATTAACACATAGAACTACCCCATTTGAGCTGTCACTAATCCACACGTGGGTCTGCAGATGCCAATCCACTCGCCGAAAGTCACAGTATGGTGCAACTTTCTATCATCGTTTATCATCCGTCCTTATTTTTACGAGGAAACTCATCAATGGAAGTGGACCAGTAACTGTTCCGTCAATGCTGCGCGGTATTCCGATATGCTGAATAACTTTGTGGTTCCACAACTGCAGCAACTCCAACCACAACTTGAATCGTGGATGTCTCGATTCGACCATCTTCATGCAGGATGGTGCATCGCCCCACATCCGATGTCAGGTACAGCGAGTGTTACGGCTACATTTCTCTCACACCGGAATCATTAGTCGTGCATTTCCCGCAGCATGACAACCGAGGTCGCCTGATCTCAATCTTTGTGACTTTTGGCTGCGGGGATTTTTTTAAACGCATTGTGTATCAAGGGTATGTCCCGATATCCCGACGTTGAAAGATCGAATTAAATTATAGGTGGGACAAATCATTTCCGATATGTTGCGAGCCACCGTGGAACATGTCGTGCAACGCATGCACGAGCTGCATGGTGGTCATACGGAACCTTATTTGTAGTTACCATAAAACGTTGTCTATATTGTTACGAAACTTGATGTGGGCTGTCTCATTTGGCAATTACTCATTCATTTCTTATACGTACTACAACCTTTGCAGGGCCACATTTTCGTACAAAAATTTGTTTAGAAATCGAAATCGCCCTTTCAACTCTGTATGGCCACCGAATATTGTTACGATTCGTCCAATAGATTCTCGATAGAGGGCTCTGAACACTTCACGTTATTTTATGCCCACCCGGTAAATTGCAGACAAGAAAAGAAGATAACACTTTAAGAAGAAACATTAATAATTATAACAAAATACTAAAAACTAAGTATAAAATTTACATATTTTGAAATAGATAAAAAATTGAAAAATTTGGCATTTTTGTGACTGTACCCTCCTAAAAACTTCCGAACGAAAGGTCCGATCGACAAAAGGACTTCACCATCGTTCTCAGAGGCCCCACTCCATGTTCAAGATATTTTGTATTATTTTCATTGGATTTTGAAACGTCGAAAAAATAAAAAAGTATGTTGGTCGTTTCTTTCTTTCGTTTTTCTGAACTTTAATTTTTTTTTTTATCTATTTATTGGTGATTCTTACTTTGTTTGTAGTTACAAGATAGGCCTATTGTTTGTAATAGTGGAATAGGAGCAGTGTCTTCTGTAAAATTGTGGTCTTACAATCCATTGTTACGAGGAAAGTACAAGCATTAGAAACGAGGATAAGGTAGTTACCAATTGTTAGTACAAAAAGGTTAGTTTATTTGAATGTTATAGCAGAAATACTTGATTCGTTGTTTTTTGGTCTTGGAAGGTTATAAAAAAGGAAGTAAAAGAATGTGATAATATGGAATCCATCTTCCTTTTCCATAAACGGATTTAGTCTTTTCATTTGATGAGCTGTCTTGCAACCATGTCTGTCAGGAACGGTGTTCTAATTTCTATGTTTAGAGGTATTTGGAATAGATTGTTTTTCGTATTTATATTCAGATTCGCAATACATTTAAACAAAAGTTATTGAGTTAGTTTTGTTGTTGAGAAGTTTTCCATCAATTAATTAAAATATTTTACGTATGTATTAAAAGTTTGGATAAAAGTTTCATTTCAGCCAACACACAAATTAAAACTAAGACTATGTATAATTAAAAAGCCAAACTAGTTTCGCACCCGTTAACGGATCATCTTCAGTGTGAGTTGGACACCACCAACCTCGGTCTCTTAAGGGAACATGCAGGAGAAGGTGGACCAATCAAGAAGGTTGACCAACCAGAGCTTGGGATAGTCCAACGAATAGAGGTGTTTTACCTTACAAAAGGTCCGGTAGTTCTAATTTTTTGATATGTTGTCTAGGATGGTTAGTAAGTGTTTAAAATGCAAAATGCACAATTCTTCCCCCGCCGCGCCCGCCGCCATCTTAAAAAAACCAAAAATAATTGGTACTTTCTTTAGATTTTCGCTTATAACGTCTGTTTGGTGCATTTTAGCTGCAAAAGATTTCTACGCAGTGTTGTAGCGAATAGAATTTCCTACAATATGGTTTTTAAATTTTATTTCTAGGACTGATAGTTACGGAGATATGAATAAGATTGAAAAGTAATGGGAATCATTTTTGGCAGGTACTACACAAATGGGCAAATGTTAATAAATTGACTATTAATATGAAGAAAACTGCTGCTATCTTTTTTCCAGGGAAAAAATGTTTAAAGAAGCCCGTTTTGAAATTGAATAATAATCAGAAAATTAAAATAAAAGATAACTTGAAAATTTTGGGTCTTACTATTAACAATAAGTTAACCTGGATTGATCATTTTATTAATATTAAAAAAAAGGTAGCAGTAAATGCTCATAGGCTTATTTCGGTTGCCCCCCCCCAAAAAGGGGGTATGTCCTCAAAGATTAGAAAAATGATATTTGAATCATTGATTAAGCCAAAATTGTTGTATGGGGCTGAAGTTTGGGGTGGCTCCATTAAGAATATTAAAATTAAAAGAGACTCAATTGTAAGACCATTCTTAATCGCTATAGCTCGAACGTACAGAACAGTGTCTATGGAGGCTTTATATGTTCTGTGCGGTATTGTCCCAATGTGGATCCAGGCAAAATGCATATTTCAGCATTATGAGAGAATTTTAAATCAAGAATATGTCCAAAAAGTACCCCCACAATTAAGGGTTCATCCTAGTGTGAAGCAACCATTTGAGATTAATAAGTGGGAGGAAAATTTTGAATTATTCAATTTTAGAATTTTTACTGATGGATCCAAAATGGATAATCATGTAGGCTTCTCTGTCATTATTAAGGATGCTTCGGGCTCCATTCTTGATATTAGTAGAGAACGCCTCCCAGATGAGGCTTCCGTTTTCCAGGCGGAACTGGGGGCTATTTCCCATGCTGTATCTTTATAACAGGCTCTCTGGAGTGGGTGCAATGTCAGAGTTGCCATTGTATCGGATTCCAGAGCCGCTCTTCTTTCCCTTGCTAACTGTTCTTACATGAACAGCACGGCTAGAGATACTTATGTTTCTACTTCAAATTTTATTTCTAATGAAAGGATTATTAAATTTTTTTGGGTTAGAGCCCATGTTGGCATTATTGGTAATGAAGAAGCTGACAGAGAAGCCAAAAATGCCACTTGTTTAAATGATATCACTTATCCCTGTCCTTGGCGGAGAAGTATTTCCCATGGAATTAAAAAAGAGGATCAGTTGGCCAATTGGCAAAACCAATGGAGCCAATCAATTAAGGGGCGACCGCTCTATAAATATATAAAGAATGTTAAAACCAACTGTCTTTTCGACGATTTTGTTGTAAATCAATTTTTAACAGGCCACGGAAATTTTACTAGTTATCTTTTTAGATGTGGAAAGAAAGATGATCCAATGTGTGGCCGTTGTGCTCTTGGAGAAACTGAGGATCCTGATCATGTCCTTTGGAGATGTTTGGATCCACGTAGGTTAAAAATTAGAGAAGATTTCTTAAACTCGTTAAAGAATAAAGGAATTGTGGTAAATGAAGATATTTTTGTAAAAATGCCTGAAAAATTATTTCGGTATATAAGGAATATTGAATCCATAGAGCATGACGGTTAACTTTGGTTCATTAAGATTTTATTGTAAATAACTCAAATTTTTAATTTTATTAAATTTTTATCGGCTTTTTCCTCAAATTTGTATTAAATGTAATTGGATTTTTTTTTCTTTTTTCTGCATTTATTTTCTTCTTTTTAGAAGAACTTCTAATATTGTACAGATACAACATTTATATTTTGGGGGTTGGCCTACATTTTTACTGTTACTTTTGTCGTTCAGTAGTGGTCTCCGAACGTGAAGACTTCTTTTCTGTGTAATTTGGGACATTTTTATTTACCTTTTTTTCTTATTTTAATTTGATCGTTTTTATTTTTGTTCTCTTTTGTGTTTCTGGCAAGTGTGGGTCAATGGTAAGGGTGGGGTCCGAACTGTACCAGGCCCCTTGGATAGGGCCTTTAGCGGCCCTTGGGGCAGTTCGGGGTGGATCCCTTCCGACCGCTTCATAGCTTCATAAGTCATTGGTTTAAAACTTTTTTTTTTTTGATGTTTTGTATTTGTTTATCTTTGTTGCTTTGTTAAGAAATCCTAAAACCTGTATTGTTGATACAGGATTTCTTTGTCTGTTTATTTCTATATTTAAATATGTGTGTATTTGACTAAAGTTACGGAGATATGAACTTTTTGAAAAAACAAAAAAAACCAATTTCCAGAAATTTGTAAAACTTCTAACTTTAGGACTCTGTAATTAAGGTATGGCCTATTCTAGGGAAACAAGTATCAGAATAAAATGTGTAGGGAATTTAATTACTTACAAAACGCATATATAGTTTTATGAATCAATCCTATGGAGTGGGGGGTAAAAACAAAATCAAGAACCACGGAATATTGCGGTTTTTGCTATTGTGACGCACTAGTCCAGCAAATAAGAGACCAAAGAGGGGGGTACCTTATAAAATGTCCGGTAGTTCTAATTTTTTGATATGTTGTCAAGGATGGTTAGTAAATGTTTAAAATGCAAAATGCACAATTCCTCCCTCGCCGCGCCAGCCGCACCCGCCACCATTTTAAAAAATCAAAAAAAATTGTTACTTTCTTTAGATTTTGGCTTATAACTTCGATTTGGTGCATTGTAGCTACAAAAGAACTCTACGCAATGTTGTAGAAAATACAATTTCCTACAATTTAGTTTTTAATTTTGTTTTTAGGACTGATAGTTACGGAGATATTTTTGTTTTGAAGAAATAAACAAAAACGCACTTTCTGGAACTTGTCAAACTTCTAACTTTAGGACGCTGTAATTCAGTTATGGCCTATTCTAGGGAAACAAGTATCAGAATAAAATGTGTAGGAAATTTAATTACCTACAAAACGCTAAATAATTTTTTGTAAATTTTTTGACCCTACGGAGTATGGGGTAAAAAAAAAAAACTAAAAAAAACCGGAATATTGCGGTTTTTGTTATTGTGACGCACAGAATATCTAAAAAAAATTCACCAATTACCTTCCAGTGTTGCCTTGAAATTGGAGAGTATACCAACGCTACTTGAGTTTCTGACATGAAACTGAAGATGCTGACAGGTTGATAGATGCCACAGCTAAATGCCTCTCCCCCACGTACGACGCCATCGTTATTGTCAGTGAAGACAATGACCTATTGTCCTGCTGACTGGCACAACACCAGCGGTAAGCAATGTCGACCTCAAAAAACCAGCGAGAGGGAAACAGCCAGACGCAATCTACTCCGCCTCCTCCTACAAGTTCAACTCTACAGGCTGTATCTTGCTCCTGCACGCAATATAGGGACCATTTTTGGGTTTGGAAAGAATAAATTCTGCCAACTTTTTAGGAAAGACCCATCATTGCTGGAGCAGGCGGAGAGGTTCGGGGACCTTGCTGCCACACCACACGAAATTTCAGCAGCAGGGGAGAAAATCTTGGTATGGTGATAGTAGCGAACAGTCATTGAGTCACTTCGGCACAGCAAATTCATGACCAGTAACACCAAGCTCAATCTGGCTAAACAACCTCCGACCACTGACGCAGCACATTTCCACTTCCTGAGTTCATACCAGCCGGTCATGGAGTGGATGGAGATTGTCAAAGACCCGATCGAGTGGGGCTGGTGTAGAGGAGCTCGAGGACTGGAGCCCATCAGGATGAGTAGCGACGCTGCTCCTCCAAACCTACTTAAGACCATCTCATGCAGATGCACCACTGGTTGTATGGGGGCGTGCGGCTGTAGAAAGGCGGGCCTCAATTGTTCCGCCCTATGCAAATTCTGTGCTGGCCAAGAATGTGACAGTAGGAATGAGGTCCTCGTCGACGACGAGGACGACGACGACAATCGAGTAACTTCGCCATTTGACGAAAATGAAGACCCCGACTTCATTAACTCATCCCTTATGAAACGAGCGAGCGGATGTAAATTTGTTTTCATTTCAGTTTTAGTTCAATTAATATCGATTTTGGTATGATTATTAATGCCTTTTGTTCTTACTTTGTTTACATACATGCATCTTTAAAAAATGTATCTGCTGTGTTGGTGGGATATTTTAAATTGAACATCCGCTCTTACCAGTAGATATTCCAGTGAAACAGTACCTGCCTTATGAGCGTTGCGCTGTAACATGTCAGAAACTCAAGTAGGGTTGGTATACACTCCAATTTCAAGCCAACACTGGAAGGTAATTGGTGATTTTTTTTAGATATTCTATGCGTCACAATAACAAAAACCACAATATTCCGTTGTTTTTTATTTTTGTTTACCCCACTCTCCATAGGGTCAAAAAATTTACATGCGTTTTGTAGGTAATTAAATTTCCTACACATTTTATTCTGATATTTGTTTACCTAGAATAGGCCATAACTGAATGACAGCGTCCTATAGTTAGAAGTTTGACAAGTTTCCAGAAAGTGCGTTTCTGTTTATTTCTTCAAAATAAACATCATCTCCGTAATTATCAGCCCTAAAAACAAAATTTAAAATAGGAAATTGTATTCTCTACAACATTGCGTGGAACTCTTTTGTCGCTACAATGCACCAAAACGAAGTTATAAGCCAAAATCTAAAGAAAGTACTAATTTTTTTTTTGGTTTTTTAAGATGGCGGCGGGCGCGGCTGGCGCGGCGTTGGAGGAATTGTACATTTTGCATTTTAAACACTTACTAACCATCCTAGACAACAAATCAAAAAATTAGAACTACCGGACCTTTTGTAAGGTACCCCCCTCTTTGGTCTCTTACTTGCTGGTACGTCACAATAGGAAAAACCGCGATATTCCGTAGTTCTTGATTTTGTTTTAATCCCCCACTCCGCAGGGTTAATTCATAAAACTATATATATAATTAAATTCCCTACACATTTTACTCTGATCATTGTTTCCCTAGAATAGGCACTACCTGAATTACAGAGTCCTAAAGTTAGAAGTTTACAAATTTCTGAAAATTGCGTTTTTTTTTTTATTTTTTCAAAAAGAGTATATCTCCATAACTATCAGTCCTAGAAACAAAATTTAAAAACCGTATTGTAGGAAATTGTATTCTCTACAACACTGCGTAGAAATCTTTTGTAGCTAAAATGCACCAAACAGATGTTATAAGCGAAAATCTAAAGAAAGTACCAATTTTTTTTGTTTTTTTTAAGATGGCGGCGGGCGCGGAGGTGGAGGAATTGTGCATTTTGCATTTTAAACACTTACTAACCATCCTAGACAACATATCAAAAAATTAGTACCGGACCTTTTGTAAATTAGTACCGGACCCCCTTTTTTGGTCTCTATTTGCTGGACTAGTATAATAAATCAATTGTCGATGAAATGCTAACTCAGTTTACGACAAGAAGAGACAGTGCGCACCTGTCGGTGATCCCGGTTGCGTTCCTAGCAACGATCAAGGAAACTGTTGGAAGGACATGGTGGCCGTATTTGTAAACACGTATCTTAATCCCTAGGAACTTCGGTGTTAGAGCGCCTTTTTTGCGTAGGGTGATGAAAACTAAAACTGTTTTTACTGATGCCTGTTTCCTGTTTAAGCGCACAAACTTGTTGTGCGCTTAACCACCACCAGGTGCGCACTGTCTCGACTTGTCACAGACTGAATTAGCATCTCATCGACAATTGGTTTATTATATCAAGCTCTGGTTGGTCAACCTTCATGATTGGTCCACCTTCTCCTGCATGTTCCTTTTAGAGACCGAGGTTGGTGATGTTCAACTCACACTGAAGATGATCCGTTAACGGGTCCGAAACTAGTTTGGCTTTTTAATTGTACATAATGTTAGTTTTAATTTGTGTATTGTCTGAATGGAAATTTTAATCAAAAGTTTTCCATCAAATTTATAAATTAAAATCTAATTTCATTTCTGTTAATACAAATCAAAAAATGATTTTTTTTTGTAATGACCCCTGTATTTGAGACAACTACAGACGAGGCTACGTATCGGATTTAGAGGCAGTGTCAGGGTTACCTCTTCCCTCGTTCAAAGAGACTCATCGAGAAAGATGTATTTTGAACTTCGTTGAATGTCGCTCTCGAAACTCGTAATCTAAGGTGATCCGTGACTTATTGATTTGGAAATATTTGTCGAGGAACACCATCCAGTAATGGGAGCTGTCAGACCAAAACCAACTTCCACTAAAGTGAACTGAAAGTCTCGTTTATCATAGTCTAAACGGAAACGTCATCAGCCAGAGTAAGTAATTATTCAAGAGACATTATCAGCAAATGGGAACTTCCGAACGTGCAACCCTGAACATAAAGTTCAAAAGAAGGTCTTAATTCTCCTCAAGTTACCTTTGCAGTCGTCAAATAGTCAGTAAGTTACGTTAAAAGTTATTTTTCTTTTAAAGTTATTTTTTTTTTACAGTTTTCATTTAACTTTTGGTCAAATTATTTTACAGTCGTGTGTAAGTTTACCACCGGAGTAAAATTAGGTTAGTACTAAATTTTTATTTAAATATTTAGTTAAAACTCTGCTGTTATTTATGTTAACTCATGAAGAAATATTTTAATTGCGTTTCCACTGAAATTTAATTCTTTTGACACTTGGATCTATAAACAGTGAAATCTCCGAATAGCGGACAGTCATGGGACCGGAAGTTTCGTCCGTTATTGGGAGGTGTCGGCTATTGGGAAGGACTATCTTTTTTTCAATTTTTAGCTTATAGCATGTCATTTAATGAAAAATTACGTACAATCTTAAATTTCTAAAATTAACATTGCCCTATGAGAAAATATAAACAATTGGAAACTGTTTACTATTTTCCTTTTTAAATGATTGCTAATCCATTAGTCTTACTTAAAATAATAACAAAATTAATTACAGTACTAATTTTGTCATTATTTTAGGTAAGACAACGGATTAGAAAATTAATTTTATTAACAAAAGCAGCGGTTCCCAACTAGTGGTTCGCGGAAGGGTTACAGGTGGGTCGCGACTTGATCCTAAAACTATCAGAAACCATCGAATAAACCATCAGAAAAGATCAGAAAAATCGAAAATCGATCATATATAAGGAAGGGATACGGTAAAAATATGGTTTTATTTTATATTCTTTTATTCCTGTATATGTGGAGGTATTCCGATAAGGAAAGGTGGCTCGCCAGCCGGAAAACGATAAGGAAAGGTGGGTCGCCTGCTGAAAAAGTTTGGGAACCGCTGAACTAAAGTAATCAGTTAACAGAGTTTGACATTTCTTTTTTGCATTGACAACATGTTTCTCAATATGAATATTTAAATCGTTTAACTTTGCAAGACCTTCAGAGTCCCCTTTGCTTCCAACGCCTTTTCTTGCAATAATGGTCCACTAATGGGAATGTTTTTTGCTCGTGCAACACAAAACTAATCGAAAGCAACAGAGTCGATCGCACTTGTCTCCGTTTGCAAACTTTGATATGTTTGGAGTTTTCGTTGGAGTTCGTGATCCATAATTTCAAAATTTCCTCTGGACGTTACGTATTACTGTAGCCTGATTCTATTGGTTTTGTAAAGCAACACAAGATCGTTCATTTTCTGTACAATGTTGTCCGTTATTGGGAATGTCCGCTAATCGAAGGTCAATACTTGGAAACGTCTATATTAAGGGACTTGGGATTGCAAAATTGTACGCTGTTGGGGGGTGTCCGCTTTTCGGGAGTGTCCGTTAGTGGAGGTTTCACTGTATATAAAAATGAATGTTTCTTTCTTTCTTTATTTCTTTGTCCTTTATACACTTCTAGGTCCTTTGACCTATCTAGACCAAACTTTGCAGAATTATTCTTTAGGACCTAGCGAAAAAGATAGGCTACCTTAGAACCGGGAACCCTCCCCCTCAGGGGTTGAAAAGGGGTGAAAAAGTCAAATATGCATCTGGTGGTGACAATGAGAACTAAAACCATTCATATATCCCGAATGCGTTCTATACCATTCATCAGATTGCGATGAAACTTTGGTGAGTTGTTGCGGACACGCCCGCAAAGCTTTCTGAATAGTACAACACCAGGCCCTTATATTTAGGGCCCCTTCTTGGGCCCCTCAAATCTATTGCTAAAAGTATAAAATTCACTCTCCTATAGGGGGCAGGAACTCCACATTTTCATGGGGGAAGGCGACACGGCTATCTAGGTGTCCCGTCCCCGACCGACACCGGGCCATTATATTTAGGGCTCATTCTCAGGCCCACAAGTCTAATGCAAAAAGTGAAAAATCAGATTCCCTAGGGGGAGCAAATACACAAAACTTGGGTGGGGGGAAGGCGATACAAGGGCATAAGGGGGGGGGGGGGGGCGTTGATCCGTGAAATTATCCCATTGCTACGGTATTTGGGACTTTGAAGACGATGGTGAAATCCGTTTGTCGATCCGAATTTTCATTCGGAAGTTGTAGGGGTGGATAGACACGGACGGACAGGACAAACGCAATTTTTACAGATTTCCTTCGCTATCACAGTAGATCACAATAAAATAAACAATCACAATAGTTTATATAATAGTTTTGAAAACTTAACGTTTATCAATTGAAACGACTTCCATTTACAGAATATTTTTACAAATCTTTACACATTCGGTAATAAAACATTACAATGTATAGAAATAAATATTAATAAAGAATCAGATAAAAAAATGATAAAGAAAAAGAAATTTCCAAAGATATATACTCATGGACAAAAAAATTAGCGCACCAAGAAATAATTGCGGGATGGTAACGAAACTTGCAATGAAGGTACATGTCGGGGAGATATGCAAATGATTAGAAATGCAGCGTGATTGCGCATTACGTATAGCCGGTAGAGGGCGTTGAACATCGTACTCTGTGGAGTATAAAACAGGTACCCAAAGCTTGTTTGAGTGTGCTGAATCATTTACAAAGGAAGAGCTGAGGTAGACATGCCATTACGCCGTGTTCGAAGACAGTATACGCAGTTGTCGCAGTTTGAGAGAGGGAGAATCGTCGGGATGATGGAAGCTGGGTGGTCAGCTAGGCGAGTAGCTCGTCAATTAGGCCGCTCTGATTGTGTTGTGAGGAGGTGTAGGGACCAGTGGACCCGAGAGATGTCATGTACACGAAGACCAGGCTCAGGACGCCCTCGACAGACCAGTCGTCGAGAAGACCGCCACATAGTCAGAAATGCACGCGTACAGCCAACTGCTTCATCGGCCGCCATCCAGGCACAGGTAGCACCTTCACTAGGGGCCGTTGTGTCTTCTCGAACCATACGAAGGCGCCTGGCTGAAGGACAATTGGTATCGCGGCGCCCATTACGTGTGCTGCCCTTGACGCCCACCCATCGACGCCTCCGTTTGGAGTTTTGCCGCGCACGAGGAAACTGGACTGCATTGGAATGGAACCAGGTCGTCTTTAGCGACGAATCCAGAATCAATCTGGGCAGTGATGACAATCGTGTTCGTGTGTGGAGAGCCCGTGGTGAACGCTTCAATCCTGCCTTTGCTGTAAAGCGACACACCGCTCCCACAGCTGGTGTGATGGTATGGGGTGCCATTGCCTACAATACACGGTCACCCCTAGTATTGTTCCGTGGCACCATGACAGCCCAGCAGTATGTTCATGAAATCCTGCAACCACATGTGTTGCCACTCATGCAACGGCTCCCAGGAGCCATTTTTCAACAAGACAATGCTCGGCCTCATACGGCAAGGGTGTTACAAGACTGTCTCCACACTGTTACTACCCTTCCTTGGCCTGCCCGATCCCCAGATTTGTCTCCAATCGAGCATATCTGGGATCATTTGGGACGACGAGTTGGGCATCCCACGAGTTTGAACGAACTAGAGGCAAGGTTACAGCAAATATGGAACGAAATGTCTCAAGACATCATACAGAACTTGTATGACTCAATGCCCGATCGTATCGCATCGTGCATTCGCGCTAGAGGGGGTCCAACGGAGTATTAACTCCTCCGTTCTTTTGCCTTTTTCTCTGAAATAAATTATCCTTTTTCTTTGATTTTCTAATCATTTACTTATATCAAACTAGTCATTACGTATGTAAATTTTCATTTCATTTTGACGATTCCTTCTTGGTGCGCTAATTTTTTTGTCCATGAGTGTATATGTAAATTATATTAAATTGGTTCATTACTTAGAATGAAGGCATAATAACAATTATAACAGGATTAGTAATGCTAATATGTTATTATTATTTGATCTACATATATTATGCAAAAAAAAAAAAAAAAAAAAAAAAACAATCTTTTTAGAACTACTCGTAAATCATTCAACACTAGTTGTATATTTTTTTTTTGAGGCACCACCGCGCTTTCGATGAATTGCTCATACTAGCCTCAGTACGGAGACCTAGTTGTTTACTGTGACTTCTGGCTGATGATCGCCAACGATCGTGAAACAGCTGTTCCAGGATGTCACTTGTAAATAATTTGGTCTCACCCATTGTTATTATTAGTTTTATATATTACAAATAAACCGTTAGCATAAACGAAAACGTTTTCATTGCAGAACACAAGTATGTTTTCATCGCAAATGTTACTGACGTTGACAATAGTGTAAATCTGTTTCTGTTTAAATTTTTCGTTAATACGTGTCTTAAATATTGATATCGTACTATATTTAGAGGGAAACTGTACAGTATTAATAAAATACAGTATTACAACCTCGTAAATAAATTGTTTTCTTTGTTTCTTACTTCTTAAAGGCAAACGATCTCGAGCTAACACTAATTCAAAAATTGGTTAGCTTTAAATATTTCTTAAAACTTATTATGCTTTGTCCATTTTATGAATATGAAAATTTTAAACTTTAAAAAATATGAAATATTAATTAATTTCATTTAAGATTTTGATTTTAAGAGTGATTTCTCAGTAAATAGATTGTATGTGAACTATCGTGTTAAGTAGAAATCTTGATTTTTTTTTTTCGTCTTTGAATCTTGTACTTGAAAACCTATGTTGAATGAAGAGGTGAATTAAATCAGTATATTAAAAATTTTAAAAATTTTATTCAATGTTTTTGGAAATAAAATATTAAAAATTACTGTTTTAATATTATATAGTTTTCTAAAACGCAGCCTACCAAAAAAAAAAAAAAAAAATAGTTTTTTTGTAACGTGTTTAAAAGTTTAAAAATATTTTTTGAACGTAAAGTATTGTTATCAACTCTAGTATTTTTTTCTATATTTTTATTATTTTGGTTATCATGTGATGTTGAACGTTTATTTACACATTTATAATAACAGTAAAACTACTTATTAAAGAAAATATTTTATTGGAAAATATTTATGCTGCATTATCTATTTCATGCAAGAAATTTTCAATAGTTTTACAAAACATCATTAAATTAGATCTTCACAAACATTTACATTTATAATTAATCTTTACATTTCCATTCATTTTAGTTTTTATACTTATCCTTTTTTCATTGCTGGGAATAGTGTAATAATCTAAAATGTTAGTAAGAATTTTTTTTTGCTCGCACGCTGCACTAAAACATCGATGAGGTTTAAATTTACTTTAGGAAATGGTTTCTGAATGACGTAGCTCCACTGATACATATTCTTCTCGGCGATAGGAAATTGATAAACTACTAAAAAAAAATATACGAAATATAAATTCACAAGAAACAACGACATATATTAATTCAATTGTTAATATTCAATGTATTGTTGTAAAGCATAACAATTGACTTTCGAGTCGTTATTACCCAAATGGCGTTTCTGTTGGAGAGAGCGCATAACTAGAATTGAGATGTATATGTAAGCTCTATGAGGCGTTAAGACCTCTTACTTAAACTCGATAACCTAACTTTTGTTCGAAATAAGATAGACACTGAATGATTAGAAAGACTTAAAAACAGGTAAACAAATGATTTAATATTCGTAAGTAAACAATATATATATATATATATGTACTTGTGTATCTTCTACAATCTGCTACATTTTTCTCTTACGCAGCATCATAGTCTCTGTTACTTGTTAAATATCTAATTTACTTAAATTGTTCACTTATATTTAACTAGTAGTCTCGATAAATGGCTTTCACCTTGTGATTGTATTTATTCACTAATGCTTTGCATAAAATGTCTTTAAGCATGTATGTAGCTAACTTTCAAAGTATGTGTTCCTAATACTAAAAATACTTTAATTTACACTTCTTAAGTTTCTGAATACTAAAGTTCTCACAAACAGAATTACTCTTGCATTAATCTTTAAACTTGATTATCTGTTGTGCTTAATCCGTCGTGTCTTTAGTGTAAACAGCCTGTTCCATCTATTCGGCAATGAACATGTCGTGTGTAGGAAATTAATAACGGAAAAAAATCTACTTACAGTTCTTTTCCAGGTATTATCGCACTCTTCCTACAGCTCCTTAACGTACTGAAAATATATCCTTTCATTCAGGTATATAATGGGTGACATTCAAAGATGGTCAAAGAATCGATAAGCTTCTACTTGATTTCGTCTGGTAACCTAGCAACGACGAATTCTTCGTAAACGTAAATACGTAAACTAAATTTCTTATTCACCCTATTCAGTTTATTACAATATGAAATTTTCACTTCGATCCTAGATTCAACATATCCTCATTGAATCGAAAATCTTTTCTCAAACTCCCTGAGTTTATCATGAACGTTACACTTTCACGGCTTCATGACTACGTTTTTTTTTTCATTCACCCATCCAAGGAAGTCAACATGCAACAATATAAGAACAAGGGACATCTCTTCCTTTACGTGTCATTATTTATAACAAAGCTAACAGTATTATCCTGTTTCACATGGCATATCACGTCTTTTGCATTATAGGAATTGTTTAATAACATTCATTCAATAGGTTGAATGCTACTGTACAACAGTTTCCTTTTTTCGTCTCCAGATGTCGTACTTGATCTCTGCAGTTTCCAATAGTTCTAGTTAGATGACGAAGCTAAGTCACATGGTGAAGTTCAACTGACAGGAGTTTCACAGAATGGTTTAATTTAATAAAATGTGATCTACAAAGAGAAGGAAATTGGAGACACGCGAATGAAGTAGCCTAATTGATCCAGATGATGTTCGTGGTCCTGCCTAGTTTAAGTTATTAGACAAGCTAGATAAAGCGTTAATCTTTTTATCAATGGATGGCAGATAAAGTAGATTCTGAAGTCTTGTGCTGCTACTGAAGTGAAAACAAAAACACAGTAAGGTAGATTTTATCAAATTCAAGATGTGCAAAGAGAACTTATTTTAATAATTTTATGAGAATGATGGAAGTGTAGATAACTTCGTAAATTTTAAAATAAAAGTACAGGATCTGAAATCGTTTGAAGAGAAACATTAAAGAAGCATAATTACTTTGGATGATTTTCTCTGGTTTCCCTCATAATTTGGATTCCTGTATTCAGAATGTCATACCTAGCAATGTACGACAGGGACCCAACAAATATTAATCTAGAGATTGTTATTGATAAAATGTACAAATATAAAAGGAAAAATCTTGTTGATAATGTCAATCTTAATCTTCAATGTAACATAGATGAAATGGTAATGTAACTGTTTTGAAAAACCACAAAAAGAAAGGTTGTAATGGTAAAAACGGTAAAATTCTGAACACTTAAGTTAAAAATATGTAATTTGTTTCTGGGAAATCTACGCATATTGCAAAGAATTATAAATTTGAGAAAATAAATTATTATGAATCAAAGCAATAGAGTGAAAATTAGAACCATTCAGGTATTTTGGTAGTGAATCCATCTTGTATATTGCCAAAAAAAAATGTATGAAGCTCTTGATCAACCTGATACTCCTCCTATCAATTGACAAAGGAATTGTAATTCTGCGAAATTATTTGCCTGGGGATGTTAAATGAAGAAAATGAGCTCCATGTAGTGTCAATGAATGAAAACTTGTTGTCAGCAGCATAAAGTTCTAAGTCTAGTAACATGCAAGTGAACAACAACAATAAGTATATAATTAAATGGCGTAAAAACGGGAAAATTATAATGATGGGATATTTATATGAAACATTTACAAGATAAAATGTAAAGTAGTTTACAAAGTTAAAAATCACAAACGAGAAGTGAATGTCATTAAGAAGGATGGAGAATTACAGCTTTGGCGTGATGGAATAGGACATCCGTCTTTAGATAAATAAAGGGAAAGTATTAAGATAAACTATTAAGAGCTACTAAACAATGATTTTGATTGTAATAGATTAATTGATTTTAGCAATAACTGTGATGCAAGTAAGTTAGATAAAGCTAATTCACATAAGGGAGTTGATTAAGTCGGAACAGAGAATCCACTAGAAATAGTTTATACTGACTTACGTGAACCCATTGAAGTTGTAAATTGTAGAAGTGCTAAATATATTTTAAACATTATTCATGATTATTTAAGATCATTTGGGTGTTTGTTGAAAGAGAAACATGATGTTACTGACATATTATCAATGTTTGTTAAATTCATTGAAAGACAAGAAAATTTTAAGTTTTAAGAAAATTAAAAGCATTCTGTCTGATGAGGAGGGAGTCTTAAAAAGATGAGATAAAAAAGCTGTCTTCAAGACAATGGAATTATTCATAGGATAACTTCTGCTTGATACCTGAAAATAATTCAGTTGCTGGGAAATTCAAAACGTCATTAAGTTGGGTGAGTCTGAAAGAAGTTGGCATTATGTTTTTGGTCATATGCACTTGAATCAATAAAACGTGTTTTGAATAATCATACTTGAAACTTTGGCCTAAAAATTTGAGAAGTAGTATTTCTTTATAGGTATGGTTCAATTCAGATGAAAATCCAACTACGAAATAATTTAAACAATTCGGTGATTTTAATTTAAGTTAAAGTCCGAAGTGTCAATATCTTAACCCACATTGCAAAGTAGAGGGAGCAATGGAGTTTCTCTTGGATTTTCTCTTGGATATTATAACTGCAGAGGGTATAATGTATGCGAGTTTGTTAATAGTAAGTTGATTGAGACCAGAAACATGTATTTTGACCCAAAGAACAAAGGTTTTTGTTTCTTATTACGAGACATAAGAAAACTCAATATAAAGGTTAGAAGAAGTGTTTTGCGAATGTTTTCCAAAATGAAGTTCATATAAGCTGAAATGAAAATGTAAATCTACATATATAACATAGAATACGCCAAAAATTGGTACCTAGCAAAAATCCGGGTTTTGAGTAGATTAAAGCCGTGTTAAAATAGTCTTTCATTCATTTTGAAATTACAGCTTGAAAAAGGAAGATAGAAATCACTTCGAGTAGCTGGAGTTTACACATTAAAATTTAGATGTTTATTTGTTAAACCAATATTTTCATTTGTTAACTTCTAATCAATTTCAACACCAACATCCCTATTTAAATTATTTGTTCTTGACTTTCTCATTAACAAACTTTCAGTCAATTTTTATAGTTTTCTTTTTCTCTTAATAACATTTAATAAAAAAATATTATTTTAAAAAATAAAATAAACATCTAATTTATTAGAAAACAGATTAAAAAAAAATTGATTATTGAGAAAGTTAAATAATAAAAAAGGCAAACATCACAAACACGCATGTATCTACGGTTTTTTTATATGTTGCTAGTAGGGGAGACCGGGGCAGAGCGGTCCACTTTTTTTTGCTGAATTTTTTTCTTTTTTTAGTTAAGAGATTATTCATTGCATTTATTTTTGTCAGAATCGGGAACTATTCAAGAATGTAAATACTTGATTTCATTTCATTATATTCATAAATAAAATTGGTATTAATTCGCAAAGCAAAAATGGTAGAGTGGTCCAACCTGCCCCGACCACGGGGCAGGCAGGACCACCCCATGGGGCACGTTGGACCGAGTAAGAATAACAACATTTAAAGTAAGATTTTTATTGAATATAAAATAACATGCCATTTAGGATATCATGAAATAAAGTTTAACTTAACAAAGACTACCTAAGGTATTATATATTCAAGTGAAAATTTAAAATAATCATTATGCAGTTGAAAGTCGTAAGTGAATAATATCAAATAGGTTTACATTGAATTAATTAATCACTTTCACTAGAGAAATCTTCTTTGCAGTTGAGGCATTCGTAAAATAAACCCCGAATATATCTGGCTATGCAGGAACTATGGGCCCATCTCTTGCACTGCATACATTGAATCCACTCCAACCATGGTTTGCTTTTTTTAAAGTTCTTCAAACAGGAGAGGTACACAGCATCTTCATCATCTTCATCATCACTAATCATCTGTAATTGTTTCCTCTTTATCCCTTTTCCTTTGCTTCTATTTGTTTTTTTTTGTTTATGTTGCTTTTAGAGACTGTTGGCCGAGTCATATTTTTCATTGCTACTCTTTCTTTTCTTTCTTTAGATTTTCGTTGCTCTTCTTGCAGAGCTTTTTTTACTGGCGTATCCGTCAGTATTGCCGTTGACCTTTTTTTTTGTTCTCTATTAAAAAATATAAGATTATATTGTTATTTATGCCATTTTTTTAATGCTTTCTAATGTAACAAAGTGTGTATAGAATTTATATTTAATTTAGAGTTTCACTTACTGAAAATTGTGATAGTTCACTTAGGGATGTAATTGTGT
>JAFIDM010000006.1:5268968-5319482 GCA_023159025.1 Thereuonema tuberculata | reverse complement strand
AACAAATGTCATGACGTCATCAATTTGAACTCCGAGCAGTCAGTCCAAGATGGCGTCGTTTTTTGATCGCATAAGCGTGACCAAAAAAGGAAAAAACTTTGCATAGCCAAGAAAATGGAATAGTGTGGAATGTTTTTAAATTTTTTAATTTTAATTAATTTTAATTAGTTACGGTAGAAAATACAAAAACCAGAATGTTTTCGTAATGTTTATAAGATTCAATTACGGATTTAACAATAGATGGCGCTGTTACGTCCTGGAAATATTAATCTAAAAGGAAATTACGTCATCAAAAGCTCTTCTTTCATGAACTGAACTGCAAATCCACACAAAAAGTTTATCTAACATTCTTTCAAAAGGTTTAAAATATTGAATGATCGCTGCAGCAAAGAAAATTTGCGAACCACTGCTAAACTTAAAGGCTGAAATTAGTAGCTTAATGTTTTTTGAATTCTTTTGAATTTTTTGTTTTGTTTCTATTATTCAAATCGTCTACAATTTATTACAACTTGAATACTAAAACAATAATAATAATAATCTGCAAATAAGATTCAATTTTTAAAATGCTTTTTGTTTTATAATTGATTTAAAAATAATAATTCTGATAAGGAAAAATTATTAATAGATTTTATAGAAAATCGAACAACAAATTTTTATGTTAACAGTTAAAATATTTAAAATATTTCATATTTATTTTTAAAAAATAATGAAATTGATGCCAAGGTTCTGGTTTTCAACTCTGATAATTTTCTTAGATTTTCCACTTAATTTATAATAAAGCTGTAAAAAACCAGGAATAAATAAGGTCACATTGAATCGCATTCTTATCTAATTGCTAAAATTCTGTGTATTTTTTTTTTAATTTTAAAAAAAAAGTAATATTTTTTGAAACAATTTAACGTGCCGTTAACAATATAAGAAATAATCAACTAATTCGGCACAAATATTAATAAATTATTAGTAATTCCAGTAAAATGACTTTCGAAACTCGACAATTAATGTTTCTGTATCAAATTACAAAAAAAAAAAAAGGAAATCTCCTCTACTTTAAAAAAGATTAATGCGTCCTCCCTTTGAAAGAGTCGTCAGTCAAATCAGAAAGACTGCTGCTTGGAATCTTGGGAGCTAAGGAGAAGGATGGCCTCCTGGTGGAATGCATAAGAGTAAGCACCGGAAGTTGGTGTCGGCTGAAACTAATATCGCTTCAAGAAAGGGATTGGCAATGGGGCGGAGTGAGTTACAAGCCATATTCCAAAACATTGGTAGTGGACAAATCCTGGTTGTAACTCCTCAATGCTCAAATCATTCCCGATTCAAAGAACTCTCTTAGATATCTATTCTTTCTTTCTCCGAGGACTATAACATTTTGAGTATCCAACAAAGTGCTGTAACTTAAATTACCTTTTATTTGCAGCGCTCTATTACTCGCACCTCCAGTTCTCTTTTTGTATTGCGGGTCATTCCACCTCAAATCACCCGATGAGCTCACCACCCCATCACAGATTTTTATGAAAATTAATTTGCATATAAAGAGTCATAAGGTAAGACATTCTGCAAAATTTTGGGATTTTTAGGTTAAATATTTGCCGAGATATGAATTTGTGAATTTTTTTTTTTTTTTTTGTGCCTTGCTCCTTTTTTGATGTATTTTATTGAATATCTCCTCTCCTAATCAATCAAATGGAACCAAATTTGTTTTCCCCATGTATTTTTTTATGCGGAATCCAAAAATTCCAACGAAATTAGTCTAGGACTAATAGTTTTGTAGTAATAGACAGCAAGTAAGCATTTAGGAAAAAATTTAAATGGCCATGTGGGACAACATTTAAAACTTTGAGATTTTAACCCAAATCTAAAAAAGGTTTAAGGTAACTGATAAAAAAAAATCAAGAGGTTGTTTTGCTCCTGAGCTTAGAAAAAAAATCGCAAAGTTGGTACTTTTTTCAAATCGCATAAATGAAATATTCAAAAATTATTACTTTGTCCACTGCATATTTATTTAGTAAATTCAAGTTATCCCTTGCTTTAGTCACAGCTCTGTAAGCAGTAAATCTCACTTATAACAAATAATAACCCAGGTAAAACCCATATTTTCAAACTGAATATAGTTTGAAAATTCGGAGATTCAAACAGAAAATTCACCTTCGCCGATCGCTCTATGCTAGACATCGCATAGGCCTAATCCAAAAAGCATAGTAGCATAGTAATCCAAAATGTTATTGAAGAAATACACGGCTTTTCATTAACTTCATTTCCTTTAATGAAAGTGTTTTACTGAGGTGTTACTTAAAATATTTTCAAAAAAAAAAAAAATCTGATAGTAAAAAATTAAAATACTAAACTCTGTTATTATACAGCGAGTTCTATTAATTTCAAAATTATTAACTAATAGTTATTTATGACAAAATATTTAAAGCAACCTTTTTTTTTCCTCGCTTTCTTTTTAAAATATGGCTACTTCCGTATTTTTGATTTTGAATCATACAATTGTGGAATGGGCGGAAACTTTAACTTTGGCCGGATGCTTTCACCTTCGGTTTTTAGGGGTTGAGTTTCCCATCAAAATTTCACTAAGTAAATTGTATGATTGTACAGTTGAATGTAAAACCTCAGTAAAACACTTTTATTAAAGGAAATGAAGTTAATGAAAAGGCCTGTATTTCTTCAATAATATTTTGGATTACTAAGCTACTACGCTCTTTGGATTAGGCCTATGCGGTGTCTAGCATAGAGCGATCGGCGATGGTGAATTTTCTGTTTGAATCTCCGTATTTTCAAACTATATTCAGTTTGAAAATATGGGTTTTACCTGGGTAATTATTTGTTAAAAGTGAGATATACTGCTTACAGAGCTGTAACTAAGGCAAGGGATAACTTGAATTTACTAAATAAATATGCAGTGGACAAAGTAATAAGTTTTGAATATTTCATTTATGCGATTTGAAAAGAGTACCAACTTTGCGATTTTTTTTCTAAGCTCAGGAGCAAAACACCCTCTTGATTTTTTTTTATCAGTTACCTTAAACCTTTTTTAGACTTGGGTTAAAATCTCAAATTTTTAAATGTTGTCCCACATCGCCATTTACATTTTTTCCTAAATGCTTAAATGCTGTCTATTACTACAAAACTATTACTCCTAGACTAATTTCGTTGGAATTTTTGGATTCAGCAAAAAAAAATACCTGGGGAAAACAAATTTGGTTCCATTTGATTGATTAGGAAAGGAGATATTCAATGAAATACGTCAAAAAAGGAGCGTGGCACAAAAAAAAAAAAAAAAAAAAAAACTTCAAAATTCCTATCTCGGCAAATATTTGACCTAAAAATCCCAAATTTTGCAGAATGTCTTACCTTATGACTCTTTATATGTAAGTAAATTTTCATAAAAATGTGTGATGGGGTGGTGAACTCATCGGGTGATTTAAGGTGGAATGACCCTTATCTATATATATAGGCACTTATTATCTTTTATATCTTTTCCTCGACAACGTATATATATGGCTTATCTATATATTTTTTTTTTTTTTGTTTTGTTTTTTTTTATTTTAATGTTTATCAATCCTATTAGGTATACTTATAAGCGGTATACCTGTGTTATAGGAATTGAGCATTTTAATAATTTTTTTTTAAAGTTATTAATTAATATTTAATTTTTCCAACTATCACATCTGAAATTATATTTTGTTTTATTTGCTTAAAAGTTACATTATTTTTTTTATTAGGATCTATTTGCTTAAATATTTTATATTTTACATAATTATCTAATCGATATCCATAATTATTTTTAATTCTTTCTATTTTAAATGTTTTATTCCAATTACATCTGGTCTTTAATACTCCTTGTTGGTAATTTATTTCTCTTTCCACATGAA
This sequence comes from Thereuonema tuberculata, assembly GCA_023159025.1. Lineage (NCBI taxonomy): Eukaryota > Metazoa > Arthropoda > Chilopoda > Scutigeromorpha > Scutigeridae > Thereuonema > Thereuonema tuberculata. Next base: position 5,315,610 of record JAFIDM010000006.1, on the reverse strand, counting down.
AATAGTTTTTAATTATTGTTTTATATATAAATTTTTCGTTTATTTTTAATATTTTATATTTTTTTCTTATCCTTAATTGTTCATTTTTTGATTTGTATTTATAATTTTTATAAACATTATTAAATATTTTTAATATTTTCTTATTAATATTTTCTATTTGTTGTTTGTTCATATTTATCCAACATTCCAACCCATAATCCAAGATTGAGTCTACAAGGGATTTGTATACGATGATCTTTTGTTTAAACGGAATAGCATCTCTAATGTGATAAAAGAGAAAAGCATATGAGCTCAGCTTCCTAATCACATAACCATACTGTTCATTCCAGCAGAATTTGTTATCTATATTAATTCCTAAATATTTATAAGTCGAGACAATTTCTATTCTTTTGCAGTTACAATCTTTCATTAATATATTATTATTCTGTTCTATATTTGGACATTCTATTTTATGTAGATTAATAATTACATTGTTATTTATTTTCTTATTTTTGTTTTTGATTATCATTATTTTTGTTTTTTCTCCATTTACTTTCATTTTATTTTTAAATGACCATTTATTTATATTATTTAGATCTTTTTGTATATTATCTTGGGCTTGAAGTTGGTTTTTGTCTGTTGTTATTAATATTACGTCATCAGCGTATAGAAAGACCTCTGAATTTTTTATATTTTTGCATATTGAGTTTATGTAAATATTAAATAAGAGAGGACCTAAGTTTGAGCCTTGTGGAATTCCTCTTTTGGAGTTAAATAGTTTACTTACATTATTTACAATTTTAATTCTAAATTTTCTATTTCTCAGATAATTTTCTATCACTTCATATATGTTCCCTCTTATTCCCATTTGTTTAATTTTTTGTAATAAAATTTTATGATCTATAGAATCAAATGCCCTATTAAAGTCATATATGTGAGCAGATCCTTTTAATACATAAGTGATGTGTACAGTTGTTGTAGATTGGCCTCTATACGCCTTGCCCTACTGATAAGACAAATATTGTCATTGAAAAACTTTTATTCCAAATGGAAAATCAACAGTTGTTGAAGAGGTTAGTAAACATAAGTAATGTAAATATTAACGCAAGGCAGTGCATTACCTTCATTAATTCATGATAAAATTATTCGAAAACTGAACAAGCAATTTTTAATGCCTGTTGAATTTTGGAACATTTATTTGAATTTTTAACTTTTATTGATAAAATTTAAAAACAAAATGCAGCCCAATTTGAAAAAAAATTCATTTCAAATAATAACGATTGTTTTCCTGCTCTAAATTTGATGTTGGATGTACTCTATTAACGTATTTGAGCTATACCATTTTTTAATTTTGTGACAAAGAGTCCCTTCGTATTACCATTATGTAATGTTTACTAATCTTTGTAGACATCAGAAACAACCAAACTTTTGTAACTTTTTTTTTGCTAACTATATTTTTCTTTAAAAAATAATTCTTAATGTGGAAATTTATTATTTCTTCAACTTAATATGAATTAACTCGTTCCTAAATAACTAATATTTAAAATAAATCTTTGTAATACTGAAATCCAAGTTAATTTCTGATAAATTACGAAATCAGATCAACTACATTGTTTATATATTAAAAAACCATAAATAATTTGAATGGTGTTTTCTTTTCATTTCCAATCTGTATATCAGTTCTACTAGTCCTTGATTCCTTTTCTGCATCTTATCTATTTCATAATGGTTAAACTTGTCTATTATTTATTAAACATATTTTTGTTTGAAAATGTCTTACTTTGTCTTTATATAATTATGCTATTTCGTTATATCGATCGTTTTCCAGAAATATGTTTTTCATTAATGACCCGTTATATCTTCTGAAATAACTCCTCATTTGTTGGTCCTTGTCAAATAATTTATTTAAAATTTTGAAATATATTTTAATTTCTTTTTTAAAATATTAACTTTTTGATTGTAGTCTTCTTCTACCGTTTAATGATAAAATGGTTTATGCACTTAGATTAACATTTAATTCCAATTTTTCATTAAAACATTTATCAAATGTTTCAGTTTCATAAATACAATATATTGGGGTTAGGCAATCGAATATAATTAATCCTAGCATAGTTTGATTAATCCTTTATAAATGTTAATTCCCTTTATCATCTCATTGAAAAAAGAAAGTTTTTTATTTAAACTATATTTTATAAAATATAGTTATCTCGTTAATTATTTGGATGAATTTTAATGTTTGCTGATTACAATCGAGCCATTCTACAAGTCGTGATTTGAATCCTGAAACCACCCTCCGTATTTTGTTTTATCTAATGTCCATGTTCCTGGAGACTCATGACATTGAGACTCATACTTATTTTACTATTGCCTTAAGAGATTTATGCACCCCTGACAGTGATTTAAGATCTAGGTAAGAGTTTCGTATTCTAACAAGACACTGCGTAAATGTGATTCTAAATTTACACGACAAACTTTAGGGATAATTAATAAAATAAATAATCTACTCATGAATGTGTCTTTTACAAATTTCTCAATGAATCGAAACAGGTAATATAAACAGGGCCGGAACTAGCCTTCCTGTCACCCGGGGCAAGGGTAAATTTCGGCGCCCCCTCCTCCCCCTCCACGCCATACTCACTCCATTTAAAACTATTTAATAAAAAACAAAAGCATACACTTTCCTGTATTTAAGTCAATGCTATTAATTACAGCTTCGTAGCATTAATCATCAACACATTACAGTACAGTGCAAACAGATCAAGTGAAATTCAGTTGTGAAATTACAGCACTCCTCTATTGTATTTTGTGTAATAATTTTTAACGGAATCTAAAAAGTAAAAGGTTTTTTTCTTCATTTGTTAATCTGAAATTACAGAAGTTGGTAACATTAAGAAATGAGACATTCAGTTAAACTTCAAATCATTCTTAAGTTTATTTGGTATTTTGGTTATAAATTGGTATAGTATTCATGTAGTACTTTTACTATTTCAATTTGAAACACATTGAGTTTTGGATACTAAATTTACTAATAGTCCTTATTCATTCTTGAATCTAAATAAATCAAATTGTCACTTTTCGAGCTCTTTTGGCAGCAAAGGTGTTAATAATATCAAAAGAAATAGATGATGTTCTCTAGTCTCGATAGAAATGATGCTCAACTTAGAGAGTCTGTCTTGTTACATTGTGCTCCTCAAGTAGTTTTTTACTATTTTCAATTTACTGAAGCTTCTTGCGGCTGAAGCAACTGTAACTGGTAATTGTAACTGTAACAATACAATTTCATGAATGTCTCATATCTGTATCGTTTTCCTCTACTTGTTTGTAACGTATTGTTGTTGTTTTTTAGGCTTTGAAAAAGAAAAGAAGTCATGTCTTTTCGAAAATTAAGAAATATTTATTTCAATAAATGTATGGTTTTATACGTTTATTTTGTTTTTATTTTGAAGATTTGAAGACTTTTCAATGTAACTGGTAAAGTTAGAAAAATCTTCAATGCCTTAGTCAAGTTTGGATAAACATCTTGAAGTCCATGTTTATAAATAATCTGAAGCATTGCCTTTGCATGTGCCGTTTTAATCCATCGTCAATTTCCATCGCATGGTGCTTGAAGCTTTCTACTACTTGAAATAGGTTTTTTTTGTTCAAATCCGTTTTGTAGGAATCCGCGACTTTTTCAGCTTCTAACCTTAGCTCTGCAACACTCATTTTATTCATTATTTTTCCATTCAGGAAACTAAATTTAAAGTTTACTTCTTCCAGAGCTTTAAATCGAACATTCATGTCATTTAAAATGATATCAAATATTCCCCTCAATCCCACTTTAAAAGAGTCTTCTTGCGATAATCCACTGATCTCATCTTCAACATCTCTTCAAACATTATCTTTTTTTTCCTTTTCCGTTTTTCCTCAAATTCTTGAGGGACATCAAGGCTTTCAGCTATTCTTCTGGCTTCCGAAATAGCATCTTCTGGTGCATTGCTCCTTATTGATTCTAAATCTCTTATTAAGCCCTTGATGTGTCTCACAGCTGTGTCTACGGTGACATCATCCCTTTGTAGGCATTCTGCTCCAGCATTCTGCTCCAGAAGCATGGCAGGACAATAAATTCAAATTTGCAAATGTTTTGTGCCAAACATCTAGCTTCCGCTTTTGTTTCAGCATTACAGAGCGAACTTTCGACCAATTCCTCTAAAGCATAAATTCAAATAGTTTAAATGCTTATGAAAAACATCCACTGACTCCTTCCTTGCTGACCATCTGGTCTTACTCAGGGATTTTAAGGAAATTGGCACGTGCTTCTTTAAAACTTCCCATCTTGAAGTAGAAGATGAGAAAAAAACAAAGAGACGGTTTACTATGCCAAAAAAAATTGGGCTTGTAGAGAGAGCTCAGCAGCATGCACACTAACTAAATTTAAGGAATGAGCTGAGCATGGTATAAAACATGCCAGCTTATTTTCTGTTAGAATTCTAGTTTGAACTCCCTTATAAATGCCGGCCATGTTAGCTTCATTGTCATAAGCCTGGCCTCTGCAATTTTTGATGTCCAATCCGTCATTTTGTATTTTTTTTTTAAATTTCTTCCGATATTCCTAACCCCATTTTGTCATGAATAATAAAAAAATGTATAAAACTCTGTTATATCAGGTCCAGTTTCAGTCATTTTCACATACCGAATAATTTGGGTCATTTGTTCTTTGTGGCTTATATCTGGGGTAGCATTAAATATAATTGAAAAATATACTCAATAACAAAAAAAACGACACACCTAGAAGGAGTTGTCCGATGGAGACAAAAATTGGTGGAGAGGAAGATTATGTACAGAATAGAAAATGATTAAAATTTCAGACAAATTGAATGATTTATTTCAGAGTTACAGAGTTACAAAGTAACGAGCTCAATAAGGTGTTGACCCACCTCTACCCTGAATGCAAGCTGCCACACGACGTGGCATAGAGTGATAAAGCTCCCTGATGGTCTCCTGCGGTATTTCTTGCCAAATTTGCTCCAATTGTAGGGCTAGGTCATCCACATTCCCTGGTGGATGCAGTCGCCTTCCCATCATATCCCAGACATGCTCGATTGGAGAGAGATCTGGGGATCTGGCTGGCCAAGGAAGTGTTTCACAAGCTGCAAGACAGGTCATAGCAACACGTGCCGTATGTGGTCTGGCATTATCTTGCTGAAAAATAAGGCCAGGGTACTGCAAAAAGAAGGGTAGCAAAACAGATCTCAGAATGTCGTCGACGTACCGCTGTGCTGTAAGTGTGCCGCTAATGACGACCAAAGGGGTCCAGCTATCAAGGGAAATGGCACCCTAGATCATAACTCCTGGTTGAGAACCTGTATGGCGTGCAATAGTGAAAGCAGGATCAATACGCTGCCCTGGACGTCTCCAGACGTCTGCGACGATCGTCAGGACACAGTTGAAAGCGGGATTCGTCGCTAAACACTATACGTCCCCAGTCAGCATCATTCCAACCGGATCGAGCCAAGCACCATTGTAATCTGGCCCGACAGTGTGCAGACATGAGTGGCAGGTGGCGTAGCGGTCGGTACGAGTGTAATTGTCGCTCTCTCAGCCGTCTGTGAATGGTCATGGTGGACACTCATGTGCGGGCCGCACGTCTGATGGTTGATAACGATGATTCAGGCGCTGTGACAGCTGATCTGACAATCACTCTATCCTCCCGCTCTGCTGTGGCCCTAGGGCGACCGCTCCTTTATGACGCTGAAATCTGCCATTGTCCACCCATTCCTGACAGCATCTTCTAATCGCCGCATCACTTCGACCCACATAACGAGCGATTCTCCGATTTGCCCAACCTGCCTCTTTCAATCCAATGATATGACCTCTTTCAAACTCTGATAGTTGCATGTAATGAGCTCGAATCCTGCTGCGAGACATTTTTTTCAGTCGTTGAAAGGTATCTAACTCACAATGCAACAGAAATTTTGACCATCAGATTAAGAATCGCTTCTTATATACTCCTGCTGAGTGCGCAGTTCCGATGCGCTGTAGCTCTCGCTATTCATTCATTGGACACCAAAGTTTAATCATTTGCATGGGCGGTCCCAATGTCTTTGCATACGAAATTTCATTACAATCGGACAACTCCTTCTAGGTTCGTCGTTTTTTTTTGGTAAGGAGTGTATTTGGCATCTTTCACATCTTTGGGAATATCTTCTCTTACTTTGCTGCTAATTAACGTGAGAAATTCATTTTGTACCTTGTTGGGAAAAATATCTAATCTGACCTTTTCTATTGCGATCAATATGATCACGTAAATCAGCATTGTAATGGGAAATCAAATCGATTGTGTTTAAAAATCTCCCACTTCTTGGATCACCAAAATTATCTAGCTCAGATGATCCTCTTAATGGCCCTCCTTGTTTTGCTAAAAATACTATTGCATCAATGATACAGCGAGCACTTGTCTCCAGTGAGTTTTTTCTGTTGCTATATATTCCTGTACCTCTTTATCTACTCCTCCCTTTTTCATTGAAGTTTCAAGTGATTTCCAAGAACAAAAAATTTCCCTCCAAAAATTTATCTGCGTTTAACCACAACAAGCCGAAAGTTGCCACACAAGCTGGAACACCTACGAAGATCGGTTGTAAGTTGCATATGGCCGATTGAAACTGGGCAGGGATAATTCTCAATTAATAACGAATTTTTAACATCTATGTGATATGATTACTGCTTTTTAAATTACATCAAATTAAATTAAAATAAAATTGAAGATGTTAAAAACTAGATCGCACAAATAATGCTGTATTATTTGAAAAATTGTAACATACAGAAAATAATTTACTATTTCTTCGCTTTTTCGGTGCCCCGTGTCTGGGCTGGCGCCTTCGACATCCCCTCCAAACCGGCGCCCCCTCCAAGCCGGCGCCCGGGGCAGATGCACCCACCTGCCCCCCCCCTAGTTCCGGCCCTGAATATAAATATAAAGCACTCTGCTACCAGTTTATTTTTGATAAAAATAAAAAAAAACAAATAAAAATAAACTAATTCAACACAAAGGATTAAATATAACAAATAAGATTTATAATCAATAAAGCTTACATTGAAATAAATATATATATAAAACAGAATGGAAAGAACCAACGTCAAGCCTGATACACACTGAATCATTATGCCGGGGTTCTTCCTTCTTTTAATAAGTTTCTAAAATATAAAAATAATTAGTATTATTATCATATAAAAATAATATTGATCAAATAAAGGAATAATTCTTAACAGGTTCTCCTGGGAATGTTCTTCGTTGTAGTTCGAAAGGCTCTCTTAAGAAGAAACCACAGGTAAGGGCAAAATAAAAGTTGATTGCTAGCAAAACGCACAAGGTAGATCATAGGCCTATGAAAATTAGTCACTTACTGTTTCTCATCGCTGCTCGCGATTGTTCTGGGAGTCCAAATTCGTGGCACAAGGTTGGGAGCACTAGTTGATAACTAATCTACACAGAAACACTAAAGGTGTCCGCCAGTGATTCTCACACAGCATAATACATAGAGACGTTGTCTTGCCAAAATGAATATCTGAATTGCATGAAAACTTCGCCATGAGGTCTGCATTCAAGGTGAAGCATTTTGGGTGACTTTCGTGCAGCATCATAGAGACGGTGACTCTGACGCTCTTCCACGATGGCACTGGGTAAAACTTCTTCAACAACCAACGTTCAATAATACAAACAAAACGTTTCAACAAAGAATTAGTGTTTAGTAACGAACATCAAAATTACACTTTTAACAAGGCTTATAATTAAATCTAAAAATAAAAAATAAAATAGGAATAAACAGATATGATACGGAGACTATATATTGAACGACTAGAAGGCTCAACGGCTCCGATATCTCTATGTTTACAGAATCCAAAATCAATAATCAAAAAATAAAACATAAATATTTTAACCAATAAGGAAGAGGTCAACAAGTGACGTAGGAACAGTTAATTGATAGATTAATGACCAGGGAGAAAACAAACTAAAAGTAAGTTTTGAAGTAAACAGAGCAAATATAAAAGAGAAACAAGAAAGAAATAATAAAGAAAACGGAAAACAAGATGACAGGAAAGATGAAACAAAGATAAACATAATTGAAGAAATAGCAATAGATATAATACAAGTTTTCGAAACGCAAATTTTTATAAGACTAATTTTTCAAAACGTTAAGTCAAAAGTAAAAAAAAATATGAAACAGAGAATACAAAAAAACCCGTAACAATATTTCCAAAAATACTTAACTATCGATGCAAATTTCATAACAAACTCTAAAATCCATATACTTCAAAACCAATATACGATATTTCGAATGTATCTACTCGAACATTCTTCCTCAGGTAAAATTAATATAAAGGGGAAAATTTTCAAGTCATTCCTCCTTTCCATAATGAAAAACTTAATTCTATTAAACAAAATAAGCATATTATAAAATGTGATGTTGATCAGTTGTTTCATTTTGTAATACTTATTTCGTTTAATAGACTTAAATTTTTCATTATGTAGAGGAGGAATAACTTGAAAATTTTTCCCTTTATATTAATTTTACCTGATGAAAAATGTTGGAGTAGATGCATTCGAAATATCATGTATGGATTTTGAAATATATGGATTTTAGAGTTTGTTATGGAACGTAATAATATTTTATTTTATATTTAAAAGTAGTTTTCAAAAACAATAATTTATAATACAAATTATTCATATTGTTCAAAGCAGCTTTTCAGCATTACAGTATTTATGGATTTTATCAGCTTTCAAGAAGTACTGTTTCAATTCTATTATTGTACATTATCAGCCAGCTTAAACTGACTTATTCCCCGCCACGCGAAAGAATGACTCTGACCTTGAACTACACCCATGATCTCTTAGTCATTCCACGACTGAAGTGTGTATAGAGAAACTATTCACAATGGCGACTCTCAAGTGAGACAAACCTATCAGAAGCCAAACACTTTCCCGCCATAAACACTGACATATGCAATCGATTCAAATTCTAATATTGCACCGTCTGGTGTCCACGGTCGTTCTTTCGCTGGGAGGACTTTAGCGAATACTTAATTTTGGCTTTCTCAATGGTCCAGGTTCGGCCTGAAGTTTTGTGGATATTATATCTAACATTTAGTAATTTTTACTTTTTAGTATGAGACAACACGATCACATATTGCTGAATATTTTGGTATTTTAATTTTTTTTTTTTTGCTAGGCAGATATTTAGTCAACGGTTTCAGTCTGTTGTGTTTGTACCATAATATCTTTTTTCTTTGATACCATTTATGATATTGGAAGTTAGTATGTTATTTCTTCTTACATTCTGCGTTATTTTACAATTGAATAACTTTGAATAGTGAACGATAACGTATCACAAAGAATATTGAAAAAATTCCCTGGTTGGTTAAGAAATGTGGATATTTTGTAGTTTTGCAACGTTTCATCCATATTTTGTATATTAAACATTGTTATTTATACACAAAGTAAAAAAAAAACATTTATTGTAGTAGCAGTAAATTACAATGTAAAACAATCCCTCCCATAAAATAACAAGGCTTTGAGAAAAGCCATAAGAAATTCATACAGAAAATACTGTGAAGAAATTGCAAATGCTCCCAATAGTTATAGACTACAAAATTTTAAAAAGCGAACCTAATCTTTGATCTTGTTACAAAAGATAGGAGTTACACTGTCACTGGAGAAGAAACCAAAGGGTTTTAATTAATGCGCGTTTTCCAGATTCTATTAAGATAGATGACGCCGGATGTAAAGACCTGCTAATAACCAACTGATGGAATGACATCAGAGCATCCAAGGAGAATTGGCAGGTTGCACGTCTGGCTATCGATCGATCTAAAATAGATTGGACAATACCAACTTTTAAACCATATAAAACTGGATTAGACCAACTCCTTCCAGCTCTTATACAAAAAGGAATCAGCTTTCTTGCTACGCCTCTTTCTAATATCTTTAGAGCATGCCTTGCACTAGGTTATACATCATCTCAATGGAGACCAGTCAATTTTGTTTTTATTTCTAAGCCAAGGCTATCTTTCTATGTCGATGCCAAAGCTTTTACACCAAATAGTTTAAAATCTTTTCTTTTAAAATTATGGAAAGACTAATTGATAAAAAAAGTGGGGAAGCTTTACTTAAACGTTTTCCAATATATACAAACCAATGTGCCTATCAAGTTGGAAGATCAACTGAGGCTGCATTAAACACCTAGCCTCAAAAGTTGAAGCCACACTTAAAAATAAAGAAATAGCTCTTACAGCATTTCTTGATAGTGGAGGAGCTTTTGATGTTACATCCTTCTTATTCTACAGATAGGGCAGCCCACAGACATGATATAGATTCAATCTCAAGGACGTGGATAAATTCTATGTTGAAAAGCAGAACTATTCGTACCTCCATTTATAAAGATATAGTACGAAATTCGCTGACCAGAGAATGTCCACATGGAAGTTTTCTTTCATTTCTCTTGTGGAGTATGGTTGTTGATGAGCTTATTGAGGGTCTAATAAATCCGGGGATTTATACTGAGGTATTTGTTATCGTAGTAAGAAGAAAATTCCCTACTGTGATTTAGGGCTTAAAAAGCAGAATGCATTAAGTATCTAGAAAATTGGTTTGATAATAATAAATCGTCTGTCATTCCCAATAAAACAGTTCTTGTTCCTTTTAAAGAAAGAAAAAGAAAATTACTAGGCTTTAAAGAACCTATTGTAACGCCTAACCGTGGATCTGAGGCGTACAAGTAAGGAAAGCATTATGATAGGGAGAGTTATGCACACTGGAACGTCTGATAAAACTAAACAAATTAGCCTGGCCCAATAATATTTTGTTAAAGAATCCAAAAAATGGAGGAAAAGGATTTAAAGAGAGGAGTCGGCGTTAGGCCAGGGAACTAGAAAAGGGAGAGGTCTAAGGTAAATAAGGAAGAGGAAGAAGAAATCGGCATCATGCAGTCTGAGCCCAGTGAAAGACAAGAGGGAGACTTTGTCCCGCGTCGCTCCACCCCTATTTGGCTGTCGTTTCTTAGCCCGGACCAATATGGGGGTCAATAAATAAAATCTTATTTTTACAAATGAAATCGTTACAGCAGTAAATACTTGTAAATTGCGAAATAAATGTGACACAATTTGGTTTGGCAATTTATCAGATTTTGCAAATCTGAAATATATTAGGAATAATTAGTTTGACTAATTATCAGATTTTGTAAATCTGAAAATTGTAGATGGCATTTACGAAGACCGGGGTATTTATAGTGGGACAGTTTTTTCAGAGGGGGACTCCCGGGTGGAAAGCAAGGTGCTTTCGGAGGTCTTGGGTGTGGGACTCGCCAAAAAGGGACCCAGGAGTTGATAACAGCGGCAGAATTTTCAGAGTTTGCGGACATCTAGCAGAAAGACTGTGACGAATGCTAAAGGAAGAAAATACATCGCCCAAACAACCCGTATGATAGCAGTTTAATTCCCCGAGGTTGCTGACACCTAACCTGAGAAACGGTTACGAATTTCGACCCTTGAAGATAGGAGGTAATACATCGCAGAAACAAACCTTGTGGTAGCAGCGGGATTCCCCCAGCGTTCAGGGACCCCAAGAAAGAGATATCGGCAACTAGTGGAAAGCAGCGGTCCTAGCTCCACGGACCTCTAGTAAGAAATATCTATCAGAAGCAGCGGAGTTTTCAAGAAGTTCTTGGTGTGGGACGCCCGAAATCTCACAACGACCCACCCCCGGAGCGTGTAGCAAAACTTTCCCCGGCGCTTACACGGACCCCAGGCAAGACATATCGAAAGCGGAGTGAGATCAGCCTTATTCTATTTGGACAAATACCTAGTTTGCCTAACCTTTATCACAATATTTTTGTTTGTTGCAATACCATTTTTTTTTATTTAGTTAAGGAATTATTTTGGAAGGGAGTTAATCTTAAATTTAGATTTTTCCATTTTTTTTTAGTTACCCTTTGTTAATTATTTTAAATTGTTATGTTGCTGAATAAATGTTTTATTTTACTCAAGATTTTGTCAGAGTTTATCATTTCTTTAAAGGCGTTTTCCTCTGGTAAGCTACCTGAGAACGATCGTATCCTTATTAATTTTTCTTTACCCTTTTTCAATTAAATTAGAAAAAGAGAGGAAGTAACAAAATAAAATAAAACTAAAATGACGGTTTATATTTCTTATCCTTGTATATAGACACCCGTTAATTTTAAAACAACTCTGCGAATGAAAAATCAGTTAAATATGAAAGGAAAAACGATAAACGAAATCAACCTGTTACACCCGACAGCCACAGTGAAACTGAGTCAGACCATCCTAGCGGCGAATCCACGAACTATCACTATAGGTTTCGGCTGCTGCCGCTTGACTATGTGCCATACTTTAAATGATAGGTAGGGGGCTCATATTATATATAGTGCCCATATTACCACCTTTACCTCTAACAGTGTTCACCTGAATTCTCATACACACATGCACACACAATCCGAGGAAGTTCTAGAAGCGAAGAAAGGGAGTTTATTTGCGTCCTGGCCATGCAGTCACATCGACAACAAGCGGGTAGGTGGCCAATAGTGACTTGCATGGTCCGGTAATATTCGGGTCTCGGGGTTCCGGCAAATCTGATATCTGCTTGAGCAAATCCAGTGGATCGCTCGCGTTGTTTCGCTACCTCAACACGCCAGCCAGATGAGTTCCCAGTGGGCAACGGTGCCAGGTACTTGGGAACTCACAGTGATGACAAACCCGCGGAGATGCCTAGGGTCGCAAGGCTCTGTGCACCAAGCTGGTTCAGCCAAAATGCGAGGTGATGCAAGCCTTCTAGGTTTGGTTGTTGGCGCAGAGATGATTCTATATTGTCCTTTCCTATGTACTGAGCTAATGGAAGGGCAGCAAAGTATCCACCCTCACACTGTGCACTTGTTTTGTCCTCCCGCACCACAGTCGCACTTGTCTCCACACTGTTCTCTTAGATGTGACGTCACTTGTACAAACAGCCATTAAGATACAGACGGCGCCGACTAGTCTACAAAAATTTCTGTCCACAGGCTGGGAGGCAAAGAGACGAAAGGAAATGGCGAATGTGTTAGGTGGAGGGTTTTACTGAGAAGCGATTAAAATTAGATCCCAGATGGAAAAGTGAAACAAAGATGGATTCCATATGAAGAGGAGGTTCAAAAGAACTCTGAAAGGCATCTGGAAGACACCGGATAGATGAAACAAAGGGATTGATGGAATCAATGCCTGTAAAAATGAAGAATATAAGAGACAGTTATGAAGATTTTCTTGTGGAGGAAAGGGGAGATAAAGGGATAGAAGATGGATGGGGATATGACGAGCTATGGAATGGTACGCAAATTTATATGGTAAGAATATAAAATTCACAAGGAAGTTAAATATCTGGATATTACCTAAGATTTAAACTAACTTGGAATACTCATGCAAATAAAACTATAAATAAAAGCATACATAACCTTTTGATCATGTAGAAATGCTACAGGTAAAACATGGGCACTAAAACGTAGTGTAGTCTGTTGGATTTACATAATGATTACTAACCCATAACACTTAATGCAGCCCTAGTGTGGTGGACTAAAGCCAAACTGGTAACAAACAGGAACAAATTGAACATTTTACAAAGGCTATCATGTGTGTGTATTACTGGGGCAATGAAAACAACCCCTGTAGTCGTTATGGAGGTTCTTTTTGATTTACCCCGTCTTCACGTAAAGGCCTTGAAGCAGAGGCAAGAGCGACCATAAAAGTTATTCCTCTGTGGAAATCCCATTTTTCTAATTTGTGGGATATGTAGTTATTGTTAGAGATACTTGTAAAGATCCATTTTTGCAGTGGTTTCAGATAAAATGACACCTAGACTTTCAATTGTTAAATTTGTGGAACGAAACCAAGGAAAGACATTATTCAACAGTATTCCAAGCTGAAACATATGCCCTTCTTAGAATGTTCTTAGGAAAATATAAAATGTAAATATCGAAATGGGAACAATTATATATTCACTGATGCCCAGGCAGCTCTTAAAGCACTGAACTCTCCAAATTTTAACTCTAAACTAGTATGGGGCTGTAAACATATACTTAATATTTTCGCAGAACATAACTACTATCGCTACCAGAACATAAAATAATTGAAGACAACGAGCTAGCTGATAGACTAGCGAAAAAAAGGAGCTGAAACCTTGTTTTCAGAACCGGAACCAGTTTGTTGGATCTCAGCCGAAGCCACTAACTGAAATCTGAGATTGGTAAAGAATCAACAAAGATTTACTGGAGTAATTTTCCAGGGCAGAAACACTCAAAACTCTTCATTACTGAGCCTTTGAGTAAATGAGCCAAGGAACTTAAAAAAAATAAATAAAAACCAGACTGATAGAGATTTGGGGCACTGCCATTTAATGAAATCTTTTTGACCTAAAGATTGTTTGAAAATCCTACTTGCAGGAGATGTGGACAAGTTGATAAAACATCACTACATATGCTAAGTTAGTATGATTCTTTTTCTAGCGTCAGATACAATATGCTACTATTGGGTTTTCCCATTTCTTCATGGTATTCGTCACTATCCCTACATGAAATATTACAGATAATTAAAATCTTAGGACTTATGCAGGATTGACGTTGGAACGCTACTAGACCTTATGAGACAGCAGTACAAGGGACTATTAAAATGCCGTCCATATCATATTATGTTTTAAATTTACCATTTCTTCAAGTTATCTTTTAGAATATATCTTATGAAATGTATATGAATTGTCTTTAACTGAACTGGTAAACTGGCTAAAAGAATTACAAATTTTTAAGAAATTAACTTCATTTATCTTGATTACAATCTTAGATTTGATTATCTTAATTAGATTAGATTAGATTAGATTCATCATTAAAAAAATATAGCATACATTCTTCTAATAATGCCAATAATTTAATTTGAAAGAAACATTTAAGAAAAATGCTGAAACTACTTAATTATAATATTTAGTAAACCATTAGATGAATATGTGACAATGCTGTCAAAAGAATGACGAGGAGTGAATTTAAGAAATGGTGGAAACTTTCAAGTTATATAAAATATGTGCTTCAAGTTTTCAATGTTTGGGACTTCTTTTGATTTTTGATATTTCTTTTTATGTAAGCAGTCGATATTTTAAAAAATTAGATTAAAGATATGTCGATATGTTAATAACAGTATTTCGTCTTGCAAAACTCCTAAAAATTTGTGAAATAAATAAAGAATACTAACTCATTTGGCTTAATATTATTGAAATTTTCTGTTCAGAATAATCAATTGCTTAATATTACTCAAAACGAAAAGAATTTTTTTTTTATATCAAAATTAAAAATATGATTATATCTGTTATTCTTATTATCTCTTTTTATTTTGCCTCTTTACGCGATGAAAATGATTGGGTCCATCTATAAACGATGATATATTGCTGTGGCTTAAATTTCGTTTCTGTCACATTTCATGAATATATAATTTTATTAACCTTAATAAATTAAATTAATAACCATTTCGACGGATCAAAAATTTGGAATGATCATTAAGCTTATAATAAATACAACTGTAAATTAATCCTGTTGACAACCAAGTCTATCAAAGTGAACTTTTTTTCTGTCAATTCAGAATTTTATGAGTCTTTTCTTCATGCCGTAATCATTTCAGTTGATTTATTACTTTCTTTATGACCTTTTATTACTTGTTATTTCTTGTAAAGGACTGCATCACTATAGCAATGTTTTAAATATAGTCCCAGATGAAACTTAAACTACCCATTAAACTACCCATTACAATTTTTTAACATTTTTCTGAAATTAAAGCATCGCAATAAAGGTGGCATCCCCCTTAAAAAAAACGAAAAATCAATCAAGAAATTTATATTCCGACATGGCGCCAGCCTCAATCTGACAATAGGCATAGATAACTAACACAAAACATTAAGAATTAATCACATTGCATTGCCATTCACTTTCCATTGACCTTATTTCACTTCGACAATCTGCACAGAGATGAAACAACAGACAGCGGAGAAGGTAAACGAATAATATATTCTAATTGCTAATTGTTAACTTCATATTTAGTTATTTGATTAAGTTTGGTTTTTTATTATTTCTATAATCGCAAATGCGATGGTTATATTTCAGGAATATGATAGTGAATCTGAAATTTCGTTTAGTTATTAGTTTGATGTATTGTCATTGGCACTGTTTTCAACTCAATTTCAGTTCATTTGTCTGAAAAACTGTATTTATTACCTCTTCAAGGTACATAGTGAGTCCCAGAAAAGGGTTTACAAATACGATGCAAAGTATGGATAAATAGAGAATATACATAAGAAAAACTAAAATTGAAAGCTATAGACAAAAGAAATCGAGATAAGGTATATATTAGTTCTTACTGATAAAAGATGGCATTAGTAATAGTTCGAATGATTGAAGTTATTTTCTATACAGGCCCAATGATTGATTTTATGACTTTATGCCACTTTCCTTCAAGTAATTTTGAGAAAAAACTTTATTTGTGGAAAAAAGAGAATTTTCTGAACAAATCTACTGTAGCGGATATGAAAATTGCATCAAATATGTGTTGGTCAACATATTTGCAAAGTAGTATATTACATTGAAACCATGATCTCGAAGTGAAATTATATCATTTATAGTAAACACAATACACCAAAAAGAATAAACCAAAGAAGTGAAATTTATTTAATCTAATGCTACATTGAGCTAAGAAAGTTTAATTTCACACCACACGCTCACCAATACTTTAAGGAGCACTGTTCCAAGAACATGCTTTTCACAGTTCTGTAATCAAAACAAAAATTTCATACCATAGTGTGTCAACAAAACATAACATGAACAGTTATTTCTCCTTTAATGAGATCCTAATAGTTTGAATAGCTACCTCGAGTCTTAATGACAGATTTGCAGGGTATGGAGTGGATAAACTTATTCAAATATTCTGTGCAAAGCACATGATGATAAACTCTTCTAATAACCCCTGCAGTTACTGTTTATGATTAGGTCTCCTCTCTGTAAGTTTGTTGGCTGTTATTTATTTATTTATTTAATACTGACGATAATCAGAAGCAGCAAATTATTTTAGGTGAATTGTGTATTTATGAAAAAATATCTAATATCTAATCTAATTAAGTAATCCGAAATCTTTTACGTTTACAGTCCGTACTTTAACTAACAAAGCTGGTACACCTTTTTAATTCATAATTCAACATATTACAAAATTTACACTTCAAAGTTTCGACTTAAGTTATTTTCGAGTGAATGAGTTACTAAGTTCCTTGAATGGAGTAATTAACAGTCCAGAATGAAGATGCTTCCACTGTAACAAAACACTGTTATTCCGTCTTTCTGAGCTATTTATTTCGTCGTTCAAGGCCGTTTATCTTGGCAACTCATTCAATCGAAAATGATATTTTAAATTTAAGACGAAAAGTGGTTGTATAAATTTTGTAAAAATTCTGTAATTTGTTTATTTATGAAATGGTTCGGCTTTGTTATTGCATTTAAATTAGGGTAAAGTGACCAAATGTCGGCCGGTGCCCAAATGTCGGGCACCAAATGTTTTTTGTATTTTAAGAAACACGTAGTGGTCTAGCTGTGGTTTTTTTCGTTTTACACGATTTTGACATCTTTGGACTACCATCCTATCTTAGTTTCAATTGTCATCTCCAGATGTCGCCATTTACTTTAAGCTCTCATCGAAGACGTGAGATTGATTGTTGCCGGAAACGATTGTTTTGGCGAGATTCTTCAGATTGCAAACTTGAGAATTTATTTTCTCCAAGCCAAAGAATACTTAGTTTTCATGTTTTTTGTATGATTTTGATATTAGCAAACACTCAGCTGATATTTTAACGTTATTTCCTAAGTAATTAGTATTTATTACCTTAAAGTGCTTCAGTATTTACATTTTATTTTCATATTTCAAGTTGCCCTAATGTCGGCCATGGATGGCCCAAATTTCGGCCAGCTATTGACCAAATGTCGGCCATGCAGTAGCCCAAATGTCGGCCATTGTTTATTTGTAGCGTGTAGCTTAGCATACTTAACAGATTAGTAAAAAAATGTAAACATTTATCTTACTTATAAAAGACTAGTGGCAACCCGTGAATTATTCACGGAAGTAAAACAGATTCCACATTTTTGAAAGACCGTGACATTTTTCAAAAACCCAAGATTGAAAACGATGTTCTAAGCTCATTTTTTGAAAGCCATGACTTCCATAACAGTCCAAGTATAATTTGACTGATGACTAAGCAATAGTCATCATGTATTTTGATATATATGTATTTTGATCATGGTACTTCTTGCAGCGTAATTATCCATATTTAGAGGTTAGTTTCGAAATATGCTTGAAGAGTCAATAAGGCGTGTGAGTCATTATAGCATCATGATTAGTTATCCTCCTGCCCTAAAATAATGTCGATCCACACAAAGAAATGTTAGTGGACACATCCTTGTACTTTGTTTCTGCATAACTACTGTTTCTGTAGCGCTGTTGGGATGCCACGGAAATGTTGGTGGCGCCACCTTGTATTTTGTTTCTTGCTTAAATACTGTGTCTCGCTATTGAGATGACATACAAACATACTGACCGACCCACATCCGTGCGTACAGTTTTTGCCTAATAATAGGATCAATAAGCCTATGCTTTTTTTCGAATATAAGAACATATATGTAGGCTGAAAAGAAATTAATTTTATAAAAAAAAAATGTGATATATTTAAATAGAGGATAGTATCCGAGGTTTACATTTCTATCAACACCTCGCCTAGATCTCACGACATAACTAGGAAATTCCTAGGTTTTTTTTCCGAATTCACAGAGGCATAGCCGTAAATTAGTTTAAAAAAAAATATTAGTATTAACGCCGTTTTAACTGCCAAGGAAATTATGGGATAGAGAAGGACAATTTGGCTAGAAAATGCATAGGAAAAGCCTATTATTGCAATATTTCCACTACAGGCTAGGCTATTGCATATTGAAACGATCAGAGCAAATAATTGTATTATTAAACATATTAAGTTTTATAAATTCCAGAAAACACTTTCATACCATAGATGAAATAAGGTTACAATAAATTCAGTAAATTACTTACAATAAACATTTTATATTAATATCAGATGGGGTATATGAAATGAAACTGAAAGCTGCAAAAGAACAGAAAGAAAAGGAAGAGCTACAAATAAATAAAAAAGAAAATAGGCTTAAAGCAGCTGCTTTGAAAAAAAAAATGCTGAACAACTAAAAAAAGAGAAAGCGAAAAACAGCAACAGAAAGAAGAGTTGAAGAAGAAGAAAGAAAACTCCCAAAATCTAACAAGGAGAAGAAACTAAACATTTTCATAATATTTTTACCATAAACTTGTATTCTAAATGTTAAAATGAGATTTTTTTAAATAAATTCCTGTGAACAGCAATGTTTAACTGAAGCATATGTTAACTGGCCGACATTTGGTCACATTGTAAGGTTATAGTAATTAATGCGTATTTAACTTAATAATAGGTATTTTCGTAATGCTATACTTCTTTATTTCATTAAAATTACAATCAATCTAAAAATTTGTTTCAATCATATAAACTATGTCATCAGATCTTTTATTTTCTGGTTATTTGTAGTATGTGGCCGACATTTGGTCACTTTACCCTACCTAATTAAACTGGTATTATTATATAAGAAATAATATTATAATATATCTGGATTAGCATAAACAATAGACAATAGAATTTATAATTTTGAATTCACTTTTATTTTTTGAATTCAGTTTTACCTAATGCTCAGTTTTACCTAATGCTCAGTTTTTGCCAATTTAATTTTAAAGGAGAAAATTTCACTTTGAGGACTATTAAATAATTAATACAAAATTGTAGTTCTGAATGAATATCACATTCAAGAAATTTTAAAGTTTTCAAATTTTAATGTTTTGAATATTTGAGAAATTTTCGGAAAATACTATTATTAGTTTTAACTATAAGTCAAGAGTATCTGGTTTTGGAGGTTTTTTTTTTTTTTAAATCCTAATCAATATATTTCGTCCCAATCCATTATGTATGTAAAACATAAATTCCACTCTTACAATGATGTTATGAGTTATATTGTAGCCCTTCACAAATAATCAATATGAAAACCGTAGATTATGAGGAGGGCATAAATGTTAAATATGAAATTAGGTCAATCAATTATCATTATTAACCTTCAATTCAATAGAGGGAAGTACCAGTTTTATTCGGAACTTTTCATCATTTCAGTAGGATAAAGCTTACATATATTATAATATTGAATTAGACTATATTACATACTAGCTGAATGACTAATATATATATATTTTTTTATTTATTTATTTATTTATTTCATACACAATACCAGTCCTTCTACGTGACAAAAAACACCTGTGCTGTAGGTGCTGATAATGATTTTATAAATTTTGTAACATCTACAACAGTTTCACAACAAATTAAAATTAAAATCAGAAAAAATACAGAAAGAATTATTATTACAAATTATACAAATATGACTTATAGAATTATACTTATTATGATGAGTTATTTCATCATAATAAATTATATTATATAGCCATCAAAAGAAAATTAAGCAATTTTTTATAGACTTAGGCTCAAATTTGAATTCAAAATAAGATATTTGAAACGAGAGGTTATTTTTTTTTTATTAATTATTCCATTTAATTTTACTAGTTATAATTTTTTATTATAATATTTTTTAATGTAGAAATTCTATCTACATTTCTCATATTAAAAGTGAATTGTTCAAAAATATTATCAATGATTCTATTTTTAATTCTTAATCAAAAATTATTTTTTGGGGCGTCATACTGCATATTCTTATATAAAACTTGTTGATCTCGTTTTGTTCATAGTGTTAACATCATTTTTAAAACATATCTTATAATAATATTTTATTATTAGATTATAAATTATTTTTTTGTTTGGGTAATAGTATTTTGTTTTTTATAAGGATTTGATGTTGATGGTATTCAGTTAGATTTTTTAAAATTTATAAAGATTATATTTAGAATTTTATATAAAATTCTATTAATATTTTATACCTCTGATTTAATGAATGATTCTCTTTTTTTAATATCAACTAAGTATTGAGGCTAATTCAGCTTAATAAAAAATTCAAATTCTCTTTATTAATAATAAATAACATCTTGGTAACTCACAGTTGTTGTCAAGCAAGTGCAAGAACACGGACACTTTAATTCTTAGCTCTAAACTAGTATATTTTTTTCTTCAATAAAGGTTCGTAATATAGATTTAAAATGTAGCAATTAATAGGGAATAAGGAAATATTATATTTTGTTATGCATACCCACATCCTAATTTACTAAGGTTTATCCAGCTCTTTCTGAAATGGAGACTGTGTATCTTTCCTGTTAAGTATACCGAGGGGGGAGGGAAGGGGATCGGACGGAATCACCTGATCTTCCATTAGTGCTATTAGTCTTTAAACCTTTAAAACCCTTTCTCCCGCGATCCTAACTACTAAACTGGCCTGTAGTGGAATACTGCCAGTATTTTAGGCCTGAGTGATATCTATTTTTGATGTGCTTAAATATGCAGTTAATTTGATTAATCATTCCACAGCTATATAACGTAAAAGATGTCGTTTGTAGGTAAAATAAATCGCATAAAAAATTATGAAGTAATTAAAGATTTTACTTAAAATAAAGCACATACCCCATTTTCCTACTAACCACTAATTTTATTACATACCGCCAATTTCTTATCTAAAGGTAACATAAAATAGTAATTACTTAAATATGGTAGCATAGAGAAAGAAAGAAATTATAATAAACTAGCAGCAAAGCCTGTCGGACGACAGGCATAAAAAAAAATCAGAAAAATCATTTTATTATTATCAAATAGCTTTTATTAAATATCAAATATAAAGAAAATGTAATCTAAATACTGTGCTAACTTGTGAACGAAGCTTCTACGGCAAAAATGGTTTTGAGTTTCGAAATCAGCGCAAACAAATGAGTAAGTATGCCAAATTTTATTAAAATGGATGCAGTGGTAACAAAATTATTGGGGTTTGAACGTATATTTTGTTATAATTTCAGTTGTCGAGGTCAGTTCCCAAGAATAAAATTTCATGGAAACAACATGGAATGATGCAATGAATATTTTCATCCAATTTGAGTACTGTTGATTCAGTTGTACCATTGAGAACCGTTGGATCTATCTTAATAGCTTGATTATATCTAGTTACAGACAGAGAGATAGACAGAAGAACTTAGACAATTATATAAGTTGATTCTTCGTTAAATGTTAATAAACAAAATACGCTTCATCAAATGCACTAATTTCGAACTCCCACAATGATATTTCGCGGAAGCTATTATTCCGCTTTGTCAAGTTTTTCGCAACTAAAATAACAAAAATATATTGATATATTAATAATAATCAATAAGGTATACGCATTGAAGTTATTTTCAATGTTTAAAAACAAATAATAATTCATTTCATTTAACAAATATTTTTTTTGGATATCCATTATTTAAATTTCTCTTTTTATGACACATTAGATTTTGAAATTGAGACAATGTTTTGCTGTTACTGTGTAACCTTCATCTTTCTTAATACATGGGTAGCTTTTTATAGTGCATGAAGTATCTTCTGTGTTAGTCTTTAATTTTGAATAATATTTTCACAATCGGATCCGAATTATGGTTTTCATTAATGCAGTCTTACGCCCATTCTCACGCTTTCGACTTGTTATTCCTGAAAGCAGCAGTAGGTTCCTGAATTCTCTTTCATAAAGTTCTTCCCGAATTTCCAAATTAATTTTTTTTACACGTTCAACATTTTAATTAAGAAACTGTACCCATTGTATTCCATATTTTATTTTCATTTTTCTTTCTTAATATGACTTTAATTTTACCTCTTGCATTCACTATCGTGATCTCATTTTCTCTGCGGCATATCTTTTTTATTTCTTTGTGAAATTCGGCATTGCCAGGTAATTTTAGTATCTTATTGTATGGTGTCTTGTTTGAGTTTCTAGTTTCTCTTCGTTTTCTGAAAATGTCTTGAATACAGTTATTGACAAAACTTTCCGCATATTCATTTAAAATCAATTTCTATCTATAATTTTTTTTCCCATTCTTCTTTAATCACGGTATTTTCAGTTATTGATTTAATATGTTCATTGTCACTTCATTTTTAATTTTTATAGGGTGCGCTGATTGATAATTAATTATATGTATGGTTTTGAATGTTTTTTTTAAATGTTCATAATAAATTTTTATATCTTCAATCTTCAATGAAAAATACATTTGTGATTTTGTTTGTCTTTTTTTCTTCTTCAGCTGTATATTTTATATATTTGCTTCTTTTGGTTCCGTACCATATCAGAAATATTTCGTCAACAATAGGTAGTCCGAGTTCAAGAATGCTACGCAATATACAGTATACATAAACAATTTTGAAATGAATATATTCAATTGGTTCAAAAACAAATTTATATATATGAGATATGTTGACGACATATTCATAGCACTTAAATAAAAATTCGACATGTGATTTCAGCATCTATCTGTGAAACTGTTATGATAACAATAGTGTTGTGCTAATAATTTCAGTTGCCAAATTTAATAAACTGGAACTGATTATAGTGAAGTGAAAATTCTTCAAATGAACCAAACAATCGTCGTAAATAGATAACTATCAAAGAATAACATTAAAGTGAGAACAAAAAGAAGTGCACGAATTAATTGCTATCTGCAATGTGCTCAGATTCGTTCGTTGAATAACAAAGTAAAGTGAATAACTATAAATTTTCCAATGCTCCAATGTTCAGTTCCAATTTTTGTATATCAGACGCAATGCTGACCTTAGTGGTAAAGTGAAAAGTGTTAGGCAAAATGTACGATTTGAACCTCTGCATTAAAGTGTACAAAGATCGTAATTAACTGGAAATGATTTCTAGTTACATGAATTGCAGGTTACATTATTACTAGACATTAACTCAAATATCCTGTTATGTTAGGTCTTCTTCAAGATGGAGATTTCATGAATGACCGTACGTTCAAAGTTCTCCATCGTATTGGATTCAAGTTATGGGTTGAACGCCAGCCGTTCAACTATCTAACATTATATATACATTATATTCGTATAATTATTTCATGACCATAAAGAGTAATCCAGCTAAGGAGCATTATTGTAGACGAATTTTTGCTTAATCAAGTAGAAGTTATAGTGAACTTACTGTAGATTAATAAGTAAACATTTTTATTTATTGAGAAAGTAACATTAATATTAAAAGAACTTCATTACTCCAGTCACGGACTCTGAGAATAGGTTAATATATCTATCCATTTATTTAATTATTTCACAAATGGCTATGGACACCTGCAGAACTTCAAGTGCGCCAACTTTAATACTTAAGAAGTTATGAACGTGTTTTTAGTGTTGCTTCGAAAAATAAAGATTGACTATTCCATGATAATCTTCAACGGGAACAATTATATTACTTGGAGAAGGAACATTTAAATGATACTTCAGAAAGATGGACTTTGGCAGGCAACAACCATGAGTATGGAGGAGATTGCATCTATTGAAGGAAAAGGAATCAAGTTTAAGCTGCAGATAAGGCTGAAAGGGCTATAGGAACAATACTGAATACTAATGAAGATAAATTCTAAGTAGTGGTAAAGAAAGAATGGATCCTAGTAAACTTATAAAAGAATTTGAGACGGTTTTTACCGTTGAAGATTATTCAAGGTTGAAAAGAAGAAATTACAATTCTACTGAATTCGAAGATGACGATGATTCACCATGTAAATTTCTAGAGTTGAAATGCTGCTGAGTGAGTTGTCAGACTGAGGAGGAGAATTAAATAATAAAGAACTGTCCTGGATAATATTATCTGGATTGCCAGCGAGCTACGACTCATGTGCACAAATTTGGAGAAATCAGAAATGAAGCAGAATTTACCTATGACCATGTTATAACTAAAGAAATATTAGAATACAGTCCAAAACATTGTAAAGACACCTAAAAAACTGGTAAAGAAGACTTTTGTAATAAATCTAAAATAGTAGCAGGAAAAGAGAAAGAAGGAAGAAGAAGTTACAATGTTGAAAAGAAGAAAGAATTGTATCAGTAGAAAGAAGGAAGAAAATGGTACAATTGTGGACGAATAGGGCATTTGGGAAAACAATGCTACAAAAAGAAAACTGAGGAAACTGGTAAAAACAAAAGAAAGTGATAAGCAATACAAAGGAAAGAGAAAAAGAATATGTTCTTCAGTGTAGTGGCTTTGAAGAGCAATAATACATCGTCATACAGATTAATAAATAAACCGAGGTGGTATATGAATTGTGCTTAAACCGATATTAGTTGTAATCAGAGACACTTGATTAATGAATATAATACATTGGAAATCCCAAAAAAAGTATAAGGAGCATCAAATAAGACTACAGATGCCATTGGAGCAGGTTTCATAGTTTTAGAAGTTAAATTACGAAATGGTGAAACCAGAAATATAAATTTAACCAGTGTGCACCATGTTCCGGATAACTGTCACAGCCAGCTAAAACCCATATTGAATTTACTAAATAAATATGCAGTGACAAAGTAATAAATTGTTGGATATTTCTGGATGCGATTCGAAAAGAATACCAACTTTGCGATTTTTTTTCCAAGCTCAGGAGCAAAACATCATCTTGTTTATTATTTTTCAGTTACTTTAGACCCTTCTTAGACTTGTGTTAAAATTTCAAATTTTTAAATGTTGACCCACAGGGTCGTTTAAAATTTTTCTTAAATCTTACATACTTTCTATTACTACAAAACAATTAGTCCTAGACTAATTTCGTTGAAAGTTTTAGATTCAGCATAAAAAAATACACGGGGAAAACAAATTTGGTTCTATTTGATTGATTTGGAGATGAGATATTCAAGAAAATATGCCAAAAAAGGGGCGTGGCACCAAAACAAAAAACTTCAAAAATTCATATCTCGGCAAATATTTCATTAAAACATCCCATATTTTGCAGAATGTATTATCTTATGACTCTTTATATGCAAATAAATTTTCTTAAGTATCTGTGATGGAGTGATGAACTCAACAGGTGATCTGACATGGAATGACCCAAGAGTAATATCCTAGTGATACAAGATAGAAGAAATAATAATTTGCAGGAGGTAAATTGTAATGCCATTAAGTTTGGTTGTGAAATGAATCTCATCAAAGTGAAACTACAAATGATGGCGCTTATGATTAGGTCACATATCTTTTGAAAAGTTAAAGATCATTAAAGACAAGAATTTACTTCGAGGAATTACCTAATTAAAACTTTCTAGGAATTCAGAGGAAACGCATTGCTAAAGCTTTATTTTAGATAAAATGACTGATGTACCTTATAGAAGAATGCAAACTATAAGATCTAAGAAAGAACTAGAACATGTATATTCGGATCTTTGTGAAACAAACAAGATTTCCAATGCACGCAAAGCAAATTATATACTTACTTTCAGGGCCGTCGAGTGGGCGGGGCGACCGGGAAAATATTAAGTTAGATGTACATAACATATTTTTTAAAGTTAAGTATAACTAAATTTTGCATATTACGTTGTATGTATTTATTGAACAAATAAATATTTGACACCAATAAATTTATGTTTACTAAGTTATCCCGAAAAAAATATTTGCTCAAAATTGAGCAGCTGGATTTGCTTATATACTGTTAATAATAATAGCCTAATAATGAACTCCACTATGTAGTTGTAGGCCTCAGCTCTTAGACAATCTCAATATCAATATTGCATTGTCGATAGGTGCGCCCTTACGCACGTACACACTCGCTGCCGAGTTGCACTGTTCTATTATTTCACCCGACCTTATGACGCTGACTCATGGTAGAGACACTGACCTCACATCCCCCATCGCCCCTACCCCACTTACCCCTTCTACCTCTCGTGTCCACCTGCCGCTGCGTGCTTGCATCAGTCACAGTTTTCGCATTGATAAGTTGCGTGAATTGTGTCACTGTTCAATATATCAAAAAAATTATCGAGAGCTCAGCGGAGAAAATTAAATATAGAAAGTGAATTAGTGCAGGCAGTGTAACTGTCCAAAGCGCCAAAACTAACTAGTTCTTTTAATACTTCATCTGCAATCTAAGCGGCAGAACCCGAACCCGATACTGTTTGAGACCTGCCAAGTACCAGTTCTCAAGAAAGTAGCGAAGAAATTTCTGTCCTTCCTACAGACATTGAAAGACGAGATAATAACCAAGTTTAACTTTTAAGTCTAAGATTGACGATGACACCAGCAAACATTGTGATTGTTTGGCTTTGTCCGAAGACCCAGCAACATGGCCATAACTCATCTTAAAAAAGCAGCGCAATGACCTAATTTTAAAATATCCTTCTGGATTTTCCAAAGAAGATTATGAGTATACAAAAAATTCCAATAACATGCATTTTTCAAATTGTTTTCAATTCCTTTAAGCTGAAAACGGCGGAAAAGTACTTAGACGTTGGTTAGTTTATTCCGAAAAAAATGATTCGGCTTCCTGTTTTTGCTGCAGGATTTTTGATCCATCCTCAAAATCACAGTTTGGACAAAAAAATGGGTTTTAATGATTGGAAACACATGGCTGATAGATTGAAATCTCATGAAATGTCACCGGATCACTTTAAATACATGGTCCAGTGGGGTACGACTGAAAAGACTCAAAAGGGGATACTTCAATTAACCAGGAAATTAATAATCAAATCAACACTGAAACACAACGCTCGTAAGATAGTCGAAATCACTTTGTATTTAGCAGAGCATAACACAGCAATTCGAGGCTCGTCTTCCAAGTTATTTACAAAAAACAATGGTAATTTTCTCGGCATTGTACAACTATCAGGGAAGTTCGATGTATTTTAATGGAACACTTACGCAGAATATCCAACCGAGAAACTAACTTTCACTTGTTAAGTGTATCGAGTCAAAATGAGATTATTAACATTATAGACAATACATTAAGGGGAGCATCATCAAGAAAACAAAGAATGCCAAGTACTTTTCAGTAATTTTCTACTGCACTCCCGATATTAGCCATAAAGAGCAAACATCTCTAACGATTCGCTATAATAATGAAAAAAATGATGATATTAACATAGAGGAGAGCGTATCGACTGGCTGAAGAAACATCCGGAGAAGCTCTCACTGACCTTATGTTTAAGGAAATTGCCGAATGTGGACTAAATATGAAAGACTGTCAGGGACAGGGTTACGATAATGGCGCCAATATGGCAGGAATCTACAAAGGAGTTCAAGCTCGTGCACTACATGATTTTCCTCTGGCTTTTTTTTATGCCTTGTGGATGCCATAGTCTGAACCTGGTAATTGGTGATGGAGCGAAATCTTCGGTCAAATCTAATCTCTATTTGGAATTCTCCAGCATATTTACACAATATTTGCAGGCTCTATAAAGCGTTGGTTTGCGATCAGTGAACATGTCGACAATCTCACGCTAAAACAAGTATGTGAAACACAATGGGAAGCCCGCATATCTGCGGTGCAGTCTGTTAGCTATCAATACGTCGAAGTGCGGGATGTTTTGATCGAATTGAATGAGAAAACGGACGATCCTCAAACAGCGAGTGAGGCTTGTTCCTTAGTTAACCAGATGGAAGACTTTTCTTTCTTAGTATGCTTACTAGTATGGCTTGATTTGCTGTTTGAAATCAAAATCATCAGTAAAAGTCTTCAAGGGAAAGCCAAAGGCATCAGTGATGCTGTGAAGAAGTTCAATAATTGCTTGGACTTCTTAGACAAATTTAGAGTAAGTGGATAAAATAACGCAGTTATTTCGTTGTAATAACGTAGCAAAGGAAATTGCAGAAGTGCTACAAATACAATTAATCTCCCTGAAAAAAGAATTCGCGAAAAGAAACTTGTCTTTTTGTACAAAAGTGGTGACGAAGTGCATCTGCAGAAGACACATTCAAGAGGGAGGACTTTTATCCATTGGTGGATACAGTTATAACTTCAGTGAAAAGTAGGTCAACTGCAATTTATAACCCTATTTCGCAGTGGGGGATTTTGTATAACGTGGCTTACCTTCCAGTAAAAGATAACTTAAACAAAGTTGTTTTAAACAAGAATCTGTCTTAAAAAATACTGACGGCGTATCAACGGCAACGAACTTTTTATTTGAACTGAAACATGTGAAGTCCACCTTGGAGCTGAAAGAACCCCAAGTTCAACCTATTAATTTGTTGCTGGCAGTCAAGAAAACAAGCAGCAAAGACCTATTTATAAATCTTTGGATTGCACTAAGAGTTTTGTTAACCACACCAGTGACAGTTGCAAGCTGAGCGTAGCTTTAGTAAGCTGAAACTTACAAAGACATGTTTACGATCAACTACGTCATAGGAGAGACTGAATTCTCTGGCCATCTTGTCCATTGAAAACGATGAAGCACGAAAAATAGACTTTAAGGAAATACTCAGTACATTTGCTTGTGCAAAAA
This sequence comes from Thereuonema tuberculata, assembly GCA_023159025.1. NCBI lineage: Eukaryota > Metazoa > Arthropoda > Chilopoda > Scutigeromorpha > Scutigeridae > Thereuonema > Thereuonema tuberculata. The sequence continues at coordinate 5,286,104 of JAFIDM010000006.1, read as the reverse complement.
CCAGGCGAATGCTATTTAATGTTTAATATCTTATCTTAATTTGATAAATGTGGTTCCCTTTTCTATATTCTGTCCAATGTATGTATCGAGGTTTTACACACTATTAATTTGTATTAGTAACGCCTATAATATTTTTTATGATTGTTAAGATTTTCTTACATTATTTGTATTAATTTGATTTTCAATACAATCTTATTAAAAAAATTAAATAATTTAATTCCTGACTCTGGTATTTTTGTAAGGTAATCCGATTGGGTGTCTCTTTCGGGCACAAAAACACAGACAGCGACGCAACCCGCCACGCAACTTGCTAACGAGCGAGTGGACGCGATGAGGCCTCGATCTTGTCCAGTCCAAGTCACCCCAAGACGCGTCGTTCATTATATAATTAACCCCATTATGTTTACATGTATTTAATAGTGTCGCATCATGTCGCTCCTGTGTATTTGTGTTTGAATCCTTACACATAGCTGTAATGTCGGGTGGGTGCACGTGGGATTGAGTTCGGGGGCGGCCAACTGCCGAAATCTTGTCCCGGAAGGCAACAAACCATGCGACGGCTTTGCTTACTTTCATTGATGATTTTAGTCGAAGAAGCTGCGTCTAAATGATGTATTATGTTACACTAAATTCTTCTTATGTTTGCTGATAGAAAGTGCTGAAAGAATGCTACAAATAAATTCTGGGCAGTTAAGGTATTTCTACAGCACCGTTGAGATATTTATAATGTGTTGTCTGCCGATACCTTTACTGGATATAATTTAAGTTCCAAAACCATTTCACGCACCGGAAACTTTACTGACTTCACCAAGCAATCACAGTTAAAGGTCTCGCCTCTTCTTCATTTAATGTAAGGTTTCCCATCAGATTCGTGAAGATTAATTTTCGGTTCGTCTACATACATAAGAACGTCTTACGTGCGCAGAACAGAACAGACTCTTTAGCTCAAATAACCCGCTGTCTGTGCATTTTACTTATAATGAACATTTCATTTGTCAGCTTCATGAGTGAACGATAGACTTTGAGATTGCAGAGTTGCAGAGCTTTGGTCGTACAGTTCATGAACTCGCTTTTAAGGCCGTTTGCGGTACCCATTGTACCTTCAGTTCGGACAAATAGCTGTACTTTCTCGCAGTCTGAGACGCTTGAGCATCCTCTCCTGATACGATCTATAACATGCTTTCATCCTGATCCGGCTTTTCTTTCCATGTTGCTCTGTTCTCATCTCCTTTGTAACAAATTCACAAGTGATAATGGATGATAATTTGAGCTTGGATAAAAGCGAGGATAAAACTTCACTATTTAAAGCAACAATTACCGACCTGTTACGCAGTATGAAATCTTTTGCTTATCACAACAAAACACATTTCAGTGAGTTTTTGTAATAATGGATGATGCGATAACTTGAAACATTGCTGTAGTAACTTTGTCTGCCAATGAAAACAGTTCTCATGTTTATGATATCATAGAAACAATCACTATGCTTTCTTGCAGGTCGTCAGCACACTGCTACTCTACAGGATTTTAGAGGTGATGCAATTTCCATGACGCTACTGTAACTAAACACAAGACTATTCTTAGCAATCTTTGAAAAATCTGTAGGTAAGTGAATCATAGTTTATACAATCAGCATAAACTTTCCTTTGGCGAGTAAGGTTTTTCCGCAACATAGCATTCAATTCAATTGACTGAAAAGCTTTGCCAATACATATTAAGAACAACATTAAAGTTTTTGGAACAACAGAAACTGAAATCTTTGATATTACTTAGCTATACTGTGTCAATGCGAAAATTGCAATGCTCCATATGACAGTTACTATTAATGTAGCGACATTTCATGGCATATACGACATTTACAGCAACAACGGATGTTAAAAATTAGAAGATACAATATCTGAATAAGAATATTGAAGAAGTTGTAGATCCAATACTACAAGAAAGAAAGTAAATGATATTTTTGTTTCCAAAACTCCATATTACCTTCGATTCAATACCATATTAATGAAACAAGATGATTCACGGAAGTTTGGAAATATGAAAACAAATTTGAATGAACCTAAATAAATGGTCATTAACTTGGAGAATGGAAATAATCAACAAAAGAGTCGTAAATAATGTAGCTAGATAAAAAGACAAGACCTGACTCTCTCACTCACTCATTCACTGACTCATCAACGCCCAGCCCAAACTATTAGACCTAGAAACCTAAAATTTTGCAAACAGATTCCCTTTATGTTGTATATTTCCGTTATTTTTCCGAAACTATTATTAGTGGAGACTTTAAATTTGACATGGAAGTTGGTAATTAGAATCATTAAAACAAATTTTTAGGATTTTTTGATCTTCCCACGTGATAGTAGAAAAACCCTTGCTTTAAGTTATAAAGCTGAAAGTTTGCTTCCGTTACTATTGTTAGGTTTTAGGAGTTGTTATCGTGACAATGAGAACTACACAAATATTGTTGTGCAACACTTGGGGCCAAACTATTGTTGTGCACAATAGCGCTACATATGCACCCGGAGGAGACAACGGAACTATAAAAATACCGTCGTGCAACAATTGCAACTTAAATATTGTAGTGCATAATTGCGACGGGGTTTTCTGGTTAGATATAGATTTGTAATGATCAGATGATTTTGCACGAACTTGGAAAGGTTTGAAGTGATAGGGTTATGATATTACAAAATTCCTATTAAGGATGTACACTGGGAGGACGGTCAGTGGATGGGTAAACATGGTTCAAAGATACTTTTACCAGGTTTTCGGGATAGATATAGATTTGTAATGAATTGTTGTTTTTTGTTGCTTTTGAACCAACCGGGAAAGTTCCAAGTAATCTCGCAATTGCAATTTCTTTATCATCCACATTAGAACATTTGTTTTTTGTAATCTGCGTGAAGAGCGGATCTTTGGCTAGTTTAATATAATTATTACTGAATATAATAATTTTATTATTCAAAACTTAAATAGGAAAATTTGTTCTTATCTCATCCGTATACATATATACAGTAGAAGAGTTAGGCCAGGTTATTTAATTCAAATGATTGAAAGTATATCATACGAAGGGTTAGAAAAGCAAGAGTATTATAGTATTTACTGTGGCAGACGGTAATCAGAAGCAGCAAATTATTTTAGGCAAATTGAGTATCTATGTAAAAATATCTAATTAAGTAATACGAAATCTTTAACGTTAACTGTCGTAACTTAAATAACAAGCTTGTATATCTGTTTAATTCATAATTAAACAAATTAGAAAATTTACACTTCCGGGTATCGAGTGTAAGTTATTTTCGAGTGAATAAGTTGCTAAGTTCCTTTAATGGAGTAATTAACGCTCAGAATGATGCTGCTTCCACTCTAACAACGAACTGTTATTCCGTCTTTCTGAGCTATTTATTATGTCATCATTCAAGGCTATCCATCTTACCAACTCATTTACTCGAAAATGACCTTTTAATTTTAAGTTGAAACCTGGTTGTGTAAATTTTGTAAAAATTCTGTAATTTGTTTATTTATGAAATGATTCGGCTTTGGTATTGCATTTAAATTACCTAATTCAACAAGTATTATTAATAAATAAGAAATAATATTTTAAAACATCTGGATTAGCATGAACAATAGAAAATAGAACTTGTAATTTTCAATTCACATGTTTTATCTAATGCTCAGCTTTTACCAGCCTAATTTTAAAGGGAAATTTCACTTTGAGAACTATTAACCATTCAATACAAAATTGTAGTTTTGTAGCACATTTAAAAAATTCTAGTTTTGAAATTTTAAAGTTTTCAAAATTTGAGAAATTTTCGAAAAATACTATTATTAATTTTAACTACAAATGAAGAATATCTGGTTTTTGAGTTGTTTTTTTTTTAATTCCTAATCAATATATTTCGTTCCAATCCATTATGTATGTAAACATAAATTCCACTCTTACAATGACGTTTTGAGTTATATTGTAGCCCTTCACAAATAATCAATATAAAAACCGTAAATTATGAGGAGGGCATAAATGATAAATATGAAATTAGGTTAATCAATTCTTATTAGTAACCTTGAAATCAAAAGAGGGAAGTTCCAGTTTTATTAGGAACTCTTCATCATGTTTATAAAGCTAAAGCTTATATTTATTATACTATTAAATTAGACTATACTACATACTATACGAACGACTAATCTTTAATTAATGATTCTCTTTTTATCTGATCAACTATGTATTAGGGCTAATTCGCCTTCATAAAAAATTCAAATTCATTATTAAATAATAACCTTTTGGTAACTCACAGTTGTTGTCAAGCAAGTGCAAGAACACGGACACTTTAATTCTTAGCTCTAAACTAGTATATTTCTTTCTTCAATAAAGGTTCGTAATATAGATTTAAAATGTAGCAATTAATAGGGAATAAGGAAATATTATATTTTGTTATGCATACCCACATCCTAATTTACTAAGGTTCATCCAGCTCTTTCTGAAATGGAGACTGTGTATCTTTCCTAGTAAGTTTACCGAAGGGGGAGGAAAGGGGGATCGGACGGAATAACCTGATCTTCCATTAGTGCTATTAGTCTTTAAACCTTTAAAACCCTTTCTCCCGCGATCCTAACTACTAAACTGGCCTGTAGTGGAATACTGCCAGTATTTTAGGCCTAAGTGATATCTATTTTTGACGTGCTTAAATATGCAGTTAATTTGATTAATCATTCCACAGCTGCGTAACGTAAAAGATGTCGTTTGTAGGTAAAATAAATCGCATAAAAAATTATGAAGTAATTAAACATTTTACTTAAAATAAACCATATACCCCATTTTCCTACTTACCACTAATTTTCTTACATATCGCCAGTTTCTTACCTAAGGTAAGATAAAATAGTAATTACTTAAATATGGTAGCATAGAGGACGAAAGAAAATTATAAGTAATTTTTCGTTATATGTTAATAACAAAATACACTTCTTCAAATCCACCAATTTTAAACTCCCACACCAATATTTCGCGGAAGCTATCGTAATGCTTTGTCAAGTTTTCGCAAATAAAATAACAATAATATATTGATGTATTAATAATAATCAACAATGTATACGCATTGAAGTTACTTTCAATGGCTTAAAAACAAATATTCATTTCTTTTAATAAATAATTTTTCTGATATCCATTATTTAAATTTCTCTTTTTTTATGAGCATTAGATTTTGGAAATGAGACAATGTGTTGCTATTCAATGCGTAACCTTCATCTTTGTTAATATAAGGGTAGCTTTTTATAGTGCATGCTTCTATCATGCATCTTTTGTGTTTGTCTTTGATTTTGAATAACAATTCTATAGTCGGATCCGGATTATGATTTTCATTAATGCAGTGTTCCACCCAGTGTTCTTCTTATTATTGAAGGCAGCAGTATATTCCTGTATTCTCTCCCTTAAGGTGCTTCCCGAATTTCCAAAATAGATTTTTTGAAACGTTCTACATTTGAAATTATAAACTGTATCCATTGTATTCCACATTTCATTTTCATTTTTCTTTCTTAATAATTACTTTAAATTTTATCTCTTGTATACACTATCTTGATCTCATTTTCAATGCATATCTTTTTTTATTTCTTTGTGAATTTCTGCTTCGACAGGTAATTTTAGTATCTTATTGTATGGTGTCTTGTTTGAGTTTCTAGTTTCTCTTCGTTTTCTGAAAAAGTCTTGAATACAGTTATTGACAAAAGTTTCCGAATATTCATTTAAAATCAATTTCTGTCTATAAATTTTAATGTAGTTATCCCATTCTCTTTAATCATGGTATTTTCAGTTATTGATTTATTATATTCATTTTCACTTCTTTTTTAATTTTTATTAGGTGCGCTAATTGATAATTAATTATATATATGGTTTTGAATGTTTTTTTTTAAATGTTCATAATAAATTTTTATGTTCTCAATCTTCAATGAAAAATACATTTGTGATTTTGTTGTTTTTTTTTCTTCTTTTGTTGTATATTTTATATATTTGTTTGCTTCTTTTTGTTCCGTACCATATCAGAAATATTTCGTCAACAATAGGTAGTCCCAGTTCAGGAATGCTGCGCAATATACAGTACACATAAACAATTTTGAAATGAATATATTCAATTGAGACAAAAACCAATTAATGTATATGAGATATGCTGACGACATATTCATAACACTTATATAAAAATTCGACATTTGATTTTACCATCTCTCTGTGAAATTATTGTGATGGTGTTGTGCTAATAATTTCAGTTGCCATATTTATTAAAGTGGAACTGATTATAGTGAATTGAAAATTCTTCGAAACAACCAAACAATCGTCATAAACAGATAACTACCAAAGAATGAGATTAAACTGAGCACAAAAAGAAAAGTGCACGAAATAATTGTTATCTGCAATGTGCTCAGATTCGTTTGTTGAATAACAAAGTAAAGTGAATAACAGTGAATTTTCCAATGGTCCAATGTTCAGTTCCAATTTTTGTATTCAGTTCATATATTACACAAGATTTTGTGTCTAATAGAAGCCCTTCTATTAAACAAACCAATACAGATGACGGCCATATTGGATTTTTAGGAAACAGTTTCCAGTTTTTTCTTCCTTTTCTGAAAAATCTTGAAAACAGTTATTGACAAAAGTTTCCGGATATTCATTTAAAATTAGTTTCTGTCTAAAAATTTTAATCTTGTTATCCCATTCTCTTTAATCATGGTATTTTCGGTTATTTTATTTAATATGTTCATTGTCACTTCTTTTTTAATTTTGATGGGGTGCACTGATTGATAATTAATTACATGTATGCTTTTGAATGGCTTTTCATAATGTTCATAATATATTTTCAGGACTTCAATCTTCAATGAAAAATACATATGTGACTTTATTGGTTTTTTATTCTTCCATTATATATTTCATATATTTGTTTGCTTTATTTCAATGATTGTAAAATATCCTGAATTTTGCTTCCGTGCAATATCATAAACATGTCGTCAACATTGGGTAGTCCCATTTCAGGAATGCTAAGCAATATATAGTATACATAACAATTTTGAAAAGAAGAATATATTCAATTGGGACAAATTTATGTGTACTAAAGTTGGGAGAGATGACCCATGCGGAGAAATGACACATGTAATGTAACTTCAAGAAGGGTTTGCAGTAGACTGAAGCGCATCACATGGCCAAAATCCGAGGTCAGTCTGAGCTTTAGTGTGTGTACAGTGTTTGTGCTGAATTAAATATATGACATTTTGTTGAGATTTTCTTCGAATGATTTAGCCAGGTTTATGCTCGAGTTTTCGTTGACTTTGCGAATTTGTTTAGTTAACAGCCCTTTTCAAAGGCATCTTTCGCTTTAACTCACTGTGTAAACATGTAAATAGATTAGGTAAGGTTATGCACCGGTCACTAGTGTCTTGGGTCCCATTTGGTGGAAATGGCGGTGGGTTTCATCTGTCCATCACTTGGGGAGAGACGACACATCTAAAAAGTGGAGAGATGACACGTGTCATCTCTTCCCTTTTTTATTTTTTTTTATTTAATTTTTGTCTTTCTTTTATTTTATATTCATCACAATACAATTACAGTTTGCGTAATTCCAAAAACAATAATTACCACTAAGTATTTTGCAAATCAGAAGGAACAGGGGAGGGAACTTGGATTTATTTAAGGGAATTTAGTTATGTTTCTGTTAATATTTATGTATATATAATATATATAAACTTATATTTATATATAGGATGTTAAAGAAATAACAAGAAGTGTTCGAGCCCTGTAGCATGTTATGTACTGGACGAAATAGGACAACATTTGGTAACCATACACATTAAAGTATGCGGTTTCGATTTGTCAAGAAAAAAAAATTTAGTATCAAACTAACGCCGATAGGGGAAGTTCTGGAAGCGCATAATGTGCGAAAAAAGAAATTATAACTGCCAATGGAAGCAGTAGATAACAACACACCAAATACCAATGAAAAACGTTTGTTATAGCAACCTACAAATTTGGCTCAAGGTGACCACCAGCCTGATGCTCCACTAATTGCATGCGGTACACGAGGTTTTTGACGGTGGTTTGCAGCATATCGGCATATACTCGTCTGACATGCAACGTTATTTGCTCTTTTAAGGTAGGAATGTCAGGAACTTGTCCTTGATACACAATGCTTTTCAGGTAGCGCCACAGCCAGAAACCGCAAGGACTCAGATCAGGGGACCTCGGAGGCCAATTCATGGGAAATACGCTACTAATTACTCGAACGTCTGTGAAATTTTGACGCAGAACATCCTTCACCCGACGTCCGATGTGCAGTGGTGAACCATCTTGCATGAAAATGGTAGAATCGATACAATTTCTTTGCTGCAGTTGAGGATCAAGGAGTTCATGAGCATATCGGCATACCTGTCGGAATTGACAGAAAAAGTCACTAGTCCATTTCTACCAACTTCATGAAAGTACAGGCTGATGATAAAAGAAGCAATGAACCCACTCCAAACTGTGACTTTCGGCGAATGTAAGGGGATCTCTTGACCAACGTGTGGCTTTGTATCAGCCCTATACGGCAGTGGTGCGTGTTGATATCACCGTGCACATGAAAGTGAGCTTCATTGCTGCATAATATCCGCCACGGCCACTCGTCATCCACTTCCAATCGACCCAAAAATCTCAAAGCTATTTCTTTCTATTTCTATAATCAGCTATTTCTTTCCCCTGGGAGCAATTCTTGAATGGGTGTTATCTTATACGGATAAAGAATCAGGATCTTACGCAATATTGTTACGGTTTTTTTCCTCTCTTTTTCCTTACTTTAATTTTCTTTTTCATAACTTCTCTTTGACACAGCTCGTGTCGTAACGTCACCTTGTTGATCCTAAAGTGACCTTTGGTCTGTTTTTGCTTTCTTGCTTTCTCCGCCATTTTTTATCTCTTTTCCTCTCTTTATTTTTCAATTAAAATTGGCCTTTAAAGTTTTCACATTAAACCTTCTTATTTTTCATTTTTTTTATAAATTCTCATTCCCTTTCATCTTATGTTAACTTTATTATTGTTATCTACTGATTATTGTATAGTTTTTTACATGTAACTTTGTTTTTAGTTGAATAACTTTTAGTGCTGGGAAGAGGGTGCAGCCATTTGGGTTTTTCTATAAAACTCCGATGATGTCATTTGGAGTTTCTCGGCACCCTTTGTTTCTTGAGGGGCCATTGGCTGACCATTATCTATGTCACCATGCCTATTTTATGCACCCACGAAACTTCTGAGGCAGTCTCTCCGTAGGTGTCCGGGAAGACACACGTGTCACTCACGATCAGAAAAACATTGACGATTTTGGGGATACGGATACGGCTTCCCTTAGTGTCTCTGTGCTGAGCTAATGGTGAGACTGCGTTTCATCCCACTGGTTCTACTGATTTCCGGATACATTGAGACAATTTCTGTTCACGCACAGTCAGTTTCCTGGATATCAGTTTGATATTACGAAACGAAAACAGTATAATCGTACACACCGAGACAAACCAAGGATAAATATAGGCCGACATTGGTAGATATGTGGGACGATCTGTGTTTCATTCCTGTTGTTCCTACGTTGAGACAACTCCTGTCAACGTAAAGTCAGTTTCCTGGATACCAGCCTGTTATTAGGAAACAAAATAAAGTAATCGTACTCGCCAATACAAAACAAGGATAAGCCTAGGCAGACATTGTTGGATGTGTAGCTACGATCGCTAAAGTGAATGGAAAAAGTTGAAGTCAGAGCTGCTTCCCCTCTGTGCATATGTGGATTTCGACGAGCATAAATTGGTGATTTTCAGTGGAGTATCCAGTGTTTACTTCCCTGTGTATACAAGTCAAGAAGCTGAACTTGTGAGTAACAATTTTTTTTTATTTCCGAACTGGAGGTGAACTTTGAGAAAGACACTGGTGTAGAAGTTTGTTTTATTACAGAACGACTGTTCTTCGGACTGTCATCATTATAGAGACATTAACTATTGTAGGACTATTTATGTAATTTCATTTTACTGTTTAACTCTTGTTATCATTTACTCTATTGATTATTAGTGTGTATTACCCTTACATTTGTTATTTTGATATGTAATATTATAAGACTATTTCTTATTTAATTTTATTGTGTATTATTGTATTGCATTGATTTTATTTATAAATATATGTTGTGGTTTTTTTTATCTACCCGTTTTGTTTATCTTTCTTTCTCCTGGTATTATGTTTGTCTGGTTTTGGCTGTGGGATTTACGGGCCCAGCGTTCCAGTGCTAAACTTTCATTTTTTTTATCACCTATCTTTATGGGTGAAGGCTTCCAATTGCATTGGTAAATTCTCTGTTTTGCGTATCCTCTCTGAGATACAGGGTGATCCGTAACAGTTGGTAGCAGAGCGTGGTTTATTTTCCCTTTCAGGACCGGAACTCTGGTCATTTATTGTCATTTCTCTGTTTCTTTGATAGGATTTTACTCTTTACCTGTTGTTTTTTCTTTCTTCTGGCATTGTTTGCAGCTATTCCATAGCTTTATTTGTTTTGTGTTAATTCTGCTATGGATGACGATGAAGATAGCAAAAAGGGGGTAGTCAAAACACCTTTGACTTGGGTTTAGGATTGTTGGCTGGTCTTATTTATGAGAGATGGAAAGTAGGAGATTTAAGACGAAGTGCATTGCTGTTGCTGGCGTCTTTTTTAGATATTAAAATGAGGGGTCGCTGATAGAGTTGATGGAGGAGATAAAGAAGGCGGTAGAAGAGTTCTGCCGATCTGAAAAAACCCCGCCTTTTCCAAAGGTCGGTTGGGATGAGGTGAAGACTGCTGACATGGAAAATCGCGAGTTAGACAAATACATGATCTGCCCTAAGGGAGGCAATGCCGTAGGCCCGAGGGGAGCCTTGAATTTTGGCAATGATGGCGAACAGGGAAACTCCGTTAGAGGCGATGTTAGCAACAAAACGCCAACACAAATTTTTAACCCGTAACTGGTATGGTGGGGTCTACCAGACCCCAACACTTTTATTTTTCTTAGTTCAAATATTTGCTGATCGATGATGCTATCCGCCTCAGTACCTTTCAGTCAATGCGTTCTGATTGGTTGAGTGTGATGTTTATGTTCATTTTCATTAATTAGTAGTAGTGCATTGGCATTGTTTGCTCGCTTGGGGTCTGTGAGACCCCACCTTACCAATTGCGTTACTGTTTTGTACTCAATGTTATCTAGTTTTGGACGTTGTAACGGCGAGTTCATCACGGAAGCGAATGCGGACGGATGATCCGTAGTTTGAAGAATGGGCACTACAAAGTTTGGCCGCACTGGAAAGTGATTTCAGCCGAAATGACAGCAATGTGGATCCAGATTACGTCAAACATCATGACAGCAACTCTGAAATGGAAATTGGGGAAGAACAGGAAGATGAGGAACAAAACAAAGGAAGTAGAGCAAATAAATTAGAGAAGCAAGCCAGGTGTGCTCAGTGTCCATGTAATCACGACAAGAAAACCAACGTAGCATTTGCTGTTTGCCATCTTCCTGTATGTGGAAGTTGTGCGCAAAGTGTCTCGAACATTGTTTAGAAGGACGCTTGTAGTTTTTTACTTGCTATTATAGGAATGTCAATTCACTTGATTTTTTGTTTGAATTTGAATGTATATTTTTTGCTAAAAATGTTCAAAAATGTGTCATGTTTCGATTTTTAAAATTATATGAACTCAAAAAATGTTCAGCCTTTCAGCGCTTTCCGTATCCGTATTTGTATGTTTTGAATAAAATTTCTCTTTATATAACAAAACGTTTCATTTCAGATACACTATATATTTCATTATACCACTAAGTTACTGCAGTAACTATAAGAAATCCATGAGGTAATGTGACGTCATACATTTTACGGCATTATGCCTGGGGTTTGACTGACCCCACCTTACCAACAAGGTTCCAGATATTGTACCATACTAGTTAAGGGTTAAGAAGGCTCTCTCCTTTAAAGACCGCTTAGCCTTGTTCTCGGACATACGTTTTTCGGGAGCATGCGACGGGTCAATAAGAGAATTTTTGTTTAGGTGTCAGAGGATTGCCACTCTTCACGGTGTGGAATTTAATGATTTCAAAAAAATTATACCCCGTATTTGTGAGAAAAAGATCCATCCTTGGCTCAATGATAAGGTGAATCAGTGGGATGATTGGACAAAGTTTGTGAGGGATTGCCATGAGACGTTCCTGTTGGAAATCCACCGTGGCGATGAAATGGAGACGTTACGGAAATTGCGTCAGACAAGAGGCGAAATCATGGAGGTGTTTGTGAGTAGAGTTCGTCAGAAGGCATGCATGTTGGATAAAGAGCTTACTGAATCTGAGATTGTTCGAATTGTGTTCGGGAGAATGCTACCTTTGTACCGAAGATCTATATTTCTTGAAAAATGCAAGGAATCTACAGATTTGATCAAATACGCTAGACATGTGGAGTCAATGAGTGAACTTGATGCCGCCGAGGGATACAAAGTACAATCAGTGAGAGAGAAAAGTAATCGAGGAGAAGAAACACGTGAGAAAGGAAATAGTTGGCGGTCAAACAATGGCATTGATATGGGAACTCAAACTTGCGGTATTTAATGTTTCCGATGTGGGCGATTTGGCTCGTACTCATCTCAATGCGTTTGCAGCGTTGCTCGTAGGTCGGAAAACTAGGGTGGGGCTGCCCGAGCTACAACGGGGTCGCCCCTTTGCCTGCTTTCCCTCGGAATATCGCGGATGGACGTACAGGTAGGGCCCAACAGAATTGTATAAATTATAATGGAATATCCGGAGTGAAATCCAGGACATCTGGAAACCGCTCTGAATTACAGTTTTGGGGAAGTAGAGGAGATCATGAAGAAGGATTTGCCCCGAGCGTAAATTTAACACTTGGCAATGCATAGATTTTGACCTTTGATCTTAACTCGGGTGCTGATGCATCGTGTGTGAGCGCTCGACACACTGATCTTCTTTTAACATTGGGTTTTGATAAAATTCCTTGTGAGATATACATTATCTTGGCTAATGGAACACGCACCAGGGTCAAACATAAATTTCGTTGAGGGGTGAGCTGACTTTCAGAGGAAATAGAGGCGATCTGACTTCAATACCCGGATTTGAAATGGAAGTTTTAGCTCTACCTGATTGCCTGACCAATGGTTTAATAGGATTAGACACTATGAGGAAATATAATTTCTGCATTGCTTTCAATGAGGATGGATATTACATCCGGATAGACAGAAATGTTATGATGCGAAAAATCTTGGCGCCTGTGGGACTAATCGAGTCCTCGGATCGATTATCAGCAGTAGTGAAACAACATAGAGAAAATCAGCCCCCTCCTTCTAGTAGATTTCCTTATTATGAGCACCATATTGATACTGGAGCTCATGGGCCTATCAAAGTTCGCCCTTATAACTTTTCTCCAGCCGATTTAGATACAATCCACAGAATTGTACTGGATATGGAGAAAGATGGCGTGGTAAGCCGAACCGAATCTCCCTGGTCCCTGCCATATTTTCTGAAAAAATATCCCGATAGCGAGCCACGCTTCATCATTGACGCACGTGCCTTAAACGCCATCACTACCAGTTTCTGTTATTATTGTCCCAAAATCAACGATATAATGAGACAGTTGAAGGACACAAGGGTTTTTTCAACCATCGATCTCCAGAAAGCATACTGGCAAATAAATCTCGACGATGAATCGAGGAAGAAAGTATCATTTTGTGTACCTGCTTTGGGTACGTATTGTATGAACGTCGTTGCTTTCGGCCTTAAAAATGGACCTTCATGCTTGAATCAGGTTCTGGATCAGGTTGTAGGGCCTGAATGGCAAAAATTTGTCGTCAGATATGCTGATGATCTGCTTGTTGCAACGCCGGACTGGGACACCCATGTGACGGTGTTAGATGCTTTATTGAGACAGTTGCATGAGTTTGGTCTACGCGTGAATTTTGAGAAATCTGTCTTTGGATTGTCTGGGATTGAATATCTTGGTTTTCACATAGATAAAACTGGAATTCGACCGTCTCCCGAGAGAGTGAAACCCATTCTGGAGTTCCCCTACCCAAGAAATGTGCGTCAGGTGAGAAGATTTTTGGGGATGTGTCAATATTTTAGGGAGTTCATCCCCAAGCTGGCCGAAATTAATGCCCCCCCCCTAAGAAATTTGTTACGGAAGGAAGCTGTATGGAAATGGGGCGAGGCAGAGAGTGCATCAGTCGACAGCATTAAACGTGCTCTTTCGACGGAGCCTGTCCTGGCACAGCCGGATTTTTCACGTGAATTCCATCTTTATTGTGACGCATCTGGTGAAGGCATTTCTGCTAACCTCATGCAGACTTTCGAGAAAGGGGAGAGAATAATTGCTTATTCAAGTCGAAGTCTCGTGGGAGCTGAGAAAGATTAGTCAATGCCGGAATTGGAATGCCTTGCGGTGGTCTACGGGGTATTGCATTTTAGACAATATCTGGAAGGCTTTAGATTTATAATATATACCGATCACCTGGCATTGAAATGGTTGTCTTCTCGGAGTGAGATTTCCAGTCGTGTGACCCGGTGGAGTCTCAAACTTCAACACTATGATTTCGAGATTCGTCATCGTAGGGGCAAGGAAAATGTTGTGGCTGATACATTATCTCGTGTTAATTGCCGCAGGATCATAGTGGAAGATTCCGTGTGGCTCGAGAAACAGAAAAGTGACGAATTTTGCAAAAGAAAGCTCAAAATAATCGCCCAAAACTCAAGAGATGGGAAGGCCAGAGGCAATTTCTTTTTAAAGAATGATCTTCTTGTAAAAAGACGATTCGTTCGGAAGAAGGAAGAATTTATTGAATTGAGAGTAGAGCCTAAAGTCATGGTGAAGGAGGTTATCGAACATTGGCACGCCAACAAAGAGATTGGAGGACATCATGGCAAATTTAAAACACTTTGTAAGATTCGTGAAAGATTCTTCTGGCCTGGTATGAGTCGAGATGTTTATCAATTTGTAAGAGCCTGTGAGAGTTGTCAGTGCGTTAAGCCTAGCAGGGAAGCGCCGTTGGGATTGGGGGAGTTAGCAGAGAAAAGGGATCGTTGGGATACTATTGCCGTCGATTTCACCGGCCCCCTTCCCCGAAGCAGCAATGGCAACGCACATCTTTTCGTCATGGTTGATACCTTCAGTGGATGGACAGAGGCGAGTCCAATGAGGAATGCTAATGCTAAAACCTGTATAAAATTTATGGAAACAGTATTTTATCGGTTTGGTTTCCCTAGAGTTTTAGTTAGTGATAATGGCGCACAGTTTAGATCAAATCTATTCCGCGAATTTTGTGAAAATCACAATATCAAACACCCGTTTTGTAGCCCATATCACGCCGCCTCTAATGCCTCTGAGCGATACATAGGATCTCTGAAAACCCTGATAAAGAGTTATCTGCAGGACAAACATCAAAATAGGACATGGATCTACACAAACTTCTCTTTTGTCTTACAGGATCAGTAAATGAGGCGACTGGTTTCTCTCCATCGTTCTGTATGTTTGGTCGCGAGACTTTGCCTGGGAATGTCGTATTGACCAGTGATGTAGGAACGGATATGACCTGTTGGAAAGACGATTTCAGTCGAAAATAAGGTAAAATTATATCAGAGATCAAGATTCGAAGAGAAAAGTGCGCTTCTAAGGCTGAGGAAAGATATGACAAGCAACACAAGCAGAAAGTTTTCCAGGTGGGTGATCTTGTTCTTGTACATACTCAATCTGTTTCATCAAAGCCCGGTCAACGTGCGGCTAAATTATTTCCTCATTACGAGGGGCCATTTATGGTGCGCCGTGTATCTTCGCGTATATCTTACATTGTAGAATTGTTGTCTGATGCGACTCAGTCGAGGCGCGTTCATATTTCTAATCTTCGCGAATTCCGGTGATGAAGATAACAATTTTTTTTTTAGGTTGAGGTTTAGCTTAACCCGGACCGACTTTCGCGATCTGAGTGGGGATGGATTGTTATGGTTTTTTTTTCCTCTCTTTCTCCTTACTTTAATTTTCTTTTTCATAACTTCTCTTTGACACAGCTCGTGTCGTTACGTCACCTTGTTGATGCTAAAGTGACCTTTGGTCTGTTTTTGCTTTCTTGCTTTCTCCTCCATTTTTTATCTCTTTTCCTCTCTTTATTTTTCAATTAAAATTGCCTTGGAAAGTTTTCACATTAAACCTCCTTATTTTTCATTTTTTTATATATTCTTATTCCCTTTCATCCTATGTTAACTTTATTATTGTTATCTACTGATTATTGTATAGTTTATTACATGTAACTTTGTTTTTAGTTGAATAACTTTTAGTGCTGGGAAGAGGGTGCAGCCATTTTGTTTTTTCTATAAACTCCGATGATGTCATTTGGAGTTTCTCGGCACCCTTTGTTTCTTGAGGGGCCATTGGCTGACCATTATCTACGTCACCATGCCTATTTTATGCACCCACGAAACTTCTGAGGCAGTCTCTTCGTAGATGTCCGAGGAGACAGACGTGTCACTCACGATTAGAAAAACATTGACGATTTTGGGGACACGGATACGGCTTCCCTTAGTGTCTCTGTGCTGAGCTAATGGTGAGACTGCGTTTTATCCTACTGGTTCTACGTCTCCGGATACATTGAGACAACTCCTGTCAACGTAAAGTCAGTTTCCTGGATACCAGCCTGTTATTAGGAAACAAAATAAAGTAATCGTACTCGCCAAGACAAAACAAGGATAAGCCTAGGTAGACATTGTTGGATGTGTAGCTACGATCGCTAAAGTGAATGGAAAAAGTTGAAGTCAGAGCTGTTTCCCCTGTGTGCATATGTGGATTTCGACGAGCATACATTGGTGATTTTCAGTGGGAGTACCCAGTGTTTAGTTCCCTGTGTATATAAGTCAAGAAGCTGAACTTGTGAGTAACATTTTTTTTTTATTTCCGAACTGGATGTGAACTTTGAGAAAGACACTGGTGTAGAAGTTTGTTTTATTACAGAACGACTGTTCTTCGGACTGTCATCATTATAGAGACATTAACTATTGTAGGACTATTTATGTAATTTCATTTTACTGTTTAACTCTTGTTATCATTTACTCTATCGATTATTAGTGTGTATTACCCTTACATTTGTTATTTTGATA